>CM076576.1:527361301-527448498 GCA_034641835.2 Pinus albicaulis | reverse complement strand
GGCATCACGCAGAGGAAGAGAGGGGCTTCACCAATGCTGTTCAGATCAGTTGAGGATTTGCAGAGTGAGGTATACCTCACAGTTCTTTTGTTGCCTAGATTTTCTCTGAAGGGTGAGCCATATATTGGCACCCTAGTTGTACTCAAGATTCTGCTGCTTAATAATACAAAACCCTTAGATCTGTTGCACCGGTTTTCCCAAGTTGGGTTTTTCCGGGGACTTAGTCCAAAAATAACTGTGTCAAATGTGGATGTTTTTCATTGTATTTTGTTCAGTTTGTTTCAACTCTTAGATTTATTCCGCAACATTATTTGTGTAGACTGCTTTAGTAATTACTTTGATATTTCACTATAATGAAATAATTATGAAAAATAAGAGAAGTAATTCAGATTTGTTGCAGTAGGAATCTAGATTTAGGATTTTTCACATGGTATCAGAGCTTATTCAAGCTAAAGTGCAGGAGAAACAAGAGTGAACCAGCAGATTAGCGCTTTAGAGACCGGGATTTGCGTAAGCATCAGCAGACCCTCCTAGAAATTACGCTGTCCAGGCTAGGAGGGCAATCCAGCGTAGAAAAGGCTCCCTAACAGAGGGGGATTTTTCAGTTGTAGAAGAGGCAGTGTAGCAGACCAGCGTAGCTAAAGGACGCAGTTACTGCACAACAGTAAGAGCTGGTGCATAAGCGTCAGAAGATTTCTGAAAAGCACAAATTGGAGATTTCTTGACCTTAGAGAGTTTTCTTACTCAATGAAACTCAATCTTTCCCGTGCAACAACAGAAGTAATGACTTACTCCTCAAGGAGTGCGTAAGTCTAGCTGAGAAGAGGGTTAGAGGAAGATATCAATAGTTGAGGAGATGGCCAACAACGGATTGCGTGACCAAGATAGATTGGAGGGTGCCTCCAACTATGTTATTTGGAAATCATGGATTCAGTTTCTCCTTGATGAGCATGATCTAAAGGCCCTCATAGACAACGCAGTTGCAGAACCACTAGATGCAACACATCTAAGAGCCTTCAAGAAGAACATGGCTAGGGCCAAACCATTGATCCTACATGGTGTGAAGGATCACGTCGTACCTCACATAGCAGCAAAGAACACTGCTAGAGAAATGTGGGTAGGGATAGAAAAGATATACCAAAGATCTTCCGAGCAGCGGAAGATGTATTTGGAGGAGAACATGCGTAATACCAAGATGAAGAAGGGAGAGCGTTTTAACTCCTTCCTGTCTAGAATTCAGGATAACCGAGACCAACTGTCAGCAGTGGGATCAACACCCAAAGACTTAGAGCTAGTAAGGCTCACTTTGAACTCTGTTTCAGAAGATTATCAGGTCTTTGTCCAAAGCATTTTGGGCAGAGAAAAGATTCCAGGATGGGAAGCGATGTGGGCAGCCTGGCAGCAAGAAGAGTTGAGGAGAGATCTCTTCAAAATCCATATTGAGGATGGCAGCAACGGTTTGAAAGTCAAGGAGGAGGAAGAAAACACAACCCTTGCATCAAAGGGGCAACACATGCAGAAGAAGAAAGATCTGTCCAAGATCAAGTGCTTCAGGTGTGGGGAAATAGGACATTATGCCACACAATGTCCTCTTAAGAAAAAGGATAAGGAGGAGAAGCAAGATCCTCAAGCCGGAGCTGCCAAGATTGAGGTAGAAGCTGATTGTGCTATGTTAGCTCATATTCCGAAAGGAGAGAAGTGGGTTGACTTGGAGTTGTAGATCCAAAATCTACAAATGGCAGGATCCTTGAGTATTTCCGAACTCTTGGATCACATGTGAGCTATGGCAGCCTTAAGACAGTAGCAGGATGGACAGTTGCAGCGGAAGATGAAGAGACAATGCAGTGGCTAGCAATACTAGAGCCTGATCAGCGCAGAGGAGGAGCAACAACAATGCAGTGCACAATGGTGCAGCGCAGTGCAGTGCACAGTGGTGCAACGCAGTGCAGTGCAGTGCTCACACAGTGCAGAGTAGCAGCAGCGCAACATATTCAGAGAGCTGGTGCAGAAGTTAGCAGTAGATAGTCTTATTATCCAAGATGCAGTTTTACTTGTCTAATTTCGGATGTTTTTCTGTTGCAATTAGCAACAATGCAGCAACAGCACAGTGCACAGTGGTGCAACGTAGTGCAGAGTAGTGTTTACGTAGTGTAGAGTAGTGCTCATGCAGTGTAGCAGCATGGTTGCAGAATTCAGAGGGAGTTGCAGTACAGTAGTAGTTGGCAGCAACATGTAGAGTCAACAACAATACAAATGCAACATTTTTTGTGCAGTGTTGGTGAGCAACATCAACAACACAACAGTAGATGTTACAGAAGTCAGAGCAACACATAGAGTTGTAGTGCTAGAGCACTTTCCTCGCTAAGAGGGAGTGTTGATTTATGGTAGCATCGGATGTGCTCTAGCCTTGCAATTTTGTATATAGGCTAAGACACATGTATTCCATAATACCCAGAAAGGATTTTGGAAAATTCCACTTAGAGATGGTTTAATTAAATTAATTAATCGTTTTTTAATGTTTTCCTAAGTCTAAACTTAGGGAAACTGATAAATTGAAGGGTATTAATTAAATTAAGTGTGAATCTTATAGATAAAGTCATGGATCACCTCCAAGTTAATCTTAGCCCTTGATTTTGTTTTAATCTTAGCCATTGAAGGGTCAACGGAAGAATATAAGAAGGAGGGTGAGGGGCCTATGGAAAACACATTGAGCACATTGAGCATTTGGCATTTTCGAGCTTGTGAGAGAGACACAACTTTTTTTGATCAAGATCGAATCACTAGGGCTGGGTTTGCTAAGTGATTTGATTCAGTGACCAGTTTCAGAGAGGGGCAGATGCAGTAACTGGTTAGGAGGACGAAGAGTACATTTCATAGAGAGGCAACAGTGACGCAGAGAGAGGCAACAGTGATGTAGAGAGAGGCAACGCAGTCACCTGGAGGGGTGACGCAGTTCCTGAAGGGAGCCACGTAGAAGTGAAGCAGTGTTTTTTGTGATCAGTCCGGAGATAGCTGGACGTTGGGGTTTCTGAGCCAGGAGGTCCAAAACTCAGTTTTTGATCAGCTTGATCATTTGCAGAGGAGAGGTGACGCAGTTCCAGAGTTTTCCCACGCAGGCTTACGCAGTTCCAACGTAGGCATCACGCAGAGGCAGAGAGGGGCTTCACTAGCGCTGTTTAGATCAGCCGAGGATTTGCAGAGTGAGGTATACCTCACATTTCTTCTATTGCCTATATTTTCTCTGAAGGGTGAGCCAGATATTGGCACCCTAGTTGTACTCAAGATTCTGCTGCTTGATAATACAAAACCCTCAGATTTGCTGCATCGGTTTTCCTGAGTTGGGCTTTTCTGGGGACTTAGTCCAAAAATAACTGTCTCAAATGTGGATTTTTTGGTTGTATTTTGTTCAGTTTGTTTCAACACTTAGATTTACTCCACAACATTATTTGTGTATAATGCTTCAGTAATTACTTCAATATTTCATTGTAATAAAATAATTATGAAAAATAATAGGAGAAGTAATTCAGTTTTGTTGCAGTAGGAATCCAGATTTAGGATTTTTCACAGATCCCTGTTTCTCTTTTTATTCCTAGGATTGCCAGGGAATTCATTTTTATAGTGACCCATCTTGTGACAATGGTAGCATTCTATCTTGGATAGGCCTACCTTCCTCCTTGGCCCTTTAGACTTCTAGAAGGTTCCTTTCTTGTGATGAGCAGAGTAGGCATTTGAAACTTTCTCTTCTTATTCTCTTTGTTGGTTACTAATGAAATTCTCATTTCTTCTTGAGTACATGCATTCCATAATTGCTCGAATGTAGGAGTTTCCCTCCAACTATTGATCCTTGAAGCAAAGGCACTCCAAGAAGGTGGCAATCCTAGAAGTGTAGCAATCACGAGTTCTTTTTCAGGTACTATCTCATCTATGGCTTGGAGATCATCTCTAATTTTAGCTATCCTTACAAAGAAAGAAGCCACAATATCATCCTTCGTCATTTTCATGGTCCTTAGTTCATTCTTAAGACTTGCAACTTGACCAAGATTCTTGATGGTGAACAACTTTGATAAGGCTTCATACATCTCTTGGGCAGAGTCAATGTTGGAAATGTATGGGATAAGATTATCCTTTATACCATATACCATTAGGCTCATAGCCGATATTTCAGACTCTCTAAACTTAGCTTTATCCGCATCATTTGTTCCTTTTGTAGGTTTCTTCACTTTTCCTTTGACTAGATCCAGGACTTTATTCTTTTCGAGGATGAGATCTATCCTCTTCTTCCATGCCCTATAATTGGATGCTCCTTCTAATTTGTTCTCTCCCTTTATTGCGTTAGAGATTGTTCTTGAAGATAGTAAGCTTCTTTTGTTATATGATCCCCTTATTCAACTTCTTGAGATTCCTTATTGATCTTGAGGCTGCCTTTTTCCTTCTTCTTCACCTTAGCTCTGATGCCGTTTTGGAAAATAAAAAATGGAGAAAGATTTTCTTATGATGATAATTACTGGTGAAGTTCTTATTTACTTATTAACTTTCTTGTGTTCTTCTTTTATCTTAGTTCTTCAAGCAATTACCAAACAATAATATGAAGATCAAGGACACCAGATGTAGGTGGAAAGCCATGGAAAAACCCCTATCTAGGGGAAAACCTAGTCAACAACTCTTCCTTTTATAGTTTCACGAGATAATCTTAGACTCCTTGACCTAGACATAGGCTTCCTCCAATCACCAAGTCCGCCCTTCCTTCTTTTGCAAATGATAACCTTCTAGTAACAACTTCAATCTTGAACTTTGACCTCACTGCAACAACTTCGACCTGGCAACAACAACTGGCAGTGATAACTTCGACCTAGTAGTAGCAATTGAACTTCGACCTAGATGCAACACTTCAATCTTGAAGCAACACTTTGACCTTGAAGCATGTTAATTTTAGATAACAATGGTATGTTCTATGCTTTAGAGCAATATACTTCAATCTTTTCTTATTAGCCCAATATTAATTTCCAGATTAGCAATCACATTAACTTTGATAGTAAATGCAGATAGAACATAAAAAATAAGCAGAAGGCAAGCCAAGACAAGAGGACACAATGTTTTGCGGATGCCAGGGAAAAACAGTAAACCCCAATGTGGGGAAAACCCTTTGACCAAATCTTCTTATTATTCTTCAAAAGTTCAACAAAGAGATAGAGTACAATATACAAAATAAAGTTTCCCAATCACTATCAAAATAATCCAGTAAAACAATAGTCAACAGGATGCCGTAACCAAAAAGTCAACGTTGGTCAAACCATCATAATTACTCCTCCAAATCAGCTTGGTCAAACCCAGTCAATGTGACCTCCAAAGGTAGTCAATGTCAACCCAAAATAGATCTGAAAATCACAGTAAAACTCGGTCAACACAGAAGTCAACGCTGTGGTCAATGTAGGTCCACCTGCTCAGATTTTCTCGATTTTTGTGTCAGAAGATGCGGCCTAGGGAGAGCGAAGAAATTGCCTGAAAAACACAGCGAAAACAATGAAGTTGACCCTTGGTCAACATAGGTCAACGCTGCTGCAGTTAGCCGAAAAACAGATCTGCAATTTCAGAAATTTCTAGTCACCTTTGCCACACATGTGAAGAAGAAGAGAAGCTGCTCCTAGTTGTACAAACCAATGATGAGAGGAGAGAGAAATATGTATTGAGTGATGATGTCCAAAATGAGGAAGAGGTCTGTCATATTTATACAATTTGTTGAGAGTGGAGACACATTTGTTGGAGCTTATGAGCCTACATTAGACTTTTGGCCGACCTTGATAATTAACACGTGTGAGAGATTAAATTCAAAATCTCACTTCTGCTCATACAAACAAGATGATCTTTAGATCAATCTTGCACCTCTCGAAAGGAGGAATCCAATAAAAATATCATCTCCATCATATGAGCTGTCCTAGGTGGAGTTTGTCCCTAGTTGCCAATTTTAACACTCCCTCTCAGCTAGGGAGAAATCCAACTGTCGATCCATCTGTCAACCTGTACCATCTTGTCATCCCTGCACTGGTTTGCCCTGCTGAACTATGAAGAAATAATAAAGAAGAATTTGACCGAGAATGAGTCACAAGACCTTGCCACTCTCCACTGACCCAAAGTCAGTCTAGAAGTAAAAACCTCAACCAGACTTGATCCCAGATCAAGTTGTTGGACACAATGCATCCTAGCATAGAGAGTACGAGAATACACGATGCATCCATTGGTAGTGCTATGGTCTCTATCCTCATTTCCCAACTCATTGGCTAGATGAGAGGTACCTCCCATGAGTCCCAGACTACATGGGTAGGATGTATGCTGGGGCATCAACAAGAGAGGGTGAACCTGCTCATATATCAACCAACAAATGAGGTATCACAAGGGAAGGTGAACCATTCACCCTGTACATAGCACACCATCAGGGGAAGGTGAACCTCACCCTATGGTCGCTCATAGCTCCAAGAAGTACCCCCAAGCCTCCCGGAGCTCCCAGAGCTCAATGTTCGACTCAAGCGGGACCCTCATAGGAGGGTCTATCCACGACTCCAAGTCTGTCACAGAAGGTTAAGAATTTTACCTTCCCTAGGGGCTTCATGATAATATCTGCGACCTGCTCATCGGTCCCAATGTGATGGAGCCTTATAACTCTCTGTTGTACCATATCCCGCATAAAGTGGTACCTGATATCGATATGCTTGGAGTGGTCGTGGAACACGGGATTCTCTGAAGGGCAAATCCCACTTTGGTTGTCGCAGTAGATAACGGTGGTATCCAACACATGCCCAAACAACTCACTAAAGAGCTTTCTCAACCAAACAACTTCACAACTGTCAACAAGATATACTTGTTGTAATGTATTCGGCCTCAACGGTGCTCAAAGCAACTGATTTTTGCTTCCTACTCATCCAGGATATCAAAGCAGAATCTAGAGAGAAGCAACATGCAGATGTGCTCTTATGATCTACCACACTGCCAACCTAGTCAGCATGAGAATATCCATGGAGCCTCACATTCTTAACAGTGTATCTCAATCCATAGTTGATTGTGCCCTGGAGATATCTCAAAAGATTCTTGGTAGCAATCCAGTGTATGTGATGAGGCTCGACCATAATTTGACTCAACGTATTCACTGCAAAGCATATGTCCAGACAAGAGTTCACCAAGAACATCAGGGCCCCCACAAGTTGACGATACTCGGAAGGATTTCCCAAATTGGGCCCAACAACACTTCCACACAACTTCTTAATGTTGAGTTCCGTCGGAGTAGTCACGAACTTGTAGTCCACCATCCCAAATCTTTCAAGCAGCTTCACAATATATTTTCCTTGAGAAAGGAAAATCTCACCTAGCTTTTGCCAGACCGCCAAGCCTAGGAAGTAATGCATCAGTCCTAGGTCTTTCATCTCGAATTCAAAAGCCAAGTCCCTCTTACATTGATGAATGAGAGGGTCTGCACCTGTCAGAAAAAGATCGTCCACATAGAGCACCATGTTGACCACACTTTGTTAACGACCCCAGAGCAGTACACTCCCATTTTTTCAAATGGGATTCATCATGTTTGACATGTTCGCGCCATTCAGATTCCATCGACAGCCGACAGTTTTATGAACGATGTAAACCCATTTTGCATGTTTATGATGTAAATGATATAAGTAAGACCACCATGTATGTAACAACCTAGGTAAGTCTAATATGTTGGTGACAATTTCTATCCTAGGAGGTTTTTTGTCTCACTGATTTGCTTGTGTTTTTTGACACAAGTGATCGGCAGAGTTTTCCCCTCCAGCCTCACCCCAAAGCTAGGGTGGATTTTGTCATCAAGATGCTAAGTGAGTCCTAGTGTTTCTATCGAGTCTTTGTAAAAGTAGTTTGAGAATAATCTTAGCTAATTGGATAGATTATTTTATTACAAGCTGTTTGGTCTACTAGATCATGTTTTGAGTCGCAGAATTGAGTACCTATTTGAGGGTCTATACGAATGGGTATTCCCCCTTCATGTGTCTAAATGTATTTATCTTATGTAAAGAGGGTTGGAAAAAATAATTAAATCCCCTTTCACTCAATTAATTAAATATTCTGGCCAAATTAATTAAAAATCCTAAGCCAGAAATTTAATTAATTTTAGGTCCTAGGTGAGTTAAAATTCTTCAAAGGCAAAATTCGTGGGTTCTTAAAAAATAAATTTTTAAAGGTCCCAAACCAAGGGAATATTGAAAATTTCAAGAAATTTTGGATCCTTGGGACTTGGTGGTTAAATCAATGTCAAAATTTTGAGGTAATTAACTCAAAAATATTATTTTTGAGTTAATTAAAATGGAATTAAATGATAAATTCGAATTTCCTCGAATTTATAATTTTGACGGTCCAGATTAAAAGATGATTAAATCTTTTCGACGGTCGAGATTATTTTGACATGGATCAATTGAACTAGCTGTTGTAGATTTTATCTTATAAATTAGAGGTCTTTGTCAGTGTTTCATCATCCGATATTTGAATTGTGCACTTGTTCTTGGAAGCTCTTGTGATTTTTTGATGAATAAAGTATAAAGACTTTGGGGTTACAAAATTTGGTGTTCCTTTTCCAGATCTATGTGGTGATATTGTCTCTAAACTCTGCTACTTCTATTAGCTTTTGATGGTTGATTGCCTCTATGGATTAATCTGCATACAGGTATCTTGTGCAGTTTTCTGGGTTTCTAAATGTTGGGAATCACGATTCCCGTTAGACCAAAACCCGCAGGTGTTAGTCAACGATCGCATCACCAGAGATAAGGATCCACGAAAGGCGGTTAGTCTATGTCGCGAAACACAAGGGGAGCGTTGGTTTATCTAATGACCAACAATCTCCCCCTTAACGTGAGCCGGGTGTGTATCGAACTCGTGACCTACGCTTTGATACCACTTGTTGGGAATCACGATTGCCGTTAGACCAAAACCCACAGGTGTTAGTCAACGATCGCATCGCCAGAGATAAGGATCCACGAAAGGCGGTTAGTCCATGTCGCGAAGCACACGGGGAGCGTTGCTTTATCCAATGTCCAACACTAAAATAGCATTTTGATTTAACGGAAAGATTAGTTATCTATTTTTCTGAAAGGTCTCATGTTTATTTTTTAATCTTAATCAATCTTAAATTCGGATCTAAGTGTGCACAGATCGTTTTTTAAGGTTTGAGCGTTTGGAGAAGTCTTCAGTTAGACCAACTGATTCTTAGATTTCATAAATCTGAAAAAGCCCATTGTTTCCTAATTTCTAAGGTTATCTTACAGAATATTTTTTGCAGGGTCTTTCTAGTGCTTGTGCCTAAATAAAAAAATTTATCTTAATTTTTTTTTTTGAATTTAAAGTTAGATCTGGCTAGTAAGAGCCTTAGATCTTCAGATCTGGGAGTGAAGTCAGACTTATACTCCTCAGAGCTGATAGATCTGCAACTCTTGTGCATAGATCTGTAAATATATTGTATAGATCTGTAATTTACATGTGTAGATCTAAAGTTTTGTAACATAATTTTGATTTCTAACATTTTGATTTTTAGGATTTTTGCTATTTTTGTACATATTGGGTATTGGGTTTCTTTTTTTCACTTGTGCAGGATTAGATTTGAAAAATCAGCTAAGGAAATCTTCAGATCTGAAAAATCAGCCAAAGAAAATTTCAGATCTGAGCTAGATCTAGACCTTAGACGGCAAGATCTGGGCTCAATATTTGTTTGCAGGAATAGATCTGAAAAAATCAGCCAAGAAAAACTTTAGATCTGAGCCAGATCTAGACCCTTGAGGACGTATAGGCTTTTGAGGTTATTTTTACAGGATTTTGGTCTCCAAATTTTTAATTTTCAAGCGGCAACATTATTTCAAAATTTCAAGAATTTTCAACGGTGGGATCTTCAAAGCCTTGGGCTAAGGGTTTGATCTCTAAACCCTTATTTTCTGCAGATTTTATTACAACAAGCAAATCACAAATAACTAGGCTCTAAAAACACATTTTATATGGTCAAAATTGTTTAGAATTGCAAAATCTTCATTTTCAGAGTTTTTGACCATTTAGACATCTTTAAATTCGCCTAGATCTGATTTTGAAGATTGCTGGATGTTAATTTCAGCTCATGTTCTATGCCATTTCAGATTAAGGCACAATACTGAAGAAGATAGAACATACTAATAGATCGATAGAAGACAAGCCAAGACAGAGATAAGAAATGGTGGCGTTACGGCGATCAGCAGGATGCTTCTACCAGCAAAGTCTCCAATAGGTCATTCAGCCAAGCGTGTCACACATAACCCCAGAACAACCCGAACAAAGAATACGCAGCTCCAACGCCATCAAGAGAGAGAGAATTCCTCCACACCAATGTGTATCAAATGAACTCCAAGTCTCTCCAATATATAGGAATCTTTGGGGGTGTGTGACACGTCCTTTAAGACATTTAAGTCAATATTTTATTCCAGGCCGACCCAGCACATAAGTGGAATAAATTCAAAGTACATGTTCTGCTCATCCGATCGAGATGATCTTTAGATCAATCTTACACCTCTCTGAAAGAGGAATCCAATAAAAATATTGCGATCGTCATCTGAGCAGCACAACCAGGAGTTTGGACCTAGTTGTCCAATTTTAACACTCCCTCTCAACTAGGAGAACTGGGATCCACTAGTGCAATCAAACATCGTCACGTCATCCGCCCAGTAACTTGCTTTCTTGGCCTCTTTATTTGGAGAGCAGTGAATTAGATCCACCAGACATCATCACCGTGCAATGATTCAGCAGTCCGAAACCTCTATAGGACTCACAAAGAGTTTCTAACCAACCAGAAGTTGGTTCATCTGACCCGAAGTCAGGCAGAGGTCCCAGACCTCACTAAACTTGATCCCAGATCAAGTGGTTGGACCGTGCCATCCTAGATAGAGAGTACGGCAAGTTCTGATGCGTCCATCAGTCTTTGCTACTAGTCTCTAGCCTTTCCCGTCTCATTGGCCAAATGAGAGGTACTTCCCATGAGCCCTAAACTCAATGGGTAGGATGCATGCGGGGCACAGATAAATGAGAGGCGAACCAACTCAATAATCACAATGGTGGGGCAGAAGCACCATAAGTGCTTATAGCTCCGAGAAGCTATCCCCAAAACCCCCTTTGAGCTCCCAGAGCTCATCGTCCAACAAGACCCTCAGAATAGGGTCGTTCCATGATTCCAAGATTCTCACGGAAGGTTAGGAACATGACCTTCCCCAAGGGCATTGTGAGAATATCCGCGACCTGCTCATCAGTTCTTATATGATCGAGCCTTACGGCGCCTCGCTGTACCATATCCCAGATAAAGTGGTACCAGCCATCAACATGCTTGGATCAATCGTGGAACCCGGGATTCTATGACAAATGAATCCCCCTCTGGTTATCACAAAGGATAACGGTGGCATCTAGCACATGCTCGAACAACTCACAGAAGAGCTTTCGCAACCAAGTGACTTCACAACAGGCCATACATGTTACAATGCATACGGCCTCAGCGGTGCTCAAAGCTACCGACTTTAGATTCCTGCCCGAAGCAGATCTACATGTGAAGTAGCATCCAGATGTGCTCT
The DNA here is from genome assembly GCA_034641835.2 of Pinus albicaulis. NCBI lineage: Eukaryota > Viridiplantae > Streptophyta > Pinopsida > Pinales > Pinaceae > Pinus > Pinus albicaulis. The sequence goes on along the minus strand of CM076576.1, from coordinate 527,436,910 downwards.
TGCGATCCACCACACTGCCAGCCCAATCGGCATCAATATATCCATGGAGTGTCATACTCCCGACAGTGTATCTCAGCCCATGGTCTATCGTGCCTCAGAGATATCTCAAGAGTTTCTTGGCACCAACCCAGTGAATGTTATGATCAACCATGTGTTGACTCAAAGTGTTCACTGCACAACATACATCCGAACAGGTGTTCATTAAGAACATCAGGGTCCCTATGAGTTGACGATACTCAATAGGACGGGCCCAGCAACGTTGCTACTCAACTTCTTAAAGTTGAGTTCCATGGACTTACAGTCCATCATACCAGAAACTTCATAATGTATTTTCCTTGAGAAAGGAAAATCTCGCCAGGTCTCTGCTAGACCTTCAGGCCTAGACATCAGTCCTAGGGCCTTCATCTTGAACTCAGCAGCGAGCTCCCTCTTGCACTGATGAATGAGAGGGTCAGCACCTGTCAGAAGAGGTCATCCACATACAGCACCAGAATGAGAGGTTTTCCCTTGACAATCTTGAAGTAAGGGTTCGGATCAGCATTACTTCGAGTGAAGCCCAGCTTCATCAAGTAGCTATCTATCCTCTTGTACCAATCTCGGGGTGCTTGTTTCAGCCCATAGAGGGCTTTCTTCATCCTGCAGACATGGGTGTCCCGATCCTGGACTTTCAACCCCAGAGGTTGCTCCACATATATCTCTTCCTTTATCACACCATGCAGAAAAAAAAAATGCGGTCTTCACATCATCTAATGAAGACTCCATCCTTGCATAGCAGCAAGAGCTATAATAGATCGAATGGTGGTAGATCGGGCCACAGGTGCAAATATGTCATCATAGTCTATACCTTCCTCACAGGCAACAAATCTTGCCTTGAACTTTTCTGCACTTCTATCAGACCCATGCTTGATCTTGTAGAGCCATTTCGAGGTGACAACTGCTTTGTCCTATGGTCTTGGAACCACATCCTAGACATCATTCTTCATAATGGACTCATTCTCTTTGAGCATAGCATCCTTCCAGACTTGATGCTTTACTACTTCCTCAAAGGATCCAAGGTCAGATTGTACAATAGTACTCATGGCTGCTAGATACCCTGTTATTTATATGGCTTCTTAGTTTTCCTTCGGAATTTCCCCTTCTGAAGCCATATGACCCTGAGCCATGAGGATCTTCTTTTGTTGAACAAAGGTATCCACTCAGGAGCATATACAGATATATCTCCCTCTTAATGTCAGCTTCTCTCTCGAGAGAAGACATCTATTTTAAATGAGGGCATCCCAGACACCAACTTGGAAATGGGACTTAATCTCCCATAGTCAAAGCCATCCAACAGACTCTGCTGATCATGATTCAAGATTCCAACCATGTGACCAAAAACTGCACAAACTTCTCAGTTCACATTTAAGTTTACCATAACGCTCCAATGTAAGATACAGTCACATGCTTGCTGCTACATAGGTGTCTATCTATGTCACTGTCATACAGGGGGTACATATCAACAAGCCTCAGCTTGTGCTAGAAGTCCTTTCAGCCACTACCTGTTATTCTGTGAGTAGCTTCTTCAAACAGCCTTCTAAGACCGCAGCTTACAAAACTAGGTATCCAATCTACCTTGGTTTATCCTGCACTTGAGGCATTGCACCTTGAATTGCTTCCAGATCTGCCCATTTATGGTTATTTCAGTAGACAGCTCGTAGGGCTGAAAAATTTTTTGACCACTACATAGAATTTCCTTAAAACATTCAGCTTCAAACATGGGTGTCTGTCTATGTCACTGTCATGATGACAGTGACATAGAATCACAGATTTAGAACTATCACACTCATCACTGCTTGCTGAATCACTGATCTGGCCAAGATTGCAGATCTCAGTTCTGCGATTTTTCTCCTGAATTTCACTGATTTAGGATCCAATCATACAGATTTTATACCCTTCTTCATGTCAGTCCATGCAGATCCGGCACAGACATAGTGGCACCCCTGCTCATCAATGTTTCAGCCCCAACCATCCAACAGGATAAATCAGGACAAGGCACTTCACTGGGGTCACAACCACTAGGTTGAGTTCAGTTACAACCACTGTCACTAGACAACAATATCATAATATTGTTCAATGAGGCACGGCACTGCCCCTCAAGTCATCAATATATGTGTTCCTTTGTTCATCAAAGTGACCTCATTAGAAGAAGGTATGACCATCTGCTCATAGTTGCAATATATATATATTGCCACCAAAACTGTCTCAGGCCTCCTGCACTCAGCCTCTTCATGTCCCAGCAACCGGTGATATATGTAACCACTAACACTTGTCTCATTTACAGCAAATGTCTTCATGGCTGCTTGCATACGATAAAAAAAAAACTCATATCCTGATTTAGCAATACTTGGACATATTTGGACCTAATGACTGCTGTCTGTCTCTCTCCAGTAAGAATCCAACACGAGACCTCAATCCAACCAGCAGCAAAACAGCTGCTGCTATATACATAATATGCAGAGCGTGCTTTGTAAACTCATGAAACAATTCCTCATGTGAACATGTGCCGCAGAGCTGCGGGAGGAGGCTCCATTTCTTTGGCTTCCTCAAATTCCTCCATCATCTTCCACCTGTAAGGCTTCTGTACTGTTCTCTAAATATGGTGATGGTGACTGCGGCGGCTCAGACACACATTCTTTTAAACAGTAAAAAAAACTTCGACGGCTTTTTCTAAAGGGCACCCTACAGATGCAGCGGCACCCTACAGTTGCAGCGGCAACCTTAAATTTAATTGTGTCTTCCTTAAATCCACGATACAGGGTCCACAGCGTCAACAGTAAAAAAAAACTTCGACGGCTCTTTCTAATAGACGGGAATGTAAATAGAAAACATCCGCTGGGAAAGCCTCACGGCCTATCGGGACCAGGCTATCCACCGCTTTTAAGCCTGTTTGCATAGATTCGAGCACAGATTTACGTTCAATAATTCATGAATTGCTTCAAGACCACGACTACGCTCCGGCAACGACAACGACCATCGAGGAGCCATCGTCGGCCACGATGTTGGATAATACGCAGAACATCCCTAATCCACGCTAATTTCAAGCCAAAATTCCTCGAAACCCTGAATATACGCTCATAGCTGTACACATCCGGGCTCTGGTTAAAAGACGGAAAAACTCCAGAAATCGAAATTCCATTGTCGAAAACTCTCAGAATTCGACTGATTCCCTTTTTGCGGACGGCCACTCGTTCCAGCAGGCCTGACGGGGAACACCTTCCGATCCATTTGTAGGATCCTTGACCGCCCACGAACTTAGATCAATGGATATCAAACTGATGTTCGAGATCTTATTCCAGTTCTGCGGCCATATTTTTTTTTTTTTTTAAATCCATACGAGCGGTTACTGTAGCATCGAAAGCCTTATGGCGGTAACCAAAAAAAAATTTCCGCGTGATTTTCAACACGATTTTTTGCCCTGAGCATGAACCCAACTGCGACATGCTTGGTGTGTGCCTCATAGCAGGTCGATGGCGTTTGCCCAACATACTTCTTTCTCCAAACGCTCACAACACAGAGTTCAGAAACTTTAAAATCTATAAATGCATCATCCAAACCTGTGAAGTATCAGCCGAACCCCGCCTGTTCCTCATATATTATGAACAGGGGTTGTTACAAGCAACCGATTTGCTCTATAAAGAAGAACTGCAACACATGAAAAGCGTGCTTGCGGAATAGACCCCGTCTGCCCCCGAAATTTAGCGGTTCCGATAGTTTGAGAGTCGCAGGGAGGAGGGGCGAGACTGGGACTTCAAAAACGAGCAAAAAAGAAATAATCAGTACAGTCCACTCATGCTGTGAGTGCTGTCGGCCATACCGGAAACCGTCTATGGGATTCTCGGCAGCACTAGTGAACCGTCGATGGGATTCTCGGCAGCGGGGCCACCGGCTTTTCGATTCTTTCGCTTTTTTACGGGCGGTATAACTTTTAGTCAGGCAAATTTATTGGCTCCAACGAGGCTTGTATTTTGCTGCGGCAGAATGCCTCTAGGCCGGAATATGCTGTCACCTACGCAGTCTAGGGCACAGAAAAAAAACTGCTTCACCATGTCCTTTTCTAGAAGAAGCGTTGCACAAGATGATCAATAGATCGGGGATCAACACAAATGGGCATTGTCTTCCCCTTTAGCTCTGATACCATGTTAATTTCAGCTCATGTTCTATGCCATTTCAGATTAGGGCACAATACTGAAGAAGATAGAACATACTAATAGATCGATAGAAGACAAGCCAAGACAGAGATAAGAAATGGTGGCGTGCGGCGTGTTGAGGATGCTTCTACAAACAAGTCTCGATAGGTCATTGACCAAAAGCGTGTCACACATAACCCGAGAACAACCCAAGACAAAAGAATGCGCGACTCCAACGCCATCAAGAGAGAGAGAATTCCTCCACAACAATGTGTGTCAAATGAACTCTAAGTCTCTCCAATATATAGGAATCTTTGGGGGTGTGTGACACGTCCTTTAAGGCATTTAAGTCTATATTTTATTCCAGGCCGACCTAGCACATAAGTGGAATAAATTCAAAGTACATGTTCTGCTCATCCGATCGAGATGATCTTTAGATCAATCTTACACCTCTCCGAAAGAGGAATCCAATAAAAATATTGCGATCGTCATCTGAGTAGCACAACCCGGAGTTTGGACCTAGTTGTCCAATTTTAACACTGGAAATTCTGCATAACTGTGTAAAATCAGATCTGAACATTTTTTATGCATATCCTAAATAAGGTCTAAAAAATTTGAATTTTCAGTTTTTTTGACAAAACTTACTATTTTTAGACATTGTGGGGATCATTTTCAGTATTTTCAGTTTGCTGATCTGTTATCATTTTACTGCTGTTATAAATTTATCAGTTCTGGAAATTACTGAATCAAACTCTCTTAAAGCCTTAAAATTGAAATTTTCAAGTTTTAATATATTTTTGCTATTTATGGAAGTATTTGGCAGCTATTTTGGGTAGTTTTATCTTGCTGAGCTGTCACTGTTTCACTGCTGAAATAAAAAATATCAGATCTGAAATTTCACTTAATCAAGCCCTAAAAATTAATTTTTATTCAAGTTCATCAATTTTTACTATTTTTAGTCATTTTGGGCATTGGTGCCGGCATCGTTTGTTTGTTGATCTATGGTTTAAATTACTGCTACAATTTATATTTCAAATCTGAAATCTTGCTGAAGAATAAATTCTAAGTTTGACTATAGGTTTCTGAATTGGAATTATTTGGAATATCATAAATTTGGAAATATTGGAAATATCTGGCATTTAAATTTGATGGTACTCTCATGATAACATTTTTGTTTCAAATTTAAATGGTTGGTGATCATTGAGCTATCTTTAATTGTGCTTTTAAATTACTTGAAATCGGTAGTTAATTGTTTAAATCAACTTTGGGAATATTTCAAGTGATGATAATTGCGTAACTTTATCGAACATTGTTAATGCATAATTGTGAGGGTGTTTTATTGAATATCATTGTGGTTGATTGATTTTCATCGCAACAGTTACATATCAATTACTTGATCTTAAATTTATAACGGGATATTTTGACTCCATAAGGCACTGGTTTTAAAGTTCTGAATCTAATTGGATCTGTAAAATCTCGTAAATCTTAACAAGTATTTGATTATCTAGCTGTGTCTCCTGAATTGGTTGGTCTCCAACCAGTTCTCCTTCTTCATTTTAGTTAGGGTCTACCTCCCTTAGCTTGCAAGGAGACAACTTAGATAGAGAGATTGGAGAATAGGGTGACAGCCCCTGATCTGAGCCGTTGTCACGGTGCCTAGACATTCTGTGCAACAACACACCAAAATGAGAGGTTTGTCATTATCAACCTTAAAGTAAAGGTTCAGATCAACTTCACTTCTTGTAAATCCTAGCTTCATCAGATAGCTATCGATCCTCTCATACCAAGTCCTGAGGGCTTGCTTCAACCCACAGAGGGATTTCTTCAACCTGCAAACATGTGACTCTCGGTCCAAAACTTCAAACCCTTTGGGTTGTTCTACATAAACTTCTTTCTTAAGCGAGCCATGTAAGAAAGCAGTTTTGACATCCATTTGATGTAGATTCCATCCTTGTGAGGCAACAAGGACAATAATCGAACGGAAGGTGTTATAACAGGAAACCGGTGCAAATATCTCATCATAGTCTATACCTTCCTTTTGCGAGAAGCCTCGAGCAACAAACCTGGCCTTGAACTTTTAAGCACTCCCATAAGGTCCATGTTTGATTTTGTAAAGCCATTTCAAGGTGACAACAAACTTGTCCTTTGGTCTAGGGACCACATCCCAGACATCATTCTTCATGATCGACTCATACTCTTTGTTCATTGCATCCTTCCAAACTGGGTGCTTCACGACTTCTTCAAATGTACCAGGCTCAGATTGGACAATGGTGCTTATGGCTACTAAGTTCCCTTGGTACCTGTTCGACTTCTTACTTTCACGAAATGTCCCCCTCTATGCAATATGTCTCTTGACATCTTCGAGAGTATCTCTAAGCCATGAGGGTCTTCTTTTTGAAGAAGAGGGCTCACTAGGAGGTGGATCAATGGGATCCATCAGACCTTCAACATCGATTCATCCTTCGGTTCTCCCTGCTTTCCTGCATCTTCATCTTTGTCTTTCTTTGAAATAGGGAGATCTCTAACCTTCCCAAGGGAAACATCTTCGTCGAAGGTGACATCATGACTTATCTTCAGTTCCCTTTGACAAGGCACATAGATTCTATATGCCTTTGAAGTTTCACTGTAGCCCACAAATGTTCCCTTCTTTCCAGAAGAATCCAACTTGCTTCTCTTTTCTTTCGGTACATGAAAATATACGGGACTTCCAAAAATTCTGAAGTGAGAAACATGATGTTTCTTACCGGTGAAGATTTCTTCAGGAGTCTTGGAGTCCAATGCTTGATGTGGGCATCTATTTTGAACATACACGACAATGTTGGAAGCTTCTCCCCATAGGAACTTCGGTAGGCCTTGGTCATGAAGCATGGCACAAGTAGCTTGAATGATGGTTCGATTCTTTCTTTCGGCAACTCCATTTTGTTCAGGAGTATAAGAAGTGGTGGTCTCCCTCTTAATTCCAACTTCCCTACAATAGTCATTGAACTCATTTGACTCATATTCGGTTCCATTATCGGTCCTCAATACTTTGATCTTCTTCTCTGTTTGATTTTCAACCAAGGCTTTGAAAGAGCGGAACCACTTGAACACTTCGTCCTTTTTCTTCAAGAAGTATATCCAAGTCTTGCGAGAGAAGTCATCCACAAAAATAACATAATACAAATATCCTCCTAAGGATGTTACGGAAACATACCGGATAAATCAGAATGAATCAATTGAAGAATGTTAGTAGTCTTGCTATCACTTGAGGGGAATGGTCCCCTTGTATGTTTCCCTTTGGCACAACCCTGAAAAACACCTTCGTGATCAACTTTGAAATCAGACATACCTATGACCATCTTTTTAGCTTCGGAAAGAGATTTATAATGAAGGTGAGCAAACCTCCAGTGCCATAATTCGAATTGAAGAGAGGTGTTGCATGTCATGGATCCCAACAGACTTCCTCCAACCTGATAAAGAGTATCAACCCTGAAATCAAGAGTGAATGCTTCTTTGAAATTCCTTTTCCAAACACATACCTTTCCATCAATGAATGCCACCTTGAATCCTTTGTCTTCCGAAATAGATACTAAATTCTTCTTCAAGTTAGGTACATATAATATATCTTGTAGATGAAGGATTTGACCTTGATTTAAGTGAAGGTTAACAATCCCTTTCCCTTTCACGGGATAGGTGGTATTGTCTCCAAGTATGATTTCCAAATTGGTTTCATTTTCAATTAAATGTGAGAGGGCCTCTTTGTACCCGGTGAAGTACCTTGACACACCACTGTCAATCAACCAATTATCCAAGGTGTCCGAAGGAGAGGCAACAGAGAGGGAAGATATAAGAAGTATTTCTTTTTGCTTGTTATCTACAACATTAGATTCATCATACCTGGAATTTCTCGATCTGTTGGAAGGTTGACCATTTTCGTATCGTGAAATGGGAGCATCTCTCTTTCTTTTGTTATTGAACCTGTTGTTCCTTTGATTTCCATTTCCCTTGAAATTGTTGTTGTAATCATCATCTCGTGGTGTATCCCTTTTATTGGGACACTCTCTAGCATAGTGGCCAAACCTGTTGCAATTGAAACATCTACCTTTTCTTCCTTCTTTGAATCTCGGTCTTCCTTGACCTTGTTTACTTGGACGAACATTGTTCTTCCTTTTAGCATGAGTGAAGAATGCAGTAGGATTATTCCCATTTGAAGGCATGTCTCTCTCCATCATCCTTGTCTCTTCTTGAGTGCATCTAGTCAACAATTCATCAAAATTTGGATCTTGTCATTATTGAGGATAGTGGTATTGAATACATACCTTGCTTGGGGAAGACCTCCAAGGGAAATAAGAGTGAGCTCCTGGTTGGCAATAATCGCTCCAATAGATAGAAGATCATTTTTGATTTTGGTAATCCTCATGAAGTAGGATTGGATGGATTCCCCTCTATCCATTTTGATATCCTTCTGCTTGTTCTTGAGAAAGAGGATTTGATTTGCATTGCTAGCCCTAAACATGCTAACCAACTTTTCATACATCTCCTTAGATGTGCCCAACTTGGAGATGTAAGCAACCAAATGGTTTTGAATAGAATCCCTGATGATCTTCTTGGCTTTGACCTCTCCTTTATTGTATTTCGTCTTAGTGGCAGCTCATGCATTTGAAGGAGGCTCAACAATTTTTCCCTACACATAATCCATGACTTCACTTTCTTCCAAAGTCAAGTCAAGAGACATCTTCCATGCATGATAATCATTCTTATCATTGAGCTTGTCCTTAGATTTGAAATAAGATGAGGAAGCCATTGACCCTTGACCTTGTCTAATAAATCTCGTTGATTTCTCTTCTCACCCTTGCTTGGGCTTTGTCTTCACCTGAGCTTTGATACCATGTAAATTTTATATAACAATGGTATGTTCTCTGCTTTAGAGCAATTTACTTCAATCTTTTCTTATTAGCCCAATATTAATTTTCAGATTAACAATCACATTAACTTTGATAGTAAATGCAGATAGAACATAATTCGTAAGCATAAGACATGCCAAGACAAGAGGACACAATGTTTGGCGGATGCCAGGGAAAAACCCCAATGTGGGGAAAACCCTTTGATCAAATCTTCCTATTATTCTTCAAAATTTTAGCAGAGAGAGAGTACAGTATACAAAATACACTTCCCCAATCACTGTCAAAATAGTCCAGTCAAACAACAGTCAACAAGATGCCCTAACCAGAGAGTCAATGCTGGTCAAACTCAACCCAAAACAGATTCGAAAATCATAGTCAAACTCGGTCAACGCAGAAGTCAATGCTGTGGTCAAAGGTGTTGTAGTCAACGTAGGTCAAGCTACTAAGTTTTTCTCGATTTTCGTGCCAGAAGATGCCGCCTAGGGAGAGCGAAGAAATTGCCTGCAAAACGCAACAAAAATAGTGAAGTTGACCCTAGGTCAACGCTGCTGCAGTTAGCCCAAAAATAGATTCGCAATTTCAGAAATATCCAGTCACCCTTGCCACATGTGTGAAGAAGAAGAGAAGTTGCTCCTAGCTGTACGAAAGAGAGAAATATGTGTTGAGTGATGATGTCTGTTATCGCTTGCCACCTACACCTACCTACAGTTAGCGGGAAAAACCTTTAACCCCACAAGGTGTGGTTGGTGGCAAGGAACACAGAGAAGGGGTTGTCACCTATTCCCGACTCTCTCCGTTTAAGCTATCTCCTAGGTTAGCTATGGGGGGTGGTCCCTAAAGAAAAACTAAGTTAAAGATGTGAGTTTTCTAGGAGAATATTAGAGTGAGATTGGATTACTTTTGAAGATTCATGAGCAACTTTGAAATAACGACAAACCATTTAACCAGTGCCTTTACAAATAACGTGCTCAAAAGTAAAAGAAATGCTCAAAGAGATGAGAACATAGTAATCCTGAAATGGAAACAAAAGACTGTTAGCACAAGATATCAGAAATGCTCTCAAGATAAATAGATTTATGAATCAAAGCATGAGAAACTATCTTGCTCATAAGGAAACATTTAGTGTTCTACTTTTGGAGAATGTAAATGAGATGATATAAAAACTCAAATGTTAGACCAAGATCACAACATGCAATTAAATTTGCAACACCAAATAAGGGTATTTGCCAATGAAACGAGATATATCAATCATCCATAAGCATAATGATAATTAAAATGACAACATGCAATGAAGTTGCATGTAGAAGCAAATTTCCAAGTACCATAGAATTAAACTTGTTGCAAAATTTAAGGAATTAAAATGCTTGCATCCAAAGTGCTTCTTGAGATAATATTTGCATGTGAATCTTTAAACCGTCAAGACTCAAGATAGCAAAAAAATTGGGAACTTTGCAAGTAAATGTGATGAGATAGTTCTCTTGGTTTATTTTATTAATTAGTTCTAAAGCAAGGTTACAATTGAACTCTAATCCTCAGACCTCACCCTCGCCCAAATATTTAGATCTCACAATGAGGAGTCCATAGAGGTAGAGGGTCCCTAAAATGTCTATTCAACCAACTTAAGTTGGAGGTAAATTTTAGAGATGCAAGTCTTGTATGAAAAGTGAAACGCCTAAATGATATGAAAGTGAGTTTGCAAGTGCTATGTAAAATATGGAGATGATTCAATTAAATATGCTTCATAGTTAGAACTAGTGAAACAAACATCGCGATTTTGTCGCGAGTTTTTCGGGCTGCCGATTTTATCGGCGATTTTTTGAACGATTTTTTGAAAAAATCGTTATCGCGAAAAAATCGCGAGTCGACCGGTAAAAATCTTGGCAGCATCGGACAACGACTTTATAATGCGATTTTTGGTTTTTTGTTTGTCATTTTTAGTTGGACAGACTTGCTTATGAGAGCCAAGGAGGGAAGGAGGAGAGCCAAGGAGGGAGTACATGATTTACAAGCCCAAGATTGGACAAAAGTGAAGAATTTCTTGCAATCCAAGCGAACAAAAATCGAATTTGGACCAAGTGTTTCCGGCAAAACGTTTTTCCAAGTATGGGCATCAAATTTGACCCATTTTTTTTTGTTTTTTTCTTGTTCTTCCACGGGTTTCTATTACCAATGTATTTTTCATCATTTGTGATTGCATTTGGTTGTGTTTTTTTTTTTTTTTTATTGAGAGGAGAGGGTTTATTTTGGTCAAAAATGCAAAAATTTGTTTGTTAAATTTTGTTTTTTATATTTCTTCTTGTGCTCTTAGTTTCTTCCCATTATTTTTGCTTGTGTTTCAACATGTATTTTTTCCCATTATTTTTGCATTGAGTTGAGGGTTTTTTTTTGTGAAAAAAATCAAAATGTTGTATGTAAAATTGTAATTTTTTTATTTTATTTTTTAACTGGCAATTTTTCTTGTGCCCTAGGTTCAAATTTCAACATTCAAAGTTCAAAGTTTCCAACATGCCAAGGAAATTAGATCCTTTCTGGGAATTTGGTGAACCTGATGGAGGGTTTGACCGATTAAACTTGACTTGCAAATTATGTGGTCAACACATGGCAGAGGGGGTATACAGGTTGAAATACCACCTGGCACAAATTCCTGGGCATGAAGTAGGCCCTTGCAAAAACACCAATCCAGAAATAATCAGAAGAGCCATGAACTCATTGGGAGAAATGGAAACCGCTAAAGTCAGCAAAGCAGCTCTGAAGAGTCAAATATCAGGGTTTGGAGTTAACCGTGAGAGTGGTAGTGGCTCTTCAGCATCAGCCTCTTCTACATGCAGCCCCGCAGTTGCCTCCTCATTTTTTGTTCCTAGAACCACTCCCGGGGCACAGCCATCTATCTCCTCCCTTATTAAAAAAAAGGAGAAGGAAGAAGCTGATAAGTTGTTTGGCAAACTGTTTCTTTGGAGTGATATTCCTTTCAATGTTGCCAGGAACAATCCATTTTATCAGGCTGCGATTGATGCTATCGCTGTTGTTGGCCCAGGATACAAAGCCCCTACATATCATGACCTTAAAGGGCGCATTCTGCAAAATGAGAAAGCTTACTGCACCAAGAGATTGGAAGACTTAAGGGCATCATGGGAAGTCACAGGATGCACTGTGATGTCAGATGGTTGGACTGATCAAAGGGGTAGGACCTTTCTTAACTTCTTGGTCAGTTGTCCCAAGGGGACAATGTTTATAAAATCTATTGATGCATCTGCACATGTCAAAGATGCAAGATTATTATGTGATTTATTAGATGTGTTCATTATGGAGGTTGGGCCCCAAAATGTTGTCCAAATCATAACGGACAACGCTGCAAACTATGTTTCAGCTGGCAAGATGCTTATGGAGAGGTATCCGAGCATATTTTGGACACCTTGTGCTGCACATTGCTTTGATTTGATGTTGGAGGACATCGGAAAGCTTGATTTTGTCAAAGATATTGTAGAATCATCAAAGAGAATCACAAAATTTATATATAACCATGGATCTGTGCTTCACTTGATGAGGACATTCACCAACAATAAGGAGTTGGTGCGGCCTGCTATTACACGATTTGCCACTACTTTCATCTCTCTTCAATCCCTCTTGAATTCTAAGTGGGATTTGAAGAGAATGTTTCTTTCAGATGAGTGGCGTGCTTTGACTATCAGCCACAAATCAGAGGGACAGGCCATCTGCAGGTTGGTGTCATATCAGAAAGATTTCTGGGCTGGAGTGGAAGAGGTGTGCAGCATTAGTGAACCTTTGGTAAAGGTTCTTAGATTGGTGGATGGAGAGAAGCCCGCAATGGGCTACTTGTATGAGGCCATGGATAGGGCCAAAGAAGCTGTTCGCACCTATTATGATGATAAGGGTGATGATGGGTTTCAGAGACAACTTCTTTTATGGGAAGTGATTGATGATCGATGGAACAACACACTCCATCGTCCCATTCATGCTGCAGAGCTCTTCCTGAACCCCGCATTTGCTTATTCATGTGGTTTTCTATTTGATGTTGAGGTCATGGATGGCTTTTTCACTTGTATTCAGAAGATGGTGCCAAGTCCATCAGAACGTGCAGAGATATCCAAAGAGATGGAGGTATACAGAATGGCAGGTGGCACCTTGAGCTTCGACATGGCTGTCCAGGATAGGACTACTAAAATTCCAGGTAAGATTTTCATTATTTTAAAAATTTTCTTATGTTTGTAACTTTATAAATTATAAGTTTATCTTATTTGTTGTAACTTGTAACTTGTAGATGCATGGTGGAGGAGCTACGGTGGCAGGTTACCAAAACTCCAAAAACTTGCCATTAGAATACTCAGCCAAACATGTAGCGCTTCAGGATGCGAGCGCAATTGGAGTGTATTTGAAAAAATACACACCAAAAGGCGCAACAGGTAAAACACTTAACATATTCAAATTTCGAACTGATTTTTTGAATTCATTAAATATTTTTTTTTAAATATTTAATTTATTAATTTATGACCCTTGTACAGGTTGGAGGGTCAGCGACTCAATGACATGGTTTACGTCTACTACAATCTTAGATTGTGGGTGAGACAACTTGAGAGGACCCCTGATATGGAGGCCATCTCTTTAGATGCGATTGAGACCACTGCTGAATGGAGGGTTGAGGCTGAGAGGCCTGTCATGGAGTCAGCCCCTGATTGGATAGAGGAGGAGGTGTGGAGGGGGAGGACGAGGACGAGCAGCAGGAGGAGAAGGAGCAGGAGGAGGAGGTGACACCACCTACCACTACTACCGGTAGAGGACGTGGTCTGCCTCCTTTAGCTCCTAGTGGTTCAGGTTCCCGTTCCGGTTCTGGTGCTTCATTTTTTTCTTCTAGAGCACGACAGAGCCCATTGCCAGTCCCGCCAGCGTCTTCATCTAGAGAGAAAGGCAAAGCTGTTGTATTTTCTCGCAAGAGGGGCAGAGGAAATCAATAGTATAGGACCATAGGTTATATGGTCACCGGTGCATTGACATTCCTTTGTATATGACTGTTGACATTATGACTCATGATATGAGATACATTATTATATTTTTGTTGATATTTTGAGGCTGAGTTGACTCTTGAGACTCAGGACTTAGTATTCAGGACAGGATTCAGTTTTATGTGTGATGTAGCACTAGACATGATATTACACATCTTATATATTAGTTTTTTTTTTCATATTTATGTGTCAATGCATTTATTTTATGCTGTAGATGCTTTAGATATTAAAAAAATTGAAAAAAAATGAATATTTTTGTATGTGCCGATTTTTTCCCGATTATTACGATTTTTTCCCGATTTTTTTCCCCTCGCTTTATTAATATTTCGATAGCGATTTTTTTCATCTTTGGTCAAAACCACTAAGTCAATCCATCTACAAATTCTCTCCTTTGAAATGGAGAGATAGGGATGCCAATGGGTAAAACCCACGCTCCCACAACAAAAACATAAATTTTATTAATTTTACAAGAATGAAATGACCATGAGGCCTTTTCTAAACCAAGGAAAGTCTTTACAAATATTGAGACCATAGACTTTTCCTCGGTGAGAATTAAAAAAAAAAAATACTCAAAAGAATTCAAACTTTACAAAAGGAGAAGAGAAGCTAAGCCCCTTCAATTCCCACAACCAAAGAAGAGAGAGTTATCCTCCTCATTTGAAATTCGTAGCCCAAAGGTCCTGCAACAACTTGTTAGTAATTTCTTGTAGTTGTCCACTCAAGCTGTCACAAGAAAAAGTTCGGAAAGAGGGCTACAAAACCAATCAAATATTAGATAGATAAAATTACAAAATATTGCACAACAATTTACAAAGGGCTAAGCCAAAGAGTTCGAGTAAATTCTCCTCTTTGCTTAGTCATCTTCAAGCTCTTAGATAGCAAATGAAAGCAATGAAGTATAATGTTTTAAAAGATATTCAAATTTAGAAGTATTCGGCTTGTATACAAACTATGTCCCAAAACCCCTGCAAAACCACTTTGTAAGATAAGACTATGAAGGTTCAAAGAACAAATGAGAACTCCTTTGAGAATGTATCAAGAGTGGGTTGGTCTCTCCAAAGACTTCCCCCAACACTTGATTCTTTGATCCCAACAAGATGTTCCCTCTACAAAACTTCAAACAAGAATTAGTTCCATATAGATCTAACAATAAACAATGATAAGAAACTCTAGAGATTTATTTGAAACCAACTAGAACATTCTATACCTAGAGCATACTCCTAAATCAAATGTCAATGTAAGATAGCTCTACATTAACAAATCTACAAGAGCATATGGAAACAAATTAGATCAAAGCATGAGTAAAATGAATTATACCAATGATCAACAATTCATCACACTCCAAAAGGAGGAACACCTCATGAATGAAACCCCAAAGTCTTTATTGATATTTCTAAAAGTGTACAAGGCACCAGCGCTTCCGCAAACACAATAGCTAGTAAACAATCCTACAATATGAGAGCCCATGGCTCCATTATATAGAAAGTTGGGAGCAAATCTCAATGAAGAACCATATGCCAAGTGGTGAGAGGGAGGAGATCTCAAGGCAAATTCGAATTTGGTAAGTGGAGCTCCAATGCCAAGTGTAAAAATCGAATTCTGGCAAGTGGGCATCATTTTCTTCTTCCCTTATGTGCCAAATTTGAATTTTATGATGAAATGACATGTGTATATGGTTGGTAACCCATGTGGGGACAATTTCCCACCAAAATCTCCACCAAATATTCTCCCAAATCCTCCCAAATATGCATTAATTTCACAAATTCGAATTTCCAAGTAAGCAACTCTCATTTAATGTCGGAAATTCAATTTTATTTGAGCACATGTCTTTTCCTTGATTTTAGGAGTCCACATCATCTTGGGACTTCACTTTAACTCCTCCATAATTTTCCACCTCATTTCCACCTCATTTAGCATGTGTGGATATTTATTTTTCTCCATTTATTTAATTTCTGGCTTAATTAATTGCCAGATTTCCCACTAAACTTAGGAAAAGTGGGTTTTGAGGGATCAAAACACATTTTTAACCCCTCAAAGTGTGTCATAGTAGAAATTTGAGCGTGAGAGGTGTAATTTTGATTACTCATACCCCATACAACTTCTCTAGACAACACTTATTACAATTCAATTACAATTTTTATTGCAATTTTCGACTTGCGGGAAATCTAAAAAATTAAAAAATCACTACCTAGACCTAACCAAATTCCACAAATTTTTTTGTGTGATCTAGTATAGTAATATACATTGACTCTAGACACTAGGACTCACCCAAGGCCTCACCATCAAGCCGTACTCCGACTTTGGGGTAAAATTGAGGAGAAAACTCAATTGATTATTAACTCCTGGTAGGGAGATGATAATTAATCAAGTAAAAAAAACTCCCAGAGTAATACTCACTTGTTGGCAAGGTCGTAGGCTACCTAGGCCTGTTACAGACTCAATATTGACTCAAAACTCATCATTACTAGCATCACTTATTACAATTCCCCGTAGGGCGTGGAATCTAGGTACAAGAGAAAATGATAAGAAGTAGAAGTAGAGTTTAAAAACTCTGTTGAATTGATGATATCTGATGATATCCAATGGTACAAATGTCTTCTAGTTCATCCTTGGGCATGGAGTCTTGTCATTATCATCAGGTGCCACTCCAATGGTCAACAATGTCCAAAATGAGGAAGAGGTCTCTCATATTTATACAATTCGTTGAGAGAGGAGACACATCTATTGGGGCTTATAAGCCTACATTAGACTTCTTGCCGACCTTGACAATTAGCACATGTGTGAGAGATTAAATTCAAAATCTCACTTCTGCTCATCCAAACAAGATGATCTTTAGATCAATCTTGCACCTCTTGGAAAGAGGAATCCAATAAAAATATCATCTCCATCATATGAGCTGTCCAAGGTGGAGTTTGGCCCTAGTTGCCAATTTTAACAAAGCAGTACTTCGAACTTGAAGCAACACTTTGTTCTTGAAGCAGTACTTTGACGTTGAAGCAACACTTCGATGCAATAGTAACTTCGACCTTGATGCAGCAACTTCGACCTAGTAGCAGAAATATCAATCTTCCAATAATAACCCAATAAATTCACACGTGTGAGAATGATGACCCAAAAAACTTCGATCTTGTGATCCTCCTCCTCCTCCTGCAACTTTGTACTTTTTCGCTGCCTCTTCTTGGATATCGAACTTGTGAGTGTGAGTGTATCCTCAAATGAATCAAACTGCACTGTATATATACCCTTTTCTGGAGTTCGAATTACCTTCATGTAGGCTGACTTGAACAGGTAAGCGCTGACTTGGTGTGGAGGTGACAAATTACATGTTTGACTAAAAATTAATTCTTTTTACATGATTCAAAAGCCCAAGAAGGGTCTCATTAAATGTACAATGACTGTAATGACTCAATATAAATCCTAGAAGTCCTCAATGGGGACTTTTACCCAAAACAAGATGACCCAAGCATGAAACCCATGCTTTAATAAGTCATAATAATAATAATAAAATTTCCTTTTTCATTCTTTTGATAAGTACATTTCATAATGACTCAAATGAAGACCGAACGTAGTTACATTCTTCAACATACCTTTGAGTTGTTTCTTAACAAACCTTGTAGGACATCAATTTTTGATGGGCTTCGACATAACTTCTTTCATGCTTCAAGTCTATCCTTTGAAGTCTTCTTCATAGCCTTTGAGCATTCAATAAGTTTTCCTAACTAGGGAAAAATATAAAGAAAATATTATTAGTTTACATTACAAACATATTTTGATATGAGAGAGAAACTAAATATAAAAGAGGAGACAAGGAATAAGATATTTATCTTTTGGTAAAATGGTGAAGGCTTCCCTCTTAATCCAGTCTCATGGGATACCTATACCTTATAAAAATTAATTCAAAAATGTTCTAACAAGACATGTTAGATCTATAACTCTAGAAATCAAAACATAAAGGGAAACAATTTAAAAAGTAAAAGACTAAGAGGGCTATGTGAGAGAGAGAGGACGTAGTAGTATAAGTCCTTGACTTCTGATTCTTCGGTCTTGTTCTTCTTAGGTGGATCTTCACCAACAACATTCGCATGTTCCCTTTCTCTCTTTTTATTTCTTGAATTCTCTGGACAATGGCTTTTGTAGTGACCTATCTTGTGGCAGTTGTAGCATTCAATCTTGGATAGGTCGATTTTCTTCTTTGGTCCTTTGAACTTCTTGAAGGTTCTCTTCTTCTTGTGATGAGCAACATAGGAATTCGAGGTGTTTTCTTGTTTACTAACAATATTCTAGCTTCTTCTTGACTACATGCATTCCACATTTGTTCAAATGTTGGAGTATCCTTCCAACTGTTAAGTCCTGATGCAAAGACACTCCAAGATTTTGGTAGTCCTAGATGAGCAGTAGTTACGAGCTCTTTTTCTGGGACAACTTCATCTATTGCTTGGAGTTCATCTCTGATTTTCGATATCCTTATAAAATATGATGAGACGGTATCATCATTTGTCATCTTAACAGTTCTTAGTTCATTCTTGAGGCTTGCTATTTGACCAATGTCCTTGATTGTGAATAACTTGGAGAGAGCCTCATACATTTCTTGGGCAGAATTTATATTGGATATGTATGGAATTAGGTTATCCTTAAATCCATCCACTATAAGGTTCATGGCCAAGATTTCAATTTCTCTAAATTTTGCTTTTTGTGCTTCACTTGATTCATCTATAGGCTTCTTGATTTTTCCTTGAATGAGATCCAAAACTTTGTTCTTTTCGAGAATGAGGTCTATTCTCTTTTTCCAGGCTCTGTAGTTGGAGGCTCCTTCTAATTTGTTCTCTCCCTTCATTGAGTTTGACATAGTTCCCGTAGATAGTATGTTTTTTCACTATATATGATCCCCTTGAATTTTCCTTGATCTCTTTTTCCTCAATAGATCTTTAACTTGCCTTTTTCTTCCTTCTCCACTCGAGCTCTGATACCATGTTAGAAAATCAGAAAGACATAAATATTTTCTCTAGTTTATAATTACTTTTGATATCTTTGAATTCTTATTATCTTTGTTATCTTCCTTTTTATCTTAGTTCATCAAGCAATTACCAAAACCAAAACACAAAGATCAGGGACATCAGATATAGGCACTTAGCCAGGGCTAAAACCCCTATATAGGGGAAAACCCAGTCAAGAAATCTTCTTTCAGTAATTCAAAATGAGATGGACCAAGAGCCTAGACCAACAAACCTTTCTCCTTCACCAAGTCAACCTTTCAAGATGATATGGTAGTGTCTTCTTATCCAGAAGCTTTAGCCCAACAACAATCCAAAAGTTCGACTTCTCGACTACAAATTTTCAACCCCAAGCAGCAGAATTTTGGCCTTCCAGCTACTGGAGAATTTCAGCCCTCTAGCAGCACTCCAGAACTTCGCATGTGTGGGATGAAAGAGAGAAATTTCGGTTTTTACTGCAAGATAATATTCTCCTTCTTTGCTAGATTCTTCCTTCTTCTCCCTTGAAATTCACACTTTTTCTTAGCCCAAAAACTATAGATTGAACTTGTTGTGTGTGAGTTACAAAAGAGGTCGAGTAGCTGCCTTTATATAGTGATTTCACTACCCAGTTTAGGCCGATTTGTCCAGTTTTGAGGCCGACTTGGTGGAGGAGGCCTAATTGACGTATTTTAAAATAAGATAAATTTATTCTTTGACAAATAAATCCCAAAAAGGGTTCTTTACATTATGACATGGATAAGGACACTTGACATAAAACCTAGAAGCCTTCAATGGAGACTTTGAACTAAAAACAATTTACCCAAGCATGAAACCCATGCTTTAATAATTCAATTTATTTTAATAATAAAATTTCTTTCTTTCTATTGATAAATAAATTACATTATGACTTAAATACAATTATGAAGACCGAACCTAGTTACATTCTTCAACATCAACACTATATAAAGATGGGTCTTGACTCCGTCTCAGATGCATAGGTCTCGACATTGTTATGCAAATTGATTTTGGATTGCTCTTGTCCTGTTCTTGATGTTGGTATATATATTAGATTTGGCACAGTGGTATCATGCTAACAAACACAGTCTCACATCTCTATAGTCTATTGTTGTCACTTCCATTGTGTCGATGGAGTCATTGGCATCTCAGTTATCCTGAGTAGTTTGGTATCTCAGCGGTTTAATATTACAATGGTATGGTAGCTCAATTGGAATCACAATTATGTTTGGCATCACAAATGTATTGTATGTTTGACGTTGTTGGAATCTTAATCATGAATGTATGTAATATCCAAAGATCCTTTCTCCAACAGAGATAAGAAAAGATACTGGTCTTGACACTGTAAGCAATATTGGTATATGTATGGGATATTTGCAGTCCAGAGGCAGTGATGGTATTTTGGCAAATTATTGATGTTAGTATCGTAAGGAAATTTTGGCTGTGAGACTTGTTCACAAATGAAGTTGTGAACAAGTCGTGGCCATGGGTAGTTTGTTGGCATTTGTACCTTGTACCTCTTTGTTGAACTTTCGATGACAATCTAATAGAAGAAGAATTTGGAAGGGTTTTCCCACTTGTGAGGTTTTGCCCTAGTCTCCGACCAAATTCCGGTATCCTCTTTTGTGCATGCTTTTCTTCTGACGTTTCTTTTAATGTTATGCTACATTGTTGATGATATTGTTCTTTCTACATAATTGCTAATGATGTGATGATGTTATGATGTTGTGGGGTGAATTTAATGTATAAAAGATCTAATGCAATTATCTAAAGCAAAGAACAATGTATCCAAAGGAAAATTGACAGTTGAATAAGTTCAACTAGGTAAGTCGAACTGCTTGAATGTTCTGTTTGTATTCTCAAAACCCCATCGACTTGCTCTTATAATCTTCTGTTGGATTCTCAACTACCATGATCACATCCCAATCGATGGCTAAGATCATCTTGACTCCATCAAATGACTTTTCTGGAAGTCTCTGGAGCAAAATTGATTTCCCTCAATTAATCTAATTTAATTAACTATTTTCCCTAAGTTAGACTTAGCAAATATTTAATTATTGGTCAATTAATCTAATTGAGATGTTTTTAAGGCTTTTCTTACAAAAACTTTTATGGGTTTTGGAGATCTTATGTTCATTAGCCTGTTAGACACCATAGAGACTAGAACACCTATCCGCTGCTACCAAAAATTAACAGGCCATAATGTTGGTATCTCCCCAAAGAACCTAGATGTACTCCTCAAGTATCTGGAGGGTTTACACAACCATCTGTGGAAGCAAGTGATGTTGTTCAAGCCTAGATCGATGGATGAGGTTTGTGTATATGTATAATACTTGGAGAACATAGGCCAAAAAACAGGGAAATCAAGTGGGTCAAACCAGAAAGGGCACCAAGAAGCTTCCACGGAGGGGAAGAAGAAGTGGAAGGGGGGGAGGACAAAAAGACTACAACCACATCACACCAGTGCAAAGATCAACAACCACTACGACTGCTATAACATTGACGGTCATATAGAGAAGTGTTGGAAGTTGCATCCAGAGCTCAACTCGAAGAACAAATGGAAAGGTAGTATGATGAAAAATCTCATGGCCATAGATTCAAGTAATTAGGTGGAAAGCAACTTGTACTTGGATGAGAAGATTGTTTGTACATTAGTTCAGAAAGAGAAAATTTGACTAGCCTTCAACAATAAGGAGAGAATGACAAGACCAAACTCTTCCGTAGGTCAAGAAGACAAAGATTGATGCTCTTTTTGACTCATGATCACAGGAAAATCTCATTGCAGTATACTTGGTCAACAATTTGGGATTGGAAGTTCATGATCATCCAAGCCCATATCCATTGGAATCGGGTAAATAAGGATGCATAGATAAAGGTAACGAAACAATGCAAAAACAAATTTGCTATTAGTGTTGATTTTATTGATGAATCATAACTAGATGTAGTTTCCCTTGATGTGCGGAGTGGTGTTTGGAAGCCCCCAGATGTACATGCTAGATGCAATTTTCATGCTTAGAGCCAAACAATATTGCCCCATCAAGGATGGAAAATCCTTCACCATCAACGGGAAAAAGGGAAAGTCCAAAAATTCACTTGTATTTTTTAGAGGGAATTAAATTAAATTACACTTAAGAATAGGTACCCCATGCCTAGGATAGATGATCTGCTGGATCAACTGCACAAGCCAAATACTTCACCAAGATGGACTTAAAGTCTGGATATCACGGGGTTTGAGTTAGAGAAGAATATTCTTGGAAGACTGCCTTCAAAACTAGGAAAGGTTTGTATGAGTGGTTAGTCATGCTGTTTGGCGTATGCAATGCACCATGTTTATGAGTTTAATGAATGATATACTACACCCTTTTCTAGACTCATTTGTAATCGTCTATTTGGATGATATACTGGTATACATTGCTACTTAGGAGGAGCACATCTCTCATTTGACGGAGGTGCTAGAAACATAAAAAAGCACCAACTGCTGGCAAACCTCAAGAAGTGCGAGTTTGCACAATAGTCTTTGGTGTATTTGGGGTATGTGATAGGTAGAGGAGCATTGAAGATAGATCTTGTCAAGATGAAGGGCGTCATGAAGTGGTCAATGCCTACCAATGTTTTTGAGGTTAGGAGTTTCATTGGGGTTGCACAGTACCTTAGGATATTCATAGCCTTGTTTTCAGCAATATCAACACCACTCCACGACATAAAAACTAGTGGCAAGAGTTTCCAGTGGGGAAAGGGTTAATAGAGGGACTTTGATGAGTTAAAGAAGAAGACCAGTTAAGCAACCTCTCTAACCAATGTCGAAACTAGAACACGACCTGGATTCCCATGGCCTAATGAACCTAAGTTTCTAATCGTGTCAAAATAACCTGAGCGGTCGACCAATGAACCTTTTAAAAAAATGCATTAAATAATTATTTTTTAATAAAAAAAACTATTTTTAAAATTTGCAACCATGATTCCAAGCCAATAGAGACAAAATATGCAAAGTTTGCTCATTTATATACCATGCAAAGGTGAATATATCAAAATGGCACCGAGTGCAATACATATCATCGAAAAATGCAAAAGCAATGAGGCTCCAAATGGCCCATAAAGTCCAAAAACAATGCTACAAGCTATGAGGCCATTGGCCTAATACAAGACTACATATTAGTGATCAACAACATGATCACTCCTCATCACGATCAAAATCATCACCACTACTAGACAAGGGATCATCAACATGAGCTACATAAATAATATGGCTCAAAGTTTGAGGACTCCTAAAATTCCTCTACAACTTTAGTAGTAGTAGTAGTAGCAAAAATAGACATCAAAACTACAAATCACCGAGCAACATGGTCTCTCATGAAACTCATCATTGATTCATCGCTACTAGAAATGGGATCATCAACAAGAGATACATAAACATCATCTAGCTCAAAGTCTTCCGACTTGGATTGCTCAACCTTATAACATGATAGAAATTGAAAAAGTTTAACATGCCTAACCAATGATTTTGGTTTGAGTGAAGGGTTCATTTCCTCAACCTTAAAATGCGATAGAAAAATATTAGCATGTCTAACTAGTTGTTTTCCTTTGATTGAAGGGTACATCAAGGTTCTTAAAGGACTTCATGCTCTTGATCAAATGCCAATATCATACCCTTACACATGATAGAATCAAATGGAAACATTGCAAATTCCCAAACCATGAAACCCTGAAAACCATTAAGTCTGTTGAATTTTGCGTGAAACCTAAAATTCTAGTTTCTCCATATGAAATCCAATGAGGTCGAAACCACTCTTAAACATCTCGAGTCATTTCATGGTAATGTTAAAAATTTAAGTAAAATGATGAAAATGAAAAATAAAGGAAATGTCACTTTTACTTTAAGAATTTAACATTACCATGAAATGTCAATGCTTCCCTTACCTCCACATCAGCCCTAAAACTAATTTCTGGCCGTGCGTGGGTCCACATAGGGAAAGAGTAGCTAAATGAACCCTCCCATTGGCTCCAAATCAGCCCTAAAACATAACTGTCGCCGAAAATGTGGGTCCGCGGATGAGTTAGCACCTAACCGGCCGGTTAGGAACGAAACCGGCCGGTTTATGCATAAACCGGCCGGTTAGGTCCGGTTTTTTCAAAAAACAGGCGAAATGCCCTAGGTAGCCGGGTTGCCTGGCCGGTTTCGACCGGTGGGCTATCTAACCTACGGTTTTAAAACACCAGTTCTGACATTACCAAAATTGCAACAACCCTTTGACGTGGAGACAGATGCGAGTGGGTATGCTATGGGAGCGATCTTGATATAGGGAGGAAGGCCATTCCCAAGTGTTTCATGGGGCAGTTCTCAACTACCCTACCTATGAAAATGAACTCTATGCCTTGTTGCAAGCTGCGAAGAAGTGGAAACACTATTTGATGGGAAAGGATACTGTAATCCACACGGATCACCAACCACTACAGTACCTGCAGGCCCAGATTAAGTTACAATAGACCAGACATTATAAGTGGATGGGGTTTTTACAACAGTTTCATTTAGTGATCAAGTACAAGGAAAACACAAAAAGTTTCCCTACATGCTCTCAAGGCCAACCACATCAAAGATCACAACTTTGGGAACTCTTATGCACATGGAGCCTTTCACCCATGATGCATATAGAGAGGCATACATAGAGGATGAGGACTTCATGGAGGTATTTTAGTAGTTACAGAGCCAGAGTCATGTGCATGATGGTGACAATAGAGTTGACTACCATCTCCAGAATGGGTTACTCTATAGGTTAGATAAGTTATATGTTCCTAAAGGTAAGCGATTGTCGCTGATTAGAAAGGCTTACATCTCCAAGGTTGCAAGGCATTTTGGTGTAGGGAAGACAATGACCAACTTGTAGAGGTATGTGTATTGGCTTTAGGATGTAAGAAGAGGTACATAGGTTCACAAGAGGATGCATGCTTTGTTGTACCAAGTAGTTTAGTAACAGGAAATAAGGTCTATATCATCCTATGCTGCACTGCTTGTGGGGACGGGGGAGGGTGGGGTGACGGATACAGGGGGATGAGTTTCTGAGACGGCTAGAGCGCACCCCAAAATTTTCAGGGGATGGCAAGTGCAGTGACTAATTTTATATTTATTAAAAAATAAAATTAAAATAAAATTTAGTATTTCAGCATAAACATGAATGATAAAATTAAAATATAAAAATTAGAACTATTACTAATTTTGAAATTCAAATTACAAAATAAAATACTAAAGTCTAATACTATCTAATCATCATTGTGCATGACAAAAACAAATCTCGTCATCATTGCCCATTGTCAAGAACTTAAGAAGTACTATTAGTCTGCTTTAGCCTACAATCTACCACTGTCTACATAATCATTCTATGATGCATGATGAATCATTTCAAAATTTAATAAAAGCTAAACTTTAAAGACTAAAAGTAAAATTTAATAAAACTATAAACACGAACAAGTCATTAAATTTAATTATAAATCCCAAATTAAGAGTATAGAAATTAAGAATCTTGTGGGACCTGTTATCAGTGTAATGTATATCATAATCATTTACATCCACTATTATTTATAGAGCACAAAGAGTATTACCATCCCATCTATTTACCTTATAACATTAAGCGTTAAAGATGTGTTAGCCATTGTAATGTTTATTTTAGGAGTAATAAATGTTATGTACAAAAGTAATAATGTCATAAAGTGAAATAAATTATTTATAATAAATGACGATTATGTTAATGTATACATGGATAAGTTAATTGGTTCCTAAAATGAATAATGGAACTTGCTACGTATATAGACAACACCACTAGTAATTCAGTAGCACATTGATATATCTTCTTATCTCTCATCTAGTCTTTCCTGCTCGTCTCTTGCATATATTTAACATGGTATTAAAGTCATGGTGATTGTGGCATAGGGAAATTTCAAAGATTCATGGCAAGAAAAGGTTTGTCATAGACATGGAGAAAGAGACAAGTTCAAATTGAAGGAAAATTAATTCATGGAGTATAGTGACTGTAAATTGTAAACATGAATAAGTCTTAAAATTTAATTAAAAATCCCAAATTAAGAGTCTCAAACTTTGCCCTGTCGCTCGACTCTTACCTCACCTGCAACCTTCGCTCGAGTCGTTTCAGCTTTGTTTACCTTTGTCGCCATGAATGGAGTTCTTTGTTCAGCGTTTACCTTTTCTTGTCATCTCAGACTTCACTCAGACTCTTACCTGCAACCCTTGCATCTTGTGTTTACCTGCAACCTTTGCTCGAGCTCAGTGTTTAACTACAACATTCGCAACTTGTGTTTACCTTCGTCATTGTGTCTTTGTAACAATGTTTACCTTCGTCGCCGCCATGTGTGTAGTATGCAACAGGTTTAGTTTAGTGTGTATGTGATAGGTTTAATTTAGTTGATAGGTTAAGGTTGTGATAGGGTTTAGGTTTCAAAATTTTCTTTTTTAATTTTGACTTTAATTTTTAGAACTTAGATTTTTCAAATTTTTTATTTTTAAAGTTTAATGTGCATGATATTGGAGGACGTCCTAAAGCCCCCCAAAAAGTCCCTGATTTTTTGAGGGATGGCCCGGGGACGGCCTGAAAGTCCCCAAGTCCCCGATGGAGTCCCCAACCAATTGGGGAAGTTTCCGACGAGTTCCAAAGTACCCGGAACATCGGGACGAAGGGAACACCATGAATTTTGGTGGGGACGAGTCCATGTGCAACATAGATATCATCCCTTGCCTGTACCCACTCATCCTTGGGAATAAATTTGCATGGACTTTGTGGGAGGTTTACCGACAATGATGAATGGACATGACTCTTTGTTCATGGTAGTTGACAAGTTACACAAAATGTGTGTTCTAATGCCCTGGTAAAAAGACCATCATCGAGGAGGAAACGATGAACTTGTTCTTTGGACAAGCAAGCTGGAAATTTATTAGTCACCTCAAAAATTGATTGATTGATGTCTAGAAGTGAAGAAAATTGAAGGGTTCAAAGATATATACCTTTGGGCACAAAACACTTGTGAGATGGTTTCACATACCATGCAATCTTGTGACTGTAAATTGAATTTCCAGACCCGTAAAACCCTTGTACAACTCCTTGAATTGCTTAAAATCACTCTTCCTGCACAAGACAAGCATGCTATACCTTCCTTTGACCAATTAGATAAGATTGAAATGCAACCCAAGTGATGAAATTGGCTGAAAAATCTCAAATTTAGCTCAAGGTTAGAGATTTGGCTAGTGGGGATTGGCATTTCCCTCGCCCTTCCTCTCAAATCTCCTCTTGGATGAAATCTTCACGCAATCTCTCCCAGTCCTGAAGTTTCTCTTGTGCCATTGAGGGCTACCTTTGATGAAGGGAGCCCATGGCTTAGTGAAACCATTCAGGTCCATCCTCACCAATTGTAGATCTAACACGACCTCCCCAATTGAAGCTAACTCATCATGAACTTGTGAGATCTTGGTGAGATAAGATGCTACGGTATTTTATCTGGACATCTTGGTGCTCCTAAGTTTCTCCCTTGGCATCATCTTCCTATTTTGGTTATCACTCAGATATAATTTTGTTAGAGCTTTCCACATGTCCCTCACAGTCTTCTTTCCGGAAAGATGAGGAATCACATGAACCTTCACTGCATCCAGAATAATCCTTCTGGCTTTCACGTACTTTTGGTTATCCATGGCCAATAGGGCAGGATCTGTAAGAGGGGTGAGTTGCTCATCTGCAAACTCCCAAATCCCATTCTCCATCAGCAGTAATGTTGTCCTCTACTTCCAAGGATTGTAGTTGGATGCACCCTCCAACCGGTCTTCAAATCTCAGTCTAGTTGCAGCCATCCTTTCAACCTCCAAAACAAATACTCAACCCAGAAAAATGTTACTGCTGGAAATTATTTTGTCATAAATGTGGCAAATTGATCTTCCACTCCTTCAGTTTATTGCTCTAATACTATGTTAAATTTCTAACACCAGATCTGATATCAATTCCTAGCAATTTTATTTTATACCCAGAAAATTTATTCACCCTAGTAAATTATTTTCTTAAAAACCGTTGAATAAAAAATACACTGGTGTTTCATCTAATTTAATTTGCAGCAGAGGCACAAGTGAAAAATCTATCACAGGAAACAGAAATTTTACCTTCCAAATATTTCTTTCAATAATATGCTTAGGAAAATTAAGGGCTCCATTAACAGGGAAAATGGCCCATGCAAAACTACAGAATTTATATGGCAAATGGAACCTGGAAATCTTGGTCCCGTGGAAAAACTCCCCACTGGAAAATTTGGCTTCCCCAATTTGTAATTCGGCTTCCTTTCTCCTCGCCTCGTACAACTAGCATACTGGATGAAGCTCTCGTTCTCAGCTAGGCCGTGATTTGTATGGCCACCTGTGCAGACCTCCAAGCTGGATCTCGCCCCTGCTTTCCAAGATCTCAGCATCCTCGATTTTCCTCTCTCAGAAATTTCCTGCTGCAATGTTTCCTTCTACTTAGCCCTGAGCCTCTCACTCTTCACCTGGAAAATCACTCAGTAATTTGATGTACTGAGGCCTTCTTTTATAATTTCTCATTGGGCTAGATACCTAACCCTAATCTCCTAAGTGATGGATGGCTAGGATTAAATCCTAACCTCACGCTCAACGGTAGAGATTAGATCTAATTCACTAAACTAAGTGAATAATTCACTTCTCTTTAGAAAGTCTTAGCCCAACAGCCAACATTAATTAATTAATTAATCAATGTGCTTTTCCTAAGTTAGACTTAGGAAAGAATCATAAAAGTCACTCACACAATAAATTAAGCAAGTACCAAGAGAGGCTTTGGGCAACTTGTGCATGCTTGACTCCTTGTCTATAGAACAGCATATGTCCGACCTATAATCATCAACAGTTTGAAGCTATCAACAGAAGATTGTCCTAGGAAGGCAGATGAAATCTTGTTTAGACAACTATAAGAAGTTTGACTTGTCTTACATGACATTGCCAATAACTGTGCACTAGAACACTGCAAAGAGGATTCTAAGGTATATAAAAGGGACATTGGATGTTGTTGTTGAGTTTACTAGAGATGACAGGTATGCATTCAATTTGTGTTCCAGGTTTATTTACTAGCAAGAAGCAAAGGACACTTGCTCCATCTTTACCGGAGGCAGAGCACAAATCTATGGTAAGATCTACATGTAAAACAACATGGCTTAGGAGAATTCTTGATTATGATGGTGTTCAACAGAGTGATGCAATCCCGTTGTATTGTGATAACCAAGGTGTATTGAGGCTGGTAAAACACTCTATTTTCATTAAAAAATAAGCCATTGAGAAGTTCAAACTTCAGCACCACTTTTTCGATGAGAAAGTGCTAAACAGGGAAATTGATGTGCTGTATTTCTTTCGTAGGACCAGCTAGTGGAACTCAAAGTTTTGTGACATGCTGGGTGTAAAAGTTAGTGGATTGGTTATGAAGGGAGGATGATAGAATGATGACCAATGTTTACATAAGTTTGTACGTAGTGTTTAGACTATTTATAAAATTAATGCAACTTGGACCAGTAAATAAAGCACATGTGATTGGATTAGGAATTAAGACATGCTTCTAGAATTTTGGAAGTTATACCATTATGTTGAAATGATTGTACATCAATAATCATGTTGCATTGTGCACTAGTTTCACTTTTTCTTTAATATCCTTGCTTAACACAGGGTTTGATTGATTGCCAAACATGCCAGCACCCTGGATTTGAAGGAAAATTCAGTTTTCAAGATGAACTGGCATATTTTAACCCATCTATCCTCTGTGTGTTGTAATTCCACTTCATGCGTTTAAGTCTATGTGGTATTCTCGTACGACATTTTGGTGTCACAAGAAGGGAATGGTTTATTCTAAGTACATTCCAATGCTTCTAGATAGGCAAAACTCTCTGACTTTGAAGCTGGTGGTGTTCAGTATTTTGAGATAAATCTGTAAATTCAACACAGAATTTGGCAGTATATTTGCACCAAGAGAAACGAGGTGCGCTATACAGTCCCTGTGGAAGAGGTGTCATGTCTGTAGCTAACACTAATAGACAAAAGTGAAAAAAGGCCGAGGTAAAAATAAAACTAAAAAAACCAACCATTTTTTAATTATCATCTTGTTAACAAAAATAAATTAGCGTAGATCCATCTTAACCCTGGATATTTTACAAAGCGAGAGGTTTACACCTGTTTTTTTTAATCCCTTTTGGTGCTTAATAGATACAGGGTTAAGATACATCTACGCTAATACTTAAAAAGAGAGATGTTAGAATGAACAAATAGAATTTGCTTTCGAAATTTTCAACCCTGCATGATGTTGCTTTCCAGTCTTGCCAGATCAATTTTTGGAATAGGTTGTCGTGGACGATGTAATGTAGAGCTGAGAGAAGACACGTCTAAGTGCAGATAAATGCTGTGATATGTACTTCCCACATTAGATATTTAATTTGAAAGATGCCTTGTAAATGCATGGCAATCTTGTTGAATAAGTAAAGAAGCTTTCACTTTGCATTATTATAAACCAAAGACAACATTTTCTTACAGCATAAGTTGCTGTTCACGATCTCTGTTGTGTCAAAATATTTTCATCATATATATGTGGCCTCAGAGTTTGATTTCAGCACTCTGATGAATCATAATACAAATAAGCCTCGAGTTATAACTTATGAAAGGGCTTATATTTAAAGTTTGGCTAACCAGTTGTGCAGTTCTAATTGTAGCTATGCACAACACTGATGTATTTGCCTTTTATTTTCAGGTTACAATTTTTTTTATCTGTGTAATCCTTGTATTCTATATGATCTTCAATAGCAGGTACTAGGAGGAAATAGCTGTATACAGAATCTCTGCGTTCTGTAGTTTTTCAACAATTTTGATGGTCTAAGTTATTTGGAAAGAGCATTCAGATTGCAGAAACTTATGTTCATTTATTTCAACATTTTGTTAGTTAGTTGTGATTGTACATTAGATTTATTCTCCTTGCTTCTATTAAACTTTATTACTTTTGCAGGTATTCTAGGAGCTCATTTGGTGATGGACATTGCGGATGGTGCTTCCAATGTTCGAGAAATCTGGAAATTCTTTTTCAATTAGAATATTAGCTGGGTTGTCCAGATCCAAGTTACCTTTCCCAGTGTTATTGTTAAACCTAATCTGTGCTTATCATTGCATGTGAACAAAGAACGGCCATCTCTTCCCTTGTGCCCTTCAAATTACCAAGGTGAATGGATGCTATGTAAAAGATGGACACTGGACATTTTCTCAGTCCCAGGATTTGCCAAAGTTTTCCATTGCACAATTCAATGAATTATTCTTATGAAAGCTCATGACTAATCTGGTTGGGTATGTGTTGCCAATTATCAGAAAGTGTTGCAAAATACTATTTGTTATCTAGAACGATCTTATTCAGTGGCATGATTTCTCAAACAAATTTGATTGATTATAATTTGGAATTCCATTTTACCAAGTACAAATCATGTTGTCCTGTGGTTCTGAGTTTACACGACCAATTTCTTAAGAAAAATGAGTGGGAAATGGTTGCCTGTTGAATGTAGATGATCGAGTTATCATTCCCGTCAAACTGCTGTGGGGATGCGCCTAAGTCTACCCTCGTATTAAAGAAATGTATAAATGAGTTGCGTCCATGAAAGGCCCTCCTCTCTGAACATTTTCAGTGCTGTTGAAATAAGCCTGAAAACAAATACGCTATTTCACTTGGAAAAGGGTTGATCATTCTCTCTTGTTTATTTTATTAATAATATTTTTTTTGAAAAGTTGAAAATTTCCTGTTGTGAAAATATTTATCACAATCATTCAGGTGGGGATATTTGAAACTTTAAATTTGTGAAAGATCTTCAATTTCATTATGAGGATGAACCTTATTATACTGATCGTCTTCATTCAAAGGATAAGTCTTCTCATTCTGATCCTTTTCATTCAGAGGATGAACCTCAGAATATCATTTCACTTCCCGTCAAGTAGAGATAGGGTTCACTGATGCTATTCAGATGGGAACATGTTGATTAAATGGTATTCCTATGGATCTTCAGCTTATGGTAGTATAGACTCTGTAGTAGGTGAGAAAATTGTTGGCATTTTTGTCATTGATGGCAAAGGGATGGCAAAGGAGCAGCAAAGTATGATGGCAAAGGATGTCAGCTGATGTAGCCACAGCTGAAGTTGAATTTGATGCAGGTAGTGTTATGCTTATAAGTTATCATGTTTTTTGTCTTGTGATGCCATGTTATGATGTTGTGATGCTTGTTATGCTTGTAAGAGATAGCTGATGCATGCTGGAAAGACAAGGTAAGTTGTTGAAGCAGTTGAGGAGGTGAAGGAGCTAGATATGAGTCTTGTTAGAGGTTGCTTATGTTGTGATGTTGCTATGTTTTTGAGCTGGGTATGTTGCAGAGGTATATTGTTGAGCTGATTTGTGTTGTCAAAGATGTATTTTCAAAGATGTTGATCACTGATGTGATGCAAGGCAATGGCATGAAAATGTTGTGATGCAAAGGGTGGTGGCAAATATTGTTGAGCTAGGGATGTTGACAGTGATATGTTGCAATCATTAAAGTTTGCTTATGTGAATGCATGATGTTTGAACATTTCAAAATTTATCTTTTGTTTTAATATTCAAAATCTGAAAAGATTTTGGAAACAAAGAAACAACCTTGGAATGCAAAGAGGTAAAGTGCGTGGAATACTAACAACCAACAAGTTTGTTTATAAAAGATGTGCTTTTGGAAGACTGGGTGAGAGAGTATGTGGAAGAGTTGAGTTGTTATTTGTGAATTACTTGACACATTGAAACAGAGGCAGAAGAACAGATGTGAAGCAGATTTGAGGAGGAGAAGCTGAAAAAGAGATGGAGTTATTCAGAATTATTGTCCAAGTAAACCAGCACATTAGTATTTTTATGTATCAGGGGATTGTTGTCTCCTTTCAAGTTGTAGCTTGAAAAAGAACAAATTGGAGCCTGTTGAGGTAGGAGCCTCCTGTGGGTTGTAGCTTGCAGAAAATTTATGTAAGTGGGAGTAGAAGCTTCCCAGCGAGTTGTAGCTTGCAAAATAGAAAAGAGGTTGGAGCCTCCAAAAAGCTGATGTAATAGAGGAAGTAGGAGCTTTCCTTTGCATTACAACAAAAACAAATTCGTGATTATCTCCCTTTATGGGTTCCCTTGTTGATTTTCTAGTGCAATCAAGACTAGTATAGTTTTTCACAATTTATAACTACTTCTAATGATATAATCAATCTTCTTTTAGCATTCCAATCATTAAGCAACTATACATGAAAAACTTCAACCATTCATTTCATCAATAAAGCAATAGAGATCGCAATGAACAGTAGCACAAGAGACAAGAGACACCAAAATTAGGCTCATAGCTAGGGCACTACCCACAAGGGGAAAACCCAACCGATCTTTCCTTATGAGAGAAATTATGTTCATCAAGTACATCAGAATATTCCAACAAGATCCCAAATCTGACCTTAACAAATATCAAGTCAAACCAATCAACGGAGAGAGAGTCAACGCTGGTCAAAATTATAATCTGTAGCAGAGGGTCGAATTTCGGCCTGAGGTATCTCTAAACAAGAGGTCGAAATTCAGTCAAACTTCTGTCAAATATCATTCTGCAATTCTCGGTCAAAGGGCATAGTTTGACCTACGGTCAATGGTCCAAAACAAAGGTAAGATCTCAGTCAAGTCAATTCAACGAACCTTCTGCGGTCTTCATCCTCTAAGCACCGTCAAATTTTGGTCAAACATATCCAAACTAGCCCAGGTCAATGCAAGTCAAACAGTGGAAAAGAAGTTGGTCAACGAAGACAAAAAAATACTCCTTTTACTCCACACGTGTAGATGTATCTTTGTGATTTCAGATTGGTGTGATGGATGAGAAGTGTGTCAAATGGGCTCCAACATGCTTTATTTATATGTGGGTTAGGAGGTGCCATTTCACACGTGGGGTCGACTTATCCTTCTTAGACCGACTTGTTCAAGAGTCAAAATTTGGACTTTTCTTCATGATCTGCCGATGAAAATGCCAACCATAGCTACCCATTTTTTCCAACACTCCCTCTTAGCTAGGGAGGTACTCTTCATTGTCTCTTCAAGATCAATCTTCTTGACCAATCCATAGGTCTCTTGAAACACAACCTAAACAAGAGATCACCTGTACAAGTCTCTCTCTAAGTCGAGATTAATCTCCCTGACCAATCCATAGGTATCTCAGCACAGAGCCCAAGGGAGAGATCATCAATCTCATCATAAGGAAATATACATAACATCCACCACACTTTAGTGGGATCAATCAATGAGGCCAAACCAATGATATGCAAAGGGTGCATCTCCCTGACCACAAACAAGGTCTCTCGGCCCACAACCTAAGGGAGGAATCCCTATCTCAATCCCCGACTATATAGTCTCTCAGCACACAGCGTAAGGAGGAGAACTCAAGATCAATCTCCTTTGACCAATCCATAGGACTCTCGAACTCAGTGCCTCAGAACCAAGCTCCTCAACTAGACTCGTTGGTCCCTCAACACACAACCTAAGGGAGTGACAATATTCTTGACCAATCCATAGGTCTCTCGACACACAACCTAAGGAAGATTGTTCGTCATATGATATTGTACAATTAATGCTCCCTCTCTCTCAAAGAGGGGTTCTCAACAACTCCAAGTTGTTCTTTGAAATATGCACAATTTATCTGGGACAATGGCTTTGTCAACACATCAACAACCTACTCATCAGTAGGGACATACTCTAGCCCCACAACTCCCCTCTATACAATATTTTGGATGTAATGATACTTGATCTCAATGTGCTTCGACCTGTCATGGAACACTGGGTTAGTAGTGTTGGAAACATTGAGAGTGGGGTGAATCCATATTTCTCTTCAATTAGTATTTTTGACTTCACATAGCATTAGTTATCATTAGCATTAGATCAAACATAAATCAAAATCACATGAACAATAAACAACACCATTAAACAATGCATGATAATGAAGACAATAGACACAAGTTTTAAGGTGGAAACCTTATGGGAGAAAAACCACCAAACACATTTTAATATTTGTCTTCAATAAATTTACATCAATTAGGAAGCTCCAACTTCTAAGATTTTTAGCTCCAATTGAAGGAGGCTCCAACCTAATGGACGCTACAACACCCTGGTTTACCAGCTTCAACTGGAAGGACACTCTAACGCTCTAGTTTACAGGCTCCGACCTGAAGGATGCTTCAACACACTGCTTACCAACTTCGATTGGAAGGACACTCTAACACCCTGTGTAGGCTCAAACTTGCCCTAGCACCACCCTGCCACTCTAATCAGCCGACAAATCACGTTTCTCATATTTTCAGACTGGATCCACCTGTCTCCAAAAATTTCTTTGCAACTGATCCTTGCATAAATGTCAACCAAAACTCTTTCTGCAACTAACTCTAGCTCAAGATACCAACCATAGTGAATAACAACTCAAAACCCTTTATGCATCAAGAACATCAAACACTAGATAAGGCCAAACTACCAAGTACTATTCTTCGGTCCTTGCAACGAGATATGACATATATATCTAGGATCCTATACCAGGGATAATGGCCTACTTACTAGATATTCGAACCAAACAACTTCAAACTGCGCCAAACTCTTCAAATACAAATTGCTAGAGGATGCAAAAATATTCAACTTCAAAACAAACAGTGTCCTCAAATAGAACCAACTATTGTTGTATGAACAATCAAACTGCCAAATTGATTTATACCTTTGATGAGTTGCATTGAAGTGTGCCACAATTGGACCTGGATGCCCTCACTGCAAGAATCAACTTTTTCCCATTAATATAAAGAGCATGGATCCTTTGTACCACTGTAATGTTCCAAAATTTTGGAGATGTCTTAACTCATTACAAGAAATCATTGTTCTGCAAATTTGTCACAATTCTACAGAGTCTTAAACAATAGATATAACACAACTAGTATGTGCAAAATGGAGATTCAAGGAAGATCAAAACTGATGCTTCGACTCAGAACTAACATTTGAGTCATCAAACCCTTAATTATTATAGCAATGACACCTTATATCACTGTAGATGAGGATTCTCAATGCTTGGTATCATGCCATGATCAAAATACTCTTTAGGATAAAGATCAAGCAAGATTTTATTTGATTCTAGGAAAATATGTGTCATTGATATGTTTTCCAAAATCAATATATAGGATAGGTAAAGGATACTAGGGCTTCAATACAAGTGACAAGATGTTGTCAATGAGCTTCAAAATGCTAAACCTAAATGAATCATAAGGAATGAATCCCTTACTATGAGTAGAAGACACCAAGAATTTAAATAAATCTGAACCATATATATATATTGAATGACCAAATAGATCTACCGATACAAACCTTATTCATTTCCATTCAGACTTCCTTAACCAGGGCAATCCACAATAGTGAATTAGATCATTCAGATATACCTTTGAATATTGACCACTATCCTAGGTACAAATACTCATGAACTAGGTATGCAAAATTTTGAGTTAATATTTAGACTTACCTTGACTTCAGAGACTAGACATGTGCTCAAGACGACCTCAACCATACTTTATCTAGGTGCGGATTAATTGCTTCAGATCAAAGGCCAATTTGACAGTGAGCGAACCAAGTTTTGCTCTAGATCTTGAGAGAAAAGCCCCCTTCCTTAGATGATGTTTCAGATCAAGCCCTAATCGTTTCTCCTTCATTGATACAGAGCCATCGATGCCTCAGAGTAACCCAAGAAAATAACACCTAATTGAGCAAGTATCTTGACCTTCAACAGTGCTAAAGATGCATCAACATGAGGTTCAATTGACATTGAAAATGCACATAATTTTTCTCTAACAGAGTTCAAATCATCTACCACAAGAAGCCACAATGAGTGTGCAAAATTGATTATAATAGCTCAACATAACCAAAGGAAACAATAGCTAATTTTTTCAGAGATAATATACAGTGAATAGAGTTGTAATCAATGCCTTGTTGTCACATATATGAACTTTTGAAAGACCGAAACCATACCATATGCATGAGGACACACCTTCTTGCTAAAAAGTTAGGCCTTCCAAAGTGTATAGCCATGATTACTTAACGGCCGCAACAGATCATTGAACTTTGCTAATCAATAAGGGTTGAAATGTAATGTGTATGCTCCAGATTTCACACTTGTGGCAAACAACAAATCCTATAAACTCAAAATAATCCAAACATCCCTCAAAACCTTTCAAATTATGGTCTTCTCGTCTGATTTGTCTATGCTCCACAGGGCTGAAATTATATTACAGAGGAATCATATGACAATTGATGATTGATTGAGAGCAAATG
Source organism: Pinus albicaulis (assembly GCA_034641835.2). Classification (NCBI taxonomy): domain Eukaryota; kingdom Viridiplantae; phylum Streptophyta; class Pinopsida; order Pinales; family Pinaceae; genus Pinus; species Pinus albicaulis. Next base: position 527,399,472 of record CM076576.1, on the reverse strand, counting down.
TACTTCGTTTTTATAGAGGTCGAGGAGACCTTTGAAGGGGTAGGCTGAACTTAAATTAGGAGGGCGTAAAAATTTGAAATTCAAATTTTGTTGGAGCCAAAAATCCAAATCACATGAGGCTGAATTGATATTTGTTTTTAAATTAAAATTTTGATGCCCTCAAACGAAATGTTTTAGCCCCAAATACTTAATTTGATTTTTTAATGAGTAGTCTTCTTTGACTTTTATGGTTTTGCCAACTAATAATAAAATTCCACGACATTAATTTTTTGGGGCTTCATCTTTGAACAAGCATATCTATGAAACCACGAGAGCCCTCGTGACATGCCACATACAGTGGGAATCAACATGACGAGGATGTAGCAAGCTTGGTGAAAATTCCATGTAATAAAAGTTAAAAATAATAACCACAATTGATGAGACACTTATTCCAAGTTGAATGTTGGGCAAAATATCCTAGTGGGTGTTCATTTCAGTGATTATGGTTAAAGGAAATGGCAAAGGCTTTGGAAAGGCATGAGGCATTTATTGGCATTTATTTATGTAAATAATGGAAATAGGAGAAAAGGAAGGTGAAAGGTCATAGGTTACATGTGAGGAGGAAAATGAAGAAGATAAAGGCCTCATTGATAAAAAGGCTTCTGAGGATCAGTTGGAAAGATTTTGCTAAGTTTTTTCTCACACTTATGACTTTCTTTCTGTTATCTCTCTCTCTCTCTCTCTCTCACTCTAGGACACTTAGAGTTTGCTTGGATTACTTTGGCATTGGAGCAAGAAATACAAAGAAAGCAAGAAGAAGGAGGAAACAAGCAAGGAGGAGTAGGAATAGGTAGATACAACAAGATTCTTGGCAAGTATCGATTTGCATGTGTATTTTCCTTGCTAGATATGGCATGCATGGTATTGCATGTGGTTCTTTTATGTCTTGGCATGGGTTTTTCCAGGTGTGACAATGTTTTCAACCCAACCTTGCCATTTCCGGATAACCATGGTGTTGTGGAGTTCTCATGTTCTGGTTTAGCTGGATTTCCAGATGGATTCGAAGCTGAGTGGGGTGGATCTATGAATTGATATAGCACATGCCCTAGTAAACCTTGAACTAGACTGTAGGTTGCGGTAAAGCCAGATGGTGTGTTGCCTCAGTAGGCCTAGCAATCCTCGACTGGTGAATAGCGGGATATACAGTAAAGCCCAGAGGTCGTTTTCTCTCCATCAGGATTAGGAATTTTGGGTTTGGGATATATGGTAAATCCTGGAGAGTATGTCTCGGTTTAGGGCCTAGTGACCCCTGATTCGTGCTGTGGGTTGCGGTAAAGCCTAAGAGACATGAAAATTCCTCACGGTTTAGGCGGAGAGAATCCAATGATATCCATGCTTTTGTTGATCTAGTGATTGGGTGTAGATCACGGTAAAGCTAGTTATGACATGTTTATTGTATTTGCCTAATGATCTAGGATGGATCACGGTAAAGCCTGATTTCTATTGATGAGGGTGAGGTGGTTTAGCCTTGGGATGCCTTGGTTGGTTCTTTTAGTTTGAGTCCCACATTCATGCTTGGAATATGGCACGGGGGTGATTGAATGAAGAGAGATTTGGCTCAGCTAATCTATGGTCGGGTGGAACGTGGAAGTCCCATATCCAGTTGGTTTTTACTTTCAGTAATGAAGAGATGATTCCTTTGGCATTTGATATGCAAATGTATTGGTTATTATGTGATTCTATTGTTGTTGTATCCACTGTAATTCTGTTGTTATTATGCTAGTTATAAACATGTATTTTATTAGTGATGATGTGTGGCTCTATCCATGTTTTTACTTGTAAATGAATGCACAATGTATCTATGGTCAAATAGATTGTATGGCAGCTAATGATGTAGGGGAGAAATGAATATTAGTGGTTCTCAGATAAGTATGAGACCCGTTTTCTCTGTTATGTTGTTTATACCTGTAGCTTTCATGTTTGTGACATGTTTGACAAAATTCTTGTCATTAGGAGGGGTCCAGATGAGTTCTTATTGATGTGATTGCTTCCATATCATTGTCCCGTTGTTATTTATCATCTCTGAACTTTTCATGAAGTTCTGGGCAGAGCACTGGGTTCTGGGCCTTAAAAGGTGGCTCAAATCTCGGGGCCGCTGGCATAGAACTGAGTATTTGGGGCCCTGACCGCTAACATGCAGCCTTATGCCTGCGGCTATAGTATCCTGGCTGTTGGCATGCAGTGTTATGCCTATGGCTATGGCTCAAAGAGGTCAAAATTCCAGTGTGACCCAGGGGTAAGAGACCTAAATGGTTGAGTTACTTCCGGGGGTTTTATGGTTGCTGTACAAAGTCTGTATGTTATGTTTTCATCAATTCCACTTCCTTAAGGTCACCTAGGAGGTTGAATCTCATTATAGTAGCCTCTCATCACATGTTTACCCCAGTTGAACGATTACTTGGGTAGATGTGGGAAGAGGGTGTTACAAAGGAGAATCCAATGATGATGGTCTTGAAAGAAAATTCATTGATCTATATCTTCAAAATCTTCAATAAGTGCAGGGATTCTAGGGCTTTCCAGGGCTTCTTTTCCGTTGGAGCTTCCAATCGATGCAAACTAGACAAATATTAAGAGTTGTCAAAGTACCGATGTTGGCATTAATGAAAACACCATTCAACAATCTCCCCCTTTGTCATTGATGGAAACATAAACTCCCCCCTGTGATCATTGCTTCCCCTAACTCCATGACTCTGATATTATTTTCTAGATTTCTCTCCCCCTTTGACATCATTGGAAAAGGGTTACTCCCCTTGACGAAATGCCTTTCTCTAACTTCTTGCAATATGCCTTTCTTTCTTTGACTGCTTCTCTCCCTGATATGCTATGTTTCTCATGGTTTTCCACAAATGATCTTCTGCAATCCTACTTCTCCACAAATCTACCCACAATGCTGAATATTGTTATAACTTTTTCGTATCTCTCATTTGTCAAATTTTCAAAGGATAGATCTTCAAAAGTGCAACCACTGTTACATTGACTCCCCCTCTTCAAAATTTCACAAGACAGGGAGTATCAAACTTGATCAATTAGAATCATAATACATGAACCTGTGTTGCTTCAAGATCATCATCTTAAATCTTGATTTCTTCTTTACCTGAGATTCATCATGATCTTGTGTCCTTTCAACCTCTGAAAGCACGGTATCAAGGATTTCTTCATTTACTTATTCTTGTTTTCTTTTCCAATAATTCTTGTTCCTGAAATTGGTGTTTTCTCTTAGGGAAGACTTCATCATGCTTCTGCAATCACAAGCCACATGTCCATAGTTGTGGCATTTGAAGCATTCCACATGATACTTTAATGATGGTGCAAATGGGTATTTGCCTTGTGTTCTTGCAAACTTGCTTCTCAGGTATTGATAACGACTTTGATAGTAATTCTTGTCATAAGCTTTGCAATATCGAGCCATGTGCTCAAAGTTAGTACATGAAATGCAATAACCCAAAAAAATGCTAGAGTACTTGGATGGGGGCATTTTGGTGGTGCAACTCTTTTCTAAAATTGATATTGAGTCCTTTCAATTGTAGGTTGCTAATTCCGCTTTCTATGATTCTCTTTTGAGGGCGCACGATCTTCTCTTGTGATGGAACCCTTGATGACACTTGCACAACTTTTCTATTGTGCTTCCTTTTCTGCTGTCATGGAGCTTGAGCCCTTCTCAATATGAGAGGGTTTTGCAGCCTAATCCTTATCGTCACATGGTCTTTGACTGCTAATAATATCATTCAATACTTTGGAACTGTTCACAAAGTTCTATCGAACATTCCTTTTCTACACTTCCTTTCGTAGAGAGACCATCTCTGCTTCTAGACCTTCCCTTGCCTTGATACTTTCTTCTAGTTTTATTTTGAGCGAATCTTCAATTTTTCTAGCTTCTTTCAACTGTACCTTAAGATTGATGATGATCTTTTCTGATTCTTTAGTCTTCTTATTGAGGCTTTTGATATGTCCCTTCAATTCTTTTAGCTCAGCTTCCAGTGTTTTGACATTTCCTCTTTCAACCTTAAGATCCTTTATAACTTTGAAAATCTCCTTTTCAAAACTAACCTCGTCTTCCTCTTCTTCATCATCTTCTTCCTCTTTAGGAGTTTCCTTCCTGTTATCTTTTATCATGAATAACACTCTTATAGTGTCACTTTTTTCATCACTATCACTCTCTTCTTCAAATGAGGAGTTGTCTTCTTTTGAACATAAGCTTTTCTGAAGACATTCCCTTTTGCTTTTATTCTTGTAGTTTCTTTGATTTCCTGGGATATTCTTCTTCGTCATCTGAGTTCCTATGAGGACACTTTGTAGCAAAAATACCAATCTCACCACAGTTAAAACATATTAAGTGGAGCTTACCTTTGTATTTATGTGCTCCTCTTTTCAACATTCTCATAAAGTCGCCAACTTCTTCACCTAAAATTTCGTTGTCATAGTAGTTGGAACTTGGCTTTGATTGTTGTTTGTCTTTCCCACTCTCATTGTATGATGTAAAGGTCACTTCTATGTTGGATGGAAATTCTTATTCCGTTCTCAATTCGTAAGTTGTGAATATTCCATGCGATTCGTCCAGGTTGACCTTTTCTAAATCCTCTTTTTCTTCAAGTACTAAGACTTTAACAACAAATCACATTGGGAGTGATCTTAGTACCTTTTTAACAATTACCTTGTTCTCCATTGGTTCTCCCAACCCTTCTATGGCATTGACTACTTCATCCACCCGGAGAAAATAAGCTGTAATATTTTCATCTTCATTCATTTTGAGCTGCTTAAATTTTCCTCTGTAGGTTTAGAGCTTTGATACAAGAACATTCGACTTCCAAGCCAAAATCATATTTTGACTAGACTAGCGGTCCTTCATTTACCAAGGGAGTTGGTTCCCTAAGTGAGTGTTTTTATTTAAATTATTTGTATTTCCTATGTATTTAACTATTTCTAGAAAATATGTAATTAAATAAAGAAATTGTAATAAGATCTATTCTTGAGGATATATTTTGAGAATATTTGAGTGAGTTGAAGAGCTTTAAGGGTAGTTAGATCCTATGAAATATTTGTGGATCTAGAAAATCCTAGATTAGAGGTTTAGGTGAGGAAATGGTGGATCTGAACTAAATTAGTTCAAAATCCTCTTGTATTTAATAATGTAAATGAATGATGTATATAGAAGTGTGGGAAAGAGAGTTTGGAAGGATTTGAGGGCCAAGTAAGGCCTTAAGGCTGAGAGAAGGATTTTATTGTAAATCAGGCTGAGAGGGCCTTTGTATTTTTTTTATGCGTATATGTTATCATAGGAAGCATTCTATTCGAGTGGTTTGAAATCTAAATGATAGATTTCATTGACTATCACATACTTATTATAGTGTGCTATTAATATAATTATTTACATACATGATCGAAGCTTAGGAGGGACCAATGCTTATATATATAATATAGTTGTTGCAGAGAACTAGAGTGTGCAACAGTAGGAGCTGAGGTTAATGGGAGTGCAAAGCTTTATAAGGAAGATGGTGCTTTAAAGAATGCAAAGGAATTGAGACAAAAACAGGATCAGAGCTGCGATGGAAGTAAATAACCATAGTTGTGAAGGAACAAAGGAGATTAGTTGACAAGAAGTCGAAAGGGAAGCATAAAGGCCAAGGACTGAGATCAAAGCGTAAGAGTTGAGTCAGAGTATATAGGCAAGGAAGCACAACTCTTAGTGTTTTTTCCAAGTCTCGACGAGAGTCATTTCATAACGTTGTAAGACATAAGTTAGAGTTTTTTCGGGAGGAAACATGCTATTTAACAACGCCGAGCTAGAAGTTCTATCCCGAAGGTCGAAAAGGACCATATAAAGGAACAATCAGGTTGACTCAACAATGGGTTGATGTGGAAAATCATCCAACATCTCTAGCGCCGATTAATGGGGAACACATTTATTGGAGGATGCAATTGATAAATGATTAACGAGGATTGTTGACTCGGCCCAGAGTTCAGTGCGACATGCTTTATAAAGGTGGGATCGACTTTGACGAAGTTCGAGTGCTCCAGTTAATGAGGGAAACTCTGTCACCCGGAGTTTGTTACCCGGAAGGTAAAAGGTAGGTTTCAAAGTGTGTAGTCAAGGGAATTGCCAAGATGACTGGAACCGGGCTGAGATGGCAGTTGACCAATGAGAAATGAACAGGATGATGCGTTAATAGAGGCGTCAACCCATAACTCGAAGGGCATATGAAATATGAGTTTGTGAAGCTATTGTAAGTGGGTCGTAGGATTCCATAATTCCTTTACCATAATGGTTAAGTGGGTCCCGCCTGTAGGTTTTAAGCCATAGGTGTAAGGAGTGGATATTAGAATTGCAGCGGGCTCACATGGCAAGGTAGTGAATGAACGACCAATAGAAATTAACCAAAGTGGGGCCATGTGATGAGTTGTCCTGGAAGATTTCCACCTCGGAAGATTAAAGAATTGTGCAGGTAAGGAAAAGGTCGGACCAACATTTGAAGACCAAGGTTCCACGGTGGTTCTGTGGTTAAGAGGAAAGCTTCAAGCACTGAAATTATAACAAGGGCCAAAGTCGTGAGAGAGTAACAAGCCACTACATCATTTTGTTACAAAGGGGCACATTTTAGGAATGGTGTAATATCCCCAACGGGAAATAAACAGTAATACACAGCGAAACAACAAGCAGCTATATAGAACAAAATGCCAGAACTGGAATATGGAACAAATACACATAAAATACCAGAACGCTAAGCCATTTTATTAATCTGAGAATACATGTATATGGGTACAAAAGATAATCAGAATGAGTGCACCTATCCTTGCTCAAGGCAAGTGGAGACCCTCTCAGAACAAGAAATGGCTACAACAGAGACTGCGTCCTAACTGCTGGAGAAAACTGCTGTAGAAAACTGTTGCTGCAATGTACTGGAACTAGGGGCTGATCCCCACACCGGAATGAGCTGAAAATCGGAAGGCTAGCTGTACTCAATCCCCCGGACAAAACCCAGAAACCGTGAAGCAAGTGCTCCACCTCCGAAAATCCACCAAATAAACCCTCTCCAGAGAAAACGTTGTCTCTCCCAGGAACAGCGCAGAAGCTCAAGAAAATGCTGGGAAAAGGGGCCCAAAATCTCCTGCAAAACCTCCAGCTGAAACACCAACCTCCCAGTGCTGGAAAAACGCTGAAACCACCGTCAAATCACCTCCCAACAATGCTGCACAACAATGACTGCGTCCTCCCTACTGAAACTGCGTCCTCTCTGCTAGACTGCGCAGTCACTCAAGGGGCAGCTCCTCTGCAAAACGTCCACAAGAAATCCACTGCAAATCACCAACTGAAACTGAAGGAAAAACCTTGCTCGAGCAGGCACTTGAAGTCCCCCGGAGCCAAGGGCGAGATCTCCGACCGGAGACACTCAATTCGCACTAAACAGTGCTGCAGACCGACTAAACAACCGGCGTGCTGAAGTAGACAGAAGTCTAGCTCTCAATATCAATATCATATCAACAATGCCAAATGAAGTGGAAACCCCTCCTTTTATAGTGCTAAACTCCCTCCAAAACCTTGACTGCGTCCTTCACCCTCTTTGGCCTGCGCAGTTACCCTTGGGTCAGCGTGAGGCCTTCCCTCATACTCGTGTGGACCCCCAAGGCCCCCCTTTAAGTTACAACGTCAATCAACTAGGAAAAGCACTTTATTTTATAAAGTGAGATGACCCCTCTTATTTCTCACTTTATTTATTATTTTTAGCTAAAGCGGCAAAATTAAACAAAAATGAAATATTCCAATTAGCAATGCTAATTAGGAATATTACAGTCTCCCCCGGCAGAACGTTGCTTGTCCTCAAGCAACTAAAGTGATGGATGCTGCAAGATCCTCTCATCCTCCCAAGTGGCATCCTCATCCAGCAAGTTCTTCCACCTCACCAAGAACTCCCTGATCTTCCTGCTCCGCAGCTGCCTCTCCCTAGTGTCAATAATAACCTTCGGCTGCAACAGCAGATGCCCCTCATCATCCGTGGGTGGTAGCTCCTCTGTGACTGTCACCTGCTGGCCCAGTGCCTTTTTCAGGCATGATACATGAAAGATGTTATGAATCTTGCTGCCTTGGGGCAGCTCCAACTCATACGCAACTTGCCCGATCCTGCGTATCACCCTGTAGGGCCCATAAAAGCGGGGCTTAAGCTTCTCCGCCCCCTTCTGCTTGAGCGAAGACTGTCGGTATGGCTGTAGCCGTATGTAGACTAAGTCCCCTACCTCGAAGTGTCTCTCCACCCGACCCTTATCAGCATATAACTTCTGCTGATTCTGTGCTGTGGCTATGTTGTCCTTGAGAGCTCGGAGGATATCTTGGCTCTCTTGGATCCATAACTTGGCTCTCGGAGCCCTGCTAACACCAAACATCATGTCCACAAAAGATAAGGAATGATATCCATACAAAGCATAGAAAGGTGACATACCAATAGACATATGATGCGTCGTGTTGTAGCAGTACTCGCCCAAATGCAGCCACTTCAGCCATGCCCTCTGCTGTCCACTGACGTAGTTACGCAAGTAGCCCTCCAACCACTTGTTAACTATCTCGGTCTGCCCGTCCGTCTGGGGGTGATAACTAGTGCTCGGTGTCAACTCGGTCCCCACTAGTCGGAAGAGCTCCTGCCAGAATCCGCCCATGAAGCAGCTGTCCCTGTCACTGACGATGGTCTTGGGTAGACCATGTAATCTGAAAATCTCCTTGAAGAACAGCTTAGCCACCTGCGCTGCTGTGTGATGTGCGGATATGGCGAAAAAATGGGCATACTTCGTCAGCCGGTCAACGACTACGAAGATGCAGTCCTTGCCCTGCACCATGGGCAACCCTGTGATGAAATCCATCGAGATGCTCTCCCATTTCCCCTCCAGAATGGGAAGAGGCTGCAACAACCCTGCAGGATGGCTCATCTCCCCCTTGTTCCTCTGGAAAATGTCGCACTCCCTGACATGCTGGAGTACGTCCTCCTTGAGGCCCTTCCATGAGAACCTCTCCCGAATGGCCCTGTATGTCTTGGTGAACCCCTGATGGCCCGCCAATGGTGAATCGTGTGAAGCATGGAGTATCTTCTTCTTGAGCTGAGATCTCTCAGTCAAGAAGATCCTTTCCCTGTAATAGATGATCTCATTGATCACCCTGTACCTGTCATCAGCTACCTGCCCATCCAGAACCTCACATGAAAACCTATCCTTGGAGTACTCAACCAGCAGTCGAGCCCTCCAATCAGCGTCCAAGCTCATGAGTGACAACGTGGCCGGTCTACGAGAAAGGGCATCAGCTACCACGTTGTTCTTGCCTTTGACATACTCTATGTCAAAGTCATAGGCTTGGATCTTGCTGATCCACTTCTGCTGTCTTTCCTGCAACTGCTTCTGCTCCAGAAAGTACCTCAGGTTGTTATGATTTGTCCTCACCCTGAATTTGCTGCCCACTAGATACTGTCGGTATTTGGCCAATGCATGCATAATGGCCAACATCTCCTTGTCGTATATGGGATACAACCTCTCGTGTGGAAGGAGCTTCCGGCTCTCAAAAGCAATCGGGTGACCGCCCTGCATCAAAACTGCACCAATCCCCTCTCCTGATGCATCACACTCTAGGACAAAGGGCTGTGTAAAATCTGGCAACGCTAACACAAGACAACTGCTCATCACCTCCTTGAGCTTGTCAAAAGCTCGTTGTGCTGTGTCCGACCAACTGAATGCCCCCTTCCTCGTCAAATCTGTGAGGGGTGCGGCAAGCTGAGAGAAGCCCTTGACGAACTTCCTGTAGTATGTGCAAATACCAATAAATCCCCGAAGCTCTGTCACATTCCGCGGCTCTGGCCAATCCCTGATGGCCCTGATCTTCTCCTCGTGGACTCTCACCCCGTCCCCTCCTATAATGTGCCCCAGATACAGCATCTCTGTCAACCCGAACTCACACTTGGAGAGCTTGGCATAGAACTGTTGCTCCTCCAAGATGTGCAAAACTGTCTCAATATGCTGGAGGTGCTCCTCCCAAGTCTTGCTGTATATAAGTATGTCATCAAAGAAAACCAACACAAACTTCCTCAGATGACCCCTGAAGATGTGGTTCATGCATGACTGGAAGGTAGCAGGTGCATTGGTCAGCCCGAATGGCATGACCAAAAACTCAAAGTGCCCATAGTGACACCTGAAAGCGGTCTTGGGAATGTCCTGTTCCCTCACGCGTATCTGATGGTACCCGGATCTCAAGTCAATCTTTGAGAAGAACCGTACTCCTCTCAACTCATCCATTAGCTCATCGATCCTGGGAATGGGGTACCTATTCTTCAGGGTCTTCTTGTTCAGAGCCCTGTAGTCAATGCACATGCGCAATGTGCCGTCCTTCTTCTTCACCAGCACTACAGGTGAAGCAAAAGGACTCGTGCTGGGCCGAATGTGACCAAGGGCCAACAACTCCTGAATGGCCCGCTCTATCTCGTCCCGATAGGCTTTGGGATGCCTATACGGTGTGGTAATCATGGCCTGTATCCCCTGCTCAAGCTCGATCGTATGCTCAAACCCCCGATCCGGCGGCTGCCCTGGTGGGATATCCCCGAAAACCGCTGCATACCTATCGAGAATAGACTGTAGCTCAGGATGCACTGCCTGCCCTGTATCCACCGCCTCTGAAGCCCGCAACTCTACCGCCCACTCTATGTCTCCCTTGCGGAAGGTCGCCTCCATCCTATGTGCTGACACTGTCTGGGGTGGGTATGTGTGCTGTCCCCGTATCTTCTCATGCCTCCCCATCTTGGGATCATCCCACTCCATCTCTAGGGCCTTCTAATCTGTCGTGACTTTCCCTAGAGTAATAAGCCACTGAACACCCAATATCAGGTTGGTGTCCGGAATGTCCACCACAAAGAAGTGGTCTGTCAATGTGTAAGTGCCCATCGTCACTGATAACTCAGGAACATACCGAGCACATGCCATAGTCTGATCTCCTGGGACCAAGACGGAAAACCCATCAAAACCCTCTGTCTGGATGCCTCTCCGCTCAACCATCTGGGCGTCAATAAAGTTGTGGGTGGCCCCACTGTCAACTAAGACTGAAACCCGCTGCCCGCGCACCGTCCCTCGTACGCGCAACGTCAAATACTTGGGGACTCCCCGCAATGCGGCTAGAGCGCCCCCAGTGGGTGCAAACGATGCCCCACCTGCGGCGGGTGGTGGAGGTGGTAAGGTACCCTGCGCTGCATAGCTGTCTCCTGCCTCCACGTCATCCTCCTCATCCTCTTCTCCACTGCTCTCGGAGAAGACCTCAATGAAATGTGCCTTCCCTGCCGCACACTTGTGTGCCGGTGCCCATGGCTCCTGGCTCCTGGCAAGTGAAGCACAACCGCTTCCTCCTCAGCTCTCTCCACACAGCCTCATCATCAAGCGCCCGTCCGAGATTCGCCTTGGGAGGCGGAACCCTCGTGTCCTTACCCTTGGGCCGGAAGGCATCTCTGAGGATAAGGTGGCCGAGTCTGAAAAAGACATCTGTAAGTCCGAGAAAGCTTCCGATGGCATCTGAGGTAGCGGGTCTATTCGGCCAGGACCCGGACGCGGTCGTACGTGACCCCTCCACGAACATGTAAACAAGCATCAGAAGTACAGGATAAATGCGGTACCATCACCGAAGAAACCCTCAGAAGTCGAAATGTGTTTCGCACTCCCGATACGTTTGAGCTTGGTCAGCTCAACAAAATGCTGCTCCGGATCCCTCCTGTCAAAGCGCTCTACCACCCTCCGGGTAAACTTGGCATATGTCGTCACTGTAGAATGCCCGAGTGTCGCCATCCCATGGAACCACCAATCCTGGGCCTCGCCATCCAGATGCAATGTCGCCACCTTAATGGCCTCTGACTACGACATCTGGTTAAGCTGGAAATAGATGTCCAGCTTCTCCACCCAGGACTTTGCCGAACTGTTTGATGAGCCATCAAACGTGGGCAAATGAAATCTGCTAGCTGCGCGGTGGTCATCACGGTGGTGCCTGTGCCCCTGGTGATGATCACGGGATCTAATGCCATACTGGACCTGGAGATAGTCTCTGAAGGTGAGAGAATCCATGAACGCTGGTCCGTAAGCCTGGTACTCTGCAAAAAGCTCAGCCATCCGAGCCGGATCTATCTCCCTCTGCACTGCTGTCCCTGCGTCCTCTGCCAGGAAGGTAGGCATGGTAGATCGCGTGGGTGCTGGAATATCCCTCTGTGCACCTCCCTGTACTCCTGCCCCTGCATCCTCTGGCAAGAATGTGGGCATAGTGGATCGCGTGGGTGCATGAGATTCCACAAGGGGGATAGCATCATGCACTGGCACGTGGTGAGACATACCCGATCCCTCACCGACCTGGAAAACCCTAGGGGGTTCCCTCTGCCCGACCTCCAATGCCGTGAGTCTCCGTGTCACCTCCTGCATGTGATGGAGAAGTGCATCCCATCTCCTCGAACCCTCATCATCCGCCATCGGGTTCCGCTGCACAGTATCCCCCGCAGGCTGCTCCTCCTCTGAATCTGTCTCAGGTGGCTCCTGATCAGAATCCCTCCCTCCGAAGGGAAACGCCCACCTACTCTCAACGTCCCTGTCTCCCCTCTGATCGAAGTAGGGGTTATCCCCGGGCGTCATAGACTGCTAGCACCATAGGCTGAGCCAGAACTATGCTCTGATACCACTGTAATATCCCCAACGGGAAATAAACAGTAATATATAGCAAAATAACAAGCAGCTAAAAAGAACAAAATGCCGGAACTAGAATTTGGAACAAATACACATAAAATACCAGAACGCTAAGCCATTTTATTAATCTGAGAATACATGTATATGGGTACAAGAGATAATCAGAATGAGTGCACCTATCCTTGCTCTAGGCAAGTGGAGACCCTCTCAGAGTAAGAAATGGCTACAACAGAGACTGCGTCCTAGCTGCTGGAGAAAACTGTCGTAGAAAACTGCTGCTGCAATGTACTGGAACTAGGGGCTGATCCCCACACTGGAATGAGCTGAAAATCGGAAGGCTAGCTGTGCTCAACCATCCGGACAAAACCCAGAAACCGTGAAGCAAGTGCTCCACCTCCGAAAATCCACCAAATAAACCCTCTCCAGAGAAAACGTTGTCTCTCCCAGGAACAGCGCAGAAGCTCAAGAAAACGCTGGGAAAAGGGGCCCAAACTCTCCTGCAAAATCTCCAACTGAAACAACAACCTCCCAGTGCTGGAAAAACGCTGAAAATACCGTCAAATCACCTCCCAACAATGCTGCACAACAATGACTGCGTCCTCCCTACTGAAACTGCGTCCTCTCTCCTAGACTGCGCAGTCACTCAAGGGGCAGCTCCTCTACAAAACGTCCACTAGAAATCCACTGCAAATCACCAACTGAACTGAAGGAAAAACCTTGCTCGAGCAGGCAGTCGAAGTCCCCCGGAGCCAAAGGCGAGATCTTCGACTGGAGACACTCAGTTCGCACTAAACAGTGCTGCAGACCAACTAAACAACCGGCGTGCTGAAGTAGACAAAAGTCTAGCTCTCAATATCAATATCATATCAACCATGCCAAATGGAGTGAAAACCCCACCTTTTATAGTGCTAGCTCCCTCAAAACCCTAACTGCGTCCTTGCTCTCCTCCTTGACCTGCGCAGTTACCTTAGTGTCAGCGTGAGGCCTTCCCTCATGTGTGTGTGGACCCCCAAGGCCACTCCTTTAAGTCACAACGTTCATCAACTAGGAAAGCACTTTATTTTATTAAGTGAGTTGACCCCTTAATTCTCACTTTATTTATTAATTTAACTAAAGGCGGCAAAACTATACAAAAATGAAATATTCCAATTAGCAGTGCTAATTAGGAATATTACAAATGGACTGAAGGTGAACCTTTCCCGCGTTTTTGGTTTATAATGAAGGTTGAGGCCACAATGGTCCTGTTATTGATTGGGCCATGCATTTGTATACAATTTTTGGATCTGGGGGCTATATGAGGAACTTGAATCCGGTGGTTTTTGAGAAGGGGTTTGGAATATTCCCTTGTGGCTCCTACCACTTAAGATATTAATTAAGCATTGATTTTGGGCATAAGGTCAAAGAAGAATTCATCGAGGAAGAATAGGTTGGAATGAAGGGAGATTTGAGACACATTTTAAGAGAGAATGAAAATTAACACTGGTATTGGTCATCTCTGTAGCCAGCCTGCATCAAGCTTGTCCTCCTTGACCTTCTTTTCCCCTTCATATATGTTTCAGAGCTTCAAACTTCTTTCACTGATTTGCAATGCATTACTTTAACATATACTGATTCTGCCAAACCATTTAAAATACCACTCATAGCTTTAACATTGTTGTTATATAGTTTTTTACCTGCATCATCTGTTGGAGGTTTTGAGGGTTTCATTTTTCCAGTATTCATAGATTTCCAGACATCATATCCTTGTACTTACACATACAATTTCATCCTTCCACTCCAAATTGTATAGTTATGTCCATTAAATATTGGAACTCCAGGAGTTTTGCACTCCATGATCTCCCTTCTAGTGGTTAAACTACTTGTGAAGGAACCTGCTCTAATACCAATTGTTGGAAATAATGAGAGGGGGCTGAATCAATATTTATCTTCAATTAGTATTTTTAACTTCACAGAGCACTAGTTATCATTAACATTAGATCAAACATAAATCAACACCATATGAACAATAAACAACACCATTCAACAATGCATGATAATGATAACAATAAACACACTATTTTATGTGGAAACCCTTCTGGGATAAAAAACACTGAGCACTTCTTAATACTTGTCTTCAATAAATTTACATGAATTAGGAATCTCCAACTTCTAATATTTTCAGCTCCAACTAAAGGGTTCTCCAACCCCTCGTCTATAGGCTCCAACCTGAAGGACACTCCAATGCCCTAGTTTACCAATGCCAATTGGAAGGACGCTCCAATGCCCCAATTTACAGGCTCCAACCTGAAGGATGCTTCAACACCTTGTTTACCAACTTCAACTGGAAGGACACTCTAATGCCATATGCCAGATTCAATCTCCCCTAGCACGACCCTGCCACCCTAATCAGTCAATGAACTACGCTTCATATATTTTTAGACTGGATCCACCTGTCTCCAAATTTTTTTTCTGCAACTGATCCCTGCACAAATATCAACCAAAACCCCATCTGCAACTAATTCTAGAACAATGTACCAAACATACTGGATAACAACTCAAAACCCTTTATGCAACAAAAAACATCAAACCCTAGATGAGGCCAAACTATCAAGCACTATTCTCTACTCCTTGCAATGAGATCTGACATATATATGTAGGCTCCTGTACTTGGGATAATGGCCTACTTACAAGATATTCAAAACAAACAACTTCAAACTACACCAAACTCTTCAAATGAAAACTGCTAGAGGATGCAATAATATTCAACTTCAAACCAAACAAACTGTCCTCAAATAAAACCAACTATGGTTGTATGAAAAATCAAACTACCAAACTGATTCATACCTCTGACAAGCTGCATTGAAGTGTGCCATAATTGTTCCTAGAAGCCCTCACTGCAAGAATTCACTTTTTCCTTTATTGTAAAGAGTATGGATACTTTGTAATTGTAACATTCCAAAATTCTAGAGATGTCTTAACTTATTACAAGGAATAACTGTTCCACAAATTTGTCACAATTCTACCAAATTTTTGTCACACACTTGATAAACATTATCCATAGTATTAGCTCTTTTCACCTGGCCAAGGATGCCGAATTATAAGGTCTGAAAAAGGGCCTCAAAAGAGCCTTCAACAATAGAGCTCACACAACCATATGTGCAAAAAGGAGATTCAAGGAAGGTCAAAACTGATGCTTCGACTTAAACTAACATCTGAGTCATCAAACCCTTAATTATTACAACAATGACACCTTATGTTACTGTAGATCAGGATTCCCTATGCTTGGTACTGTGCCACAACAAAAATACTCTCTAGGATAAAGATCAAGCAAGATTTTTTTGCTTCTAGGATAATATGTGTCTTTGATATGTTTTCCAAAATTAATGTATAGAATAGGGCATGGATACCGGGGCTCCAATACAAGTTATAATATGTTGCAGATGAGCTTTAGATTTTAGATTCACCTCAATTAATCATAAGGAATGAATCCCTTGCATTCTAAGTAAAAGACAACAAGAATTTAATAGGTATGAACCATATATATATTGAAGGACCCAATATCAAACCTTATTTATTCCCATTCATAATTCCTTAACCAGGACTATCCACAATAATTGATTAGATCATTAAGATATACATTTGAAGATTGATCACTATTTGAGCTACAAATACCGATGAACTAGCTATGCAAAATTCCGAGTTAATCCTCATAATTACCTTGACTTTAGAGACCTGAGGTATACTCTATCTAGGTCTGGATGAATTTATTCAGCTCAAAGGCCAATTTGACAGTGAGCGAACCAAGTATTTATCTAGATCTTGAGCGAAAAGCCCTCTTCCTTAGATGATGTTTCAAATCAAGCCCTAATCGTTTCTCCTTCACTGATACAGAGCTGCGGATGCCTTAGAGTAACCCAAGAAAATAAAACTTAATTCAGCAAGTACCTCAACCTTCTATAGTTGTGGAGATGCATCAACATGAGGTCCGAACTATATTGAATATGCACAAAAGTTTTCCCTAAGAGAGGGTCGAACGATCTACGACAAGAAGCCACAATGAGTGCCCATAAATGGCTATAATAGCCCAACGTAACCAAAGGAAACAATAGCTAAAATGTCAAAGATAATATACAGTGAATAGAGCTGCAATCGATGCCTTGTTGTCACAGATCCAAACTTTTGAAACGCTGAAACCATACCTGATGCATGAGGACACATCTTCTTGCTTAGAAATTAGGCCTTCCAAAGTGTATAACCATGATTACTTAAGGACCAAAACATATCATTGAATTTTTTTAATTAATAAGGGTTGAAGTTTAATACATATGCTCCATATTTCACACTTGTGGTAAACAACAAATCCCATAAACCCAAAACGGTAAAAAAATCCATCATAACCTTTCAAATTCTGACCTTCTGGCCTTCTCGTTTGATTTTTCAATGCTCCATAGGGTCGAAATTGTATTACAGAGGAATCAAATGACAATTGATGATTGATGAAGAGCATAGTCACTTTGTTTTATAGAGTCTAAGGAGTCCTTTGAAGGGGAAGGCCAACCTTAAATTAGGAGCGAGAAAAAAATTGAAATTCAAATTTTGATGGAGCCAAAAATCCAAATCACATGAGGCCTACTTGATATTTGATTTTAAATTAAAATTTTGATGCCCTCAAATGAAATTCTTTAGCACCAAATTCTTAATTTGATTTTTTAATGAATAGTCCTCTTTGATTTTTCCAACCAATAATAAAATGACACATCATTCATTTGTTGGGGATTTTGACCTTAAGATGGGGCTTCATATTTGAACAAGTATATCTCTCAAACTGTAAGATCTCTCGTGACGTGCCACATAGTGTTGTAATCGAAATCACGAGGAGAATCCAATGATGATAGCCTCCAAATAAAATTCATTTACCTGCATCTTCAAAATATTCAACAAGTGCAGGGCTTCTAGGTCTTTCCGGGGCTTCTTTTCCTTTGGAGCTCCCAATCGATGCAAAATAGACGAATATTAAGAGCATTCAAAGTACCAATGTTGGCATCAATTACAATACCATTCAACACATAGAAAGCTTCACATAACTTTGATATTCATAATATATAATGATTGACTTCAAAACTTGATCAAACAAACCAACAAACAACTTTTGGAGCCACGTGACTTCACAACAGGTTGAACACACAAATTTATACTCAACTTGAACTGTACTCAGAGCAACTAATTTTTGCTTTCTACTAGACTATGTAATAATCATAGCAGAGCCCAAGCCAAAACAAAATTCATAAGTTATCTTCCTCTCATTGGAGTCTCCAGCCCTTTCAATATCAGTAAATACATGTAGTTTCCATTCTCCTTTAGAAGCATATCTCAGATCATCTTTAATGGTGACATGCAAATATCTCAATATATGCTTTGTTGCAACCCAGTGCACATTTCAGGGATCAACCAAAAAATGGTTCAACGTGTTCAAAGCATAATAAATATCAGACCTAATGTTCACATGATAATTCAATGAGCTGATTAATTGTGATACGTAGAGGGATCAATCAAATCAGAGTTACAATCTCGGATCTTCTTCAAATTCGTCACCATAGGAGTGTCCATGGACTTGTAGTTCATCATGCCAAATCTATGAAGGATCGATATACTGTATTTTCCTTGGCCAACAAACATTCCATCAGACTTTTTCCAAATTTCCAATCCCAAATAGTAATGCATGAGTCCAAGATCCTTCATCTCAAATTCCGAAACCAAATTCCTCTTACATTGGACAATCACAACTTCAACCCTTGTCAGAAAAAACCATCTACATACAACAACAAAATCAAGGGTTCGCCTTCAAAATATTTGAAGTACAAGTTCATATCAACATCACTCTTCTTGAAACCAAGAATCAACATATAACCATCAATACGAGAGTACCATGCACGAGGATCCTTCTTCAGCCCATATAGGGATTTCTTCAATTTGCAAACATGTGTTTCTTTTTCATGGATCTAAAATCCTTGAAATTTCTCAATATATACTTCCTCTTCAATGACCCCATTTAGAAAAGCAACCTTGACATCCATTTTATGCAATTTCCAACCTGCAGTAGAGGCAAGAGCAATGAAAAATATAATAGAAGCATACCTGGAAATGGGAGCAAACATGTCTTCATAGTCCTCTCCCTCTTTTTGGGAGAATACATAAGCCACAAATCTAGCCTTGTACTTTTCAACACTTCTATCAACAATTTGCTTGATTTTGTAGATCCACTTTGAAGACACAATAGTATTTCCTTCAGGCCTTGGCACAATTTCCCAAAAATTGTTCTTCAATATAGATTGATATTCTTCAGTCATAGCTTCTTTCCAAATTTGTTCCTTAGCTGATTCTTCATAAGTGGATGGCCCGGATTCAATTATATTTCACATCATTTTTGCATAACTAGAGTACATTTTTGGCTTCTTACTTTCCCTGAAGATCCCACGAGGTGCATCATGTCATCCAACTTCCTTCAATGTTCTTTCAAGCCAGCAGATCTTTTTCTAGTCTCGGGTGCATTGGCTCTTGGAGAGTCAACAATCTCATGATCATAAGATTCTTCATGAGGGTCTTGATCCATTGGTACTTATTTAGACTTCGATTCCACACTCTTTGGAGCCACTTGTATCTCATCATTAGAGTCTAAGTATGAACCCTTGGAATTTCATAAAGCAACATCCCCATAAAATATAACATATCTGCAAGTATCAATATAACGTTGTCCTAGTACATAGACACTAAAAGCCTTTGAATTTTCACTATAGACAACAAAAGTTCCTTTCTTCCGAGAAGGTTCCAATTTCGTCTTTTTCTCCTTGGACACATGAACGTGAATGAGAAAACCAAAGATTCTTATATTCTCAACATTTGGTCTTTCACCTGTGAAGACTTCTTTAGGATTCTTGTAGTCCAAGATTCAATGTGGGCATATATTTTGAACATAAAAAATTGTCCTTGCAACTTCTCCCTATAGGAACATAGGCATCTCTTGTTCATGAGGATGGCCTTGAAATATTCCATAATAATCCTATTCTTCCTTTCAACAATTCCATTTTGTTGAGGATGTTAATTTTAGGGCTATATTGTTCTTTGCTGAAGATAACTGCATTCATCAAAAGTTTCCATCATTTACATATTAAATTCAACCCATAAAATCACATCATCATTAACAATTATGTAGAGAGAATAATAAACAAAAAAAAATGTAGCATAATAGTTAGGAACAACAGAAGAAAAACATGCACAATAGAGACACCAATATTTAGGCTAGAGATTAGGGAAAAACCCCCAGAAGGGAGAAAACCCAACCAAATTATTCTTCTATCAGATATTCATCAATATTTTAGTTGAGATACAAAGAAAAATGAGAATGAGATACAATAATGACATCGGGCCTACTAGGGCCAACCCAAGTTAGTTCACAACTTTCTTTGTGAACTGAACAAAACAAGTCCCAGAGAGTTGTTATCACATCACTGTAATATACAATATCACATCTACCACACTGTCACACTTGTCATCCGTCATGTTATCACTGTCATATACAATATCACATATGCCACATTGTCACATCTGTCATCCATAAGTTTATCACTATCATCAAGAGTATGATATCAAGGTCATTATCACAACCATCTTTTCATGTCATGGAAACTATCATATCAAGATCATTTTTATGCATCATCCATCAAAGTCACTGCCATAGGTTTAATATCATATTAGGGTCACTATCACTATCCTAATCATACACTAAGATCCCTGTTATCAATGAAGGTCACCGATATATATATATATATATATATATATAATATATATATATATATATATATATATATATATATATATATATATATATATATATATATATATATCACTGTCAAGTCAAGCCATAGTATTACTGCCTAAAAATACGTGACACATATTAAATTGCTACGTCATAATTATATATCAAACTTACTGTTATATCATCAAGGTTTCATATGACAAACTTTATTGTCATATACTAAGGTCACAATTCTTTCATATCAGAGAAGTTAACTCATACTACTTTCATGCCATGCCTTTGGAGGAGACAACAAATATCATTGTTATAACTTCACATCATACCTCAGAGAAAGCAACTCAAATTGCATACATACTTTGCATTATCCTTCAAAATAAATACTTGCATTACCCAGAGGAAGTAACTTATATTATTTTCATACCTTAGGGGATAATTCACACTACTGAACCATCAAGGATAAGCTTCAAATCACTGAGCATAAGTGTCTTGTATAAAATTCATAAGCTACTTGCTTTGCACATGATAATTTAGATGTTTGTTGAAGTATCCTGGGAGAAGACATATTTTGGATCTCTGTCAGATAGATGAAGTAGCTCGGATATCATAGTAGCTCACATTTGCCTTAAATTAGTCATTCATATCACTGTCATAACTTGTATCACTGCAGTGTAAAGGAGATATAGGAAACTCACGTGATAATTGTGCCAAATACTTGCATTACTGTCATGGAAACTCACATTGGATATCCACAAAAAATCGACTTAATTCCCACTAAAATTCACATAGGGTTTGTTGAAAATGCAACAAGAAATTCTCAATTTGATTTTTCCTTAGTCAAATTGAGGAAATTAGAAATTCCACATCAGCAGACAACTTGGAGGAGTTAACTGAGGTGACATGGCTTGTGTCACTCAATTAACTCAGTTAATTCAAGTTGGAGAAGCTTGAGTTCAGTTAAGCATGGTTTATTTCTAATTTGTAGCAATCTAATTTAGTTATATTAAGTTGTGTTTAGTTAAACTAGTTCTAACCGTTAGAGGAACTAACGAAAGGTCATTTGAGTAGAGTGACTCCTGTCAAACTCAGTGATCAACCAATTAACTGAATAATCAAACCATAATTAACTCATGCATGCATAGAATACGAGTTACCCAACAGAGGTGGAGATTCCAAGGAAGTGTACTATTAGTTGTAGACTATTCTAGTGTGTACAAGTGGTGCATGCAGTCACAGATCAATCCTTATGGATTGCGCGATCAATTGAGGGAAAATCCCTATATAATAGGGGCCTAATTCCCTAGGAATTGTGCAAGGAAATAGGGGCTTGGAAGGCTTGATATTTGGCTAAGTGTTGGCCATAGTCAGTCAGTCAGGCAGAGAGAGAGGCTATTCACTTGTAGGTTATGCTCCATCTTGAGAAAGCATATGTAATACATATTTATTCTTTTTAATGCAATACAAACATGAGGGGTTTTGAGAAGTTTCTTTCCCTTGGATAAATCAATGTGTATGTGTGATGTTCCTATTGCATGTTTATGATTTGTGTTCTAAATTGTGATTTGAATTCTGAATAATAGTAGATGTGAATTGAGTATTGTGATTTAGAAAATTTCATAAGAAGTTTCAATTTTATAACCATAATTCTACTTGGTATTAGAGTAGGATTCACAGTAGAATAATAAATTCGAAGTTGTTTCTAGAGAGGTTCGAAGTTCCAACTTCAGTGTAACAGGATCTCTTCAGATTTGGGAGAATGGAATATATTGGATTCATATTAGACTATGCCTTGGAAGGAAACTTGAATTTCATTGCATGGAGGCAGTGCTCGACAACAATATACTTTTGGATTATGTCTGAGACAAACATTCCAGGACCAGGATCAGCTGATTTCCAGAATCTAACTCAATTTAAGAAACATGTTGCCAAGGTGAGGAGAATAATATTGGAGGGCGTGCGAGACAAAATTGTCTCAAATATCCATGGAAAAGAAACTCCATTCGCAATGTGGAAGACACTAAAAAAGCTGTTTGAGAACAATAGTGACCATAGGAAATTGGCACTCAAAGATAGTGACTTCAAAAAATTATGGTGGAAAATAATGATTCCATTTTGCAATTCATCACCAAATTTACCCAAGTTTGGTATGAGCTTGGGGGGGTTGGTGTGATTGTTCTGGAGGATGATATGGTGATCCTAGCTCTTCTAGACCTTCCTAAGTCCTGGTATAGTTACCAAGAATTGGTGAATGGAAGGGAGAATTTACTAAATTGAGAAAGGTTATGGTCTGATTTGGTACAAGAAGAAATTAGGCAGAATACCAAAGATGGAACTTCATCCAAAGAAGAATAAGACTCTTCTCTAGTTGGAAAAGGAAAGATCACTAAGGGAAATAAGGCCCAAGGTGAGGCTGAATCCATAAAAGGGGACAAGAAGAAATACTTGTCCAAAATAAAATGCTCCAGTTGTCATGAATTTAGGCACTATGCTACAAAGTGTCCACACAAAAAGTTTAGCAAGAAGGAGCTTGCAGTAGGAGCAAAATGTGAAGCATTGAATTCACAGTTTGAGCTTGAATTAACCCTTATTTCATGCATGGATAACACTGTGTTATGGAGTGTGTTGTACTCGGATTCAGGTTCCTCGTTCCACATCACTATGTGTAAATATTTTTTCAGTGACCTGGAGGAGAAATATCTCCAAAAAAAATATTGAATTTGGGGACGATGGAAGGTACAAAACTATCGGTATTAGTACAGTAACCTTTAAGAGGGATTTAGGATTCCCCCTTCACCTCAAAGATGTTATGTTCATGCCATGCATGAAGAATAACCTTATCTTATTAGCACTATTGGAAGACAATGGCTATGCTGTGATCTTCAATAACGATAGAGACTTTCTGAGGCACATAACTATGGGAAAGGTGAAGCAGATCGATGCTCGAGTCAAGAACATGTATGCACTTGAGGTAGAATATGCATGAAAAATCTTGAGGAGAAAGGCATGGAACACAGATGTGGTGGTTGAGAGGGAGAAGAGACCTCTAAAAATGGAGCCTCAGGAAGTTGTGGAGTAGCCACAAATGGAGGCAAAGAGGAGTAAGAGTGGAGACATCCATTCAAGTAGAGACCTCCAATAGAAGAAGAATTCGATATAAGTTGGTAGAGGGAGAACCTACAACCATACCTCCATATGTGAGATGGGGTGATGTAAATACTTAGTCCCAAAATTGTGGAAATTTGGGCAAAGTCCATTGAGGTGCTTTTCTCATGAATCATTACCTTGCTACAGGGGTCCACAATATTCAATAGCAGGAGGATCAATGTCAGTAAGATACTATGGAGTGAAAAGGAGCGCTGCTTGTAGAGCAAGAGGCTTAGTAGTAGAGTCAACAACATCACAATTTCCACAGTAGACAGTTGCAGATTGATTCAATGTTTTTTTGGATGCTTCTTAGTTGCAATTGTTGCAGTTGCAACAAAAACAATGAGAAGTGTTTCATGGAGTCATTCCATAGGTGCATGATAGGGGTAGTTGATAATCCCTTTCTTACTGAGAGGGAGTGTTGAAAAATGCAACAAGAAATTCTCAATTTTGATTTTTGCCTTAGTCAAATTGAGGAAATTCGAAATTCCACATCAACAGACAACATTAGAGTAAATTCCAACCTAAAATTTCCCATGAAATTTTCACGTACATAATATGTAAACCAATCAAAATCCTTTAAATTTAAAGAGGTACATGTAAATAATTTGGAGGGAAAAAAACTACTTTTTTTAGTTGTATTTTTGGATTATCTCTTTGTAGGTTTACTCAAATGTCAAGTGTAGGCACTTTCTGGATGCGGAATTAAATTCCACATCCAATGAGTACCCATTATGAATACTTCTGAGAAGACTGACATTGATAAAAATTACAGATACATTAAAAAAACGTGTGAACACACTTTTTAATGCATATGTAATTTTTATCAATGTGGGTCTTCTCAAAAGTATGCATAATGGGTACTCGTTGGATGTGGAATTTAATTCCGCATCCAATGAGTGTCTACACTTGAAATTTGAGTAAACGTACAAGGAGATAAGCCAAAAATACAATTAAAAAAATTAGTTTTCTTCTTTTCACTCCAAAATTCATAACTCTTATTTTATTATTTTTCCTTAGGAGGCCACTTTTAGGATGAAATTTCCTCTAATTCTTGGAGGATTTAACTGAGATGACATGGCTTGTGTCACTCAGTTAAATTAGTTAAATCGAGTTGGAGAAGCTTGAATTTAGTTAAGTATGATTGATTGCTAATTTCTATCAATCTAATTTAGTTATATTAAGTTTATTTCAGTTAAACTAGTTCACACTGTTAGAAGAACTAGTGGAAGGTCAGTTGAGTAGTGTGACTTCTGTCATACTCAGTGATCAATCAGTTAACTGAATAATAAACCCATAATTAACTCATGCATGCAGAGAATACGATTTACCCAGTTGAGGTGGATATTCCAAGGCAATGTAGTATCAATTGTAGACTATTCTAGTGTGTACATGTGGTGCATGCAATCAAAGATCAATCATTATATATTCCCTAGTCAATTGAGGGAAAATCCATAAATAATAGGGGCCTAATTCTCTTGGAATTTCACAAGGAAAATAACGGCTTTAAAGGCTTGATATTTGTCTAAGTGTTGGCCAAAGTCAGTCAGTCAGGTAGAGAGATAGGTTATTCACTTGTAGGTTGTGCTCAAGCTTGAGAAATCATAGGTAATACATCTCTATTATTTTATTAATGCAATACATATAGGAGGGGTTTTGAGCAGTTTATTTCCCCTAGATAAATCACCGTGTATATGTGATATTTACTATTTCATTTTTATGATTTGTATTCTAAATTTTGAATTGAATTCCACAAAGGAGTAGATGTGAATTGAGTCTTGTGATTTAGAAAATTTCATAAGCAGTTTCAATTCTATAAGCATAATTCTAGAGGTTTCTCAACATAAACTCTCATTAGTTCTCACTAAAATTTGCATAGGGTTCTCCATAGAAATTCGCATGGGGTTCTTCACAGAATCTTGCATTTGATCTCCATAGAAATTCACATAGGGTTCTCCCATAGAAAGTTGCATATGTTCACAAAAATCACATAGCCTCCACAAGAAATCATATTACTACCTCAAAAACCATTACATGGGATCGACAATCCAAATTGTTTAATTGAAAAACTTAGACGCCAATATATAGTTTTTTCAAGGTGTGAAAGGGTGTGACCTTTGGGGTAGGACAACTTGAGGATAACTTGAACTTTGACGCTGATTTATGGAGGGAAACATAGAATTCAAATTAACGTTGAATATATTTTCCAAATTTTCACCCAAATAATTTTGTCACAATAATAATATTTCTTTATTCATTTTGGATTCTTCTTTCACCATTATAAATTCTCTTTTGGGGCATGATGTAGGAATTTACAGGGTAAGTTACTTAGATCAAGAACCAAAGGTCACCGCTCACAAACAGATCACAAATCAATACACTAGTATAATCACGTGGACCCTCAAAGAGGGAAATAGTCCATGACCTAAGTCAACGCGGCCACTTCAGGAAATTTATTAATAGAAAAATAAAAGTTACATATGTTTCTCTCATAAACAGTTACCGGAAAAATGACCCTCCATGTTCTTTAAATAGAGATCATGGACCAATCAGGTGTTAAGCCACGGATCAAGTGTCATTAATACTGAGGTGAGAGATAACCGTTGGATCACTACAAATCGTGACCATCAGATTATAAGTTATAAATGTACATGGTAAAGAAACACACTTTACCTAACTCTACACTAGACTAAGTTATTCTTAACTATTTCCTATGTGTTGGAATATCCTAACATCCCCCTTTAAGAACAACTTGGGATAGGATTGAAGGATTTACAAAGGTGACACAAAAGGAGCCTATTTCCTATGTGTCGAAATATCCTAACATCCCCCCTTAAGAACAAATTGGGATAGGATTGAAGGATTTACAAAAGTGACACAATAGGAGAAGGAAGGAGGCATTAGAGCCTATCCCCCTTAATGACAACTTTCCTGAACTCCAAGCATGGATCGAAGTTTGGTAAACTTCGCTTCTGTGAGAGCCTTCGTAAAGATATCGGCTACTTGATCATTGGTTGGACGGTATTGCCCTTCAAGAACACGATCATGAATGAGATTTATGATGAAGTGTATGTGGACTTCAATGTGTTTCATACGCTGATGCTGAACTGGATCTTTACATAGCTGAATGGCACTCTGATTATCACACCAAAGTGTAGTTGGATGCTGCTGATGAAGACCAAATTCAGACAGAATCTGACGAAGCCACATGGCTTCCTTGCTGGCTTCAACTGCACCACGATACTCTACTTTTGTTTAAGAAAGAGAGATGGCACTTTGTTTCTTACAAGACCAAGTAATAGGTCCTGAACCAAGAGTGAATACATATCTTGCAGTAGACTTTCGATCATCAGGGCCACTAGCCCAATCAGAATCAGTGAAACCAATCAACAATGGAGATGCTCCTGCACTGTAATGAATCCCAAACTGAACTATACCTCGAATATATCGAAGTATTCTTTTAGTTGTTTTCCAGTGACTTTCATGAGGTTGGTGCATAAACCGGGCGACAAGACCAACAACAAAGGAAAGGTCAGGACGGGTATGGGTTAGATACATAAGTTTACCAACAAGTTGACTATATAAGGTAGCATCAACTTTAGGGGTAGTACAAGTGACTGAAAGCTTGACTCCAGACTGAAAGGGAGAAGGGGCTGGCTTACAGTCTTCCATGTGAAAGTGGTGTAGAAGATCACAGGCATACTTGGACTGAGAGAGGGTAATGCCTTCCTTGGATTGCAAAACTTGAAGACCAAGGAAATAATGCAAGTGTCCTAAATCTGTCATTTCAAACTTCTTTTTGAGGCTAGACTTCACATGGTTTATATGGTTTGGATCACTACCAGTAAGGATAAGATCATCAACATAAAGAACAAGGATGGTGAAGGACTTACCCACTTTCTTGGTGTAGACAGTGTTGTTAGAATGACACCTAGAAAAGTCATTATCTAATAGAAATCTATCCATTTTGGCATACCAAGCTCGAGGAGCTTGTTTGAGACCATAGAGAGACTTCCTAAGGCGACAAACAAGGCTAGAGTCGTTTTGGATAAAGCCAGGGGGTTGTTCCATGTAGATTTCTTCATGTAAATCTCCATGTAAGAAGGCAGATTTAACATCCATCTGATGGACTTCCCATTTAAAGGAGGTAGCAAGGGAAAGAACAAGGCGGATAGAATTCATTTTGGCAATAGGGGAGAAGGTTCCAGTATAGTCAATGCCTTCAACTTGTGAAAATCCTTTAGCAACAAGACAAGCTTTATGTCTATCCACTTTTCCATCTGGTCCAAACTTGGTTTTGTAAACCCATCTGCATTTGACAAGTTTTCTTCCTTTTGGAAGAGGAACAAGATCCCAAGTATCATTTGCCAATAAGGAACGATACTCTTCATTCATAGCTTCATCCCAATTTGGATGACCGGAGGCTTCTTCAAAGGTTTCTGGATCAAGTTTTTCTGGAACCAGAGCTAATAAGGAAGAGGCTCTTTCAAACTGAGAACGTGTACGTCGTCGATCGGCAGGGTCACCTGCAAGAGAACCAGCTGCATCCCGAGTAGAGCAGACCCATCTTGGAAGTGGTGGAGTATAAGGAACAATTTCAAGAGGTGGAGGAGGATTGTCATCCTCACTGTCATCATCTGAACTAGAAGGAATGCTATTAAAAATAAAAGAGAGAGAGAGAGGTGGCACATATGCCGAATTAGGCTCACAGGCCAAAGGTGGCACACTTGCCGAACTAGGCTCACAGGCCAATACATTTTCATCAAATTTTAGATCTCTTCTAATGATTATATTTTTGGATTTTGGTTGAAGAAGTCTATATCCTTTGACATCTTTAGAATATCCAACAAAAATACATTTTTCACTCTTAGGTTCTAAGGCTTTATGTTTCGCATCTGGAATATGGGCCCAAGCATCACTTCCAAAAACACAAAAGTGACTTACATCTGGTTTGATTGAGCTCCAAGCTTCTTCTGGAGTTATATTCTTTAAAAACTTAGTAGGAGTGTGATTTACTATGTAATTTGCACAGTTAATGGCTTCTGCCCAAAAATTGAGACCAAGTCCTTTAGATTGAAGCATACAATTAGCCATTTCTTTTAAGGTGCGATTCTTCCTTTCAGCTACACCATTTTGTTGTGGAGTATATGGAACAGTATGTTGCAATTGAATGCCATGCTCAGTGCAAAATTTGATAAATTTGTTGTTAACATATTCTCCTCCATTGTCTGATCTTAACTTAAGAATTTGATGTCCAGATTGTTTCTCAACAAAGGCCTTAAAGGCCAAGAACATGTTAAAAAATTCACTCTTGAGTTTTAAGAAGTATACCCAAGTGCGTCTGGAAAAATCATCAATGAAAGTTAAGAAGTACTTGCAACCAGAGAAAGAAAGAACAGGAAGTGAAACACATAAATCACTGTGCACAAGCTATAAAGGGGCTGAAGCGTGCCAAGAGGCACGTTTGTTAAAACAATCCCGATGATGTTTTCCGAGTACACATACGGAGAAAACACCATCTCAGTAAGATACCATAGGAAGGCCCGTCACCATATTTTCCTTACATAGAGTTTGAAGAGAGCGATAGTTTAAGTGACCAAATCGCTCATGCCAAATTTTGCTCACATCATCATTATGAGCAACAAAAACGGAGGGAAGACATGATGACCCAAAGTTGTCAAACTTATACAACCTTGTGGAATCATCAGCAATGCCAGTAGATAAAATATGTTGAGGATCTTTGAGGTCCTTGATTACAACATCATGAGGTGAGAATTCTACTATTTTCCCTTCACCTGAATGAGTTATCTGATAAACAAAGAGAAGGTTGGATGAAAAGGTAGGAACACATAGTACATCATTAAACTGACCATTATCTAGATGAATGATTCCAGATCCCACAACTCTAAGAGATATATCATCACCAACATAAATATGTTTGGTGTTACAATCATTTAAAGAAGAAAAAATGGCTTGATTTTTGGCCATGTGGTAAGAAGCTCCAGAATCAATGAGCCACTCATGCGAATGAGAAGAAGAAGATACATTTAATGCATAACCAGATCTTGATGCTTGACAACCATAAGCAAAAAGTGCCATTTCTGAAGATGAAGGTGAAGAGTGCTCCAAATTTATGTTGTGCTTCTTCATTGCTGCTTCTAAGGCTTCCATCTTCTTAAAACATTTGGATTCTATATGGCCATCATGATTGCAAAAGTTGCAATGTCTATCTGTCTTCTTTCCTTTTTTTTTATATGCCTTATCATTTTGGTGAGTTGCTTTTTCAGTTTGCGACTGAAATTTCTTAGGACCCTTGTTTGGTTTCGGACCATACTTTTTAGGATACTGCTTCTTGTTATTCTTTTGATATGATTGCTATTGGGCTGCTAAGGCTTTCTTAGAAGCGTTTCCAGAAGTGATAAGACCAAGGTGTAAGATTTTTTCTTGTTCTCTTATCAAAGAATCACAAAAGGAATCAAAAGAGGGATTCTTGTAGGTAGTTCCTGAATAAATGATGGCTTTTCTAGTGGAATGGAAGGCGGAAAAAAATACAGAGTATGCAGGGCCAAGCTTTGCAAGAATGAAATAAATGAGGCTACCATCTTCCTTTTTGAATTTACAACCTTCTAAAAGAATTCTAAGGGTCTTGAATTCGGACAAAAAAATCCTCAATAGAGGAGAAATTATTGGGGTCCAAAGTAAGCAACTCATTTTCAAGCTGATGGGCCCAGATTTGATTTTGAATGCCAAAGACAATATTTAGCTTGTCTAGGGCTTCATGAGGGGTGTCAATGTCAAGGATATGAAATCGAAGATCTTGAGCAATGGAAATTCCTATAAACCCTCGTGCTTGATATTGTTTATTTTCCCATTTAGCGACTTTATCATCATCAGAAGATTTAGTTTCTAGCCCTGTGGCTATTCTATAAAGCCGTTTACTTCTAAGTATATCTACGATGTGAGGTAGCCATTGGAAATAATTGGTACTGTTAAGAATAATCGGGCATGCACTTTCCATTTAAAAAAAAATTGGAAAATTTGAGAAAAGCGAAGCTAGCTACTTTGCAATGGAAAGATCTCGAAAAATTAAGCCGTTTAAAAAAAAACGGCTTGAAAAACGGCTTCTGGATGAAGAAGTTATGCCTTTTAAACAAAATGAGTTGAAGATGCCGAATAGTTACGGGAACGGGATGAAGTGCAACTTTTAAAAAAAAAATCTGCTCCTTTTAACAAAAACTTTTTACAAAAGAAGCTTGAGAAAGAGATTTGAACCCAAGACCTCTATTGTCATAAACTAACTCCTCACCAAGTGAGATAGTAAAAGGATTATGTTATTGTTTGAAAGGAGAAAGGTTTTTTTTTTTACTCTTCGGTGTGCGTGCCTTTTCCTGCACAAAAAAAACACAAAAACCGAGCAAAAGAAAAATGAAATGCAAGCCTTACGGTAGAATGTTAGATTTTCGGTTAGCCTTACCGGCAACTATCAATTTTTTCACTATTTCTGATTTCCCGAGATCGCACAAAGACGCGGGCGGGGAAAGAGCATACGTAGCAAAAAAAATCCCTTTTCTGTTTCTAATTTGCCAAGATCGCACACAGCGCACAGGAAAGAGCATACACAGAGAAGAGGGTATAGATCCGTAAAATAAATAAAACCTAAAAACCGAAAATAAATAGAGGAAACCAAAATAAGCAGAACTATTAACAAATATAACTACAAAACAAATGCTTTATACCTCCAGATCTAAACTGTCATAACTTGGGTAGCCGAAAACCTTTTTGCATGAAACGAAAGGCGTTCCTTACTATAATAGATGCTTCGGACACAACAAAGTAGTTCTCCAAGCCCAA
The DNA here is from genome assembly GCA_034641835.2 of Pinus albicaulis. Taxonomy (NCBI): domain Eukaryota; kingdom Viridiplantae; phylum Streptophyta; class Pinopsida; order Pinales; family Pinaceae; genus Pinus; species Pinus albicaulis. The sequence continues at coordinate 527,367,980 of CM076576.1, read as the reverse complement.
AAATGTTCAAAAATAGTATATTTACAAAACAACATTCGCATGTAGTCGAGGCGTGCTGATTTTGATCTGCAACCAGATGCAGACCTCAAAATAACTACGATACCATGTAGGGATTTACAAGGTAAGTTCATAGGTCAAGAACCAAAGATCACTGCTCACAAATAGATCCTGAGAATCGGTGTACCCCGGTATAATCACATGGTTAAAACCCTCAAAAACGAGTCACGGCTTTGAGCCAATGACCACTTCGAGCCAATTTATTAATATAAAATGAAAATTTACATATGTTTCTCTCATAAACGGTTATCGAACAAATGACCCTCCATGCTCTTTAAATAGAGATCATGGACCAATCGGGTGTTAAGCCACGGATCAAGTGTCATTAATACCGAGGTGAGAGATAACCGTCGGATCACTACAAATCATGACTGTCGGATTATAAGTTACAAATGTACATGGTAATGAAACACACTTTACCTAACTCTACACTAGACTAAGTTATTCTTAACTATTTCCTATGTGTCGGAATATCCTAACACATGATGGGTTTTCCTTGGGGCAAGAGGGTTTCCTATTGGGGAAATTCATCTCACAGTTGCCCAAATTTCAACACTCCCTCTCAACTAGGGAGGAATTTCCATCCGCGTCAAAAATTTCATCTTAGATGTCTCATCATTTTTCATCTCATCTCATCTTGTCTCATAGAAGAAGAATAATCCATAATTGATGATAGCAGAGATCGATTATATCCTCTAAACTCTACAAGTCTCCAAGTCAAGTTCCATGACCTTCATCTCACATGCATTAGAAATTTATCCATCTCGTTACATTTCGTTTCAAATTGTCTCCTTTGATCAACAAATAAACAATGACGTCTCTATCTAAAGAAGAAAAATCATCATAGGGGAGCTCCGAATTCCACCCTATATCCATGGATAATTAATGAGATTAATCAACCACCCTATATTTCTGATCGAAAATAGGAAAGATAACACTTACCATGAGAGGTAAGGATCAGAGTCTATCCTATTATCCGAAAATAGGTAGGATATGACTTACCATGAGAGGTAAGGAACAAATTCTCTCCTATTGTATGTTGATCTTCCCATCTTGATCCTCAAGAGTTAGTGGTATAACACTTTCATCCCATCACTTGAGAAGGATACCACTTATCACAAACGGTAAATATCGTAGACTATCTCAAGTTTTCTCATCCATTGAACATAAAGTGCGGTAATCCCAACAAACCCAGCTTGTGGGTAGGATGCATATTGGGGTATAATTTTTCAAGTCCCAAACTTGATGGTAGGGGAGGATACCCAACTTTTCATAAATGAAAATGATCAAATACATCCTACAGTGATAATAGGAAGGATACTACTTACCATGGAAGGCAAGGATCATATTCTATCCTATTTTCTAGAGTTCCCTCGACCCTAGGAGCTCTTCAGCTCAATTCCTCTCCCTGGGAGCTCAAACATGGGGAAGAGCATATCTTAGTGTTCTTGATTAACCGTGACCCTATCTTGAGAGTTTCACATCAGTCCAAGCTGATCTATGAAGACCAAGAACTTCCCTTTCAAAAAAGGCTTGCTAAGAATGTAAGTTATCTGCTCATCATTTGAAGCCTCACTGCTTCAATTCCATAACCAATCATCGTTGGAGCCTATCTTCTCCCTTTGCACCATATCTCGAATATAGTGATAAATAGTATCAATATGGTTGGACCTGTCGTGGATCACATGATTCCTTGGATCCCACATTTTTTATCGCAGTATATCACAATCATATCCAATACATGCTCAAACATTCCTCCAATGAGCTTTCTCAATCACATTACCTCAGAGCTAGCAACAATATTTTCATCCTCTATTGTACTCAAAGCAACAAAATTCTATTTTCGACTCGATCAAGAAATCATGGAAGACCCCAAGCTACAACAACTCCCAAGTGTGCTATTATTGTCAACACCATTTTTTTTTTCAATCTTAGACATCATCGGTGTATCCATCACATATCCAACAATGTGTCTTAGACCATGAATAATAGTTTCATGTAGATATCCCAATACACATCGAATTTCTATCTGGCTTAGAGTATATGAAGCAAGGAAAGTATCCATCTAGTTGCTGACTCATCATAGGATCCACACAAAATCTGAACCTAAAGATCAATCTCTTTTAACTACTTCAGTGTAATTCATCATGCCAAGCCTATGACAACATACTTATCTTAACAAGGAATTCCTCATCATCTATTCTAATATCCAGGTGTTGATCATTTGGGCTCAGGGGTCAGCTCCCTCTGGGATTGAACATAAAGATGATATGATCCTGTCATAAATAAATTGCTAGTATATATAAATAAATATCATAAACAAACCTGCAACCTTGAAGAGAGGTCAAAATCTACACTTGGTGTCCATGTGCCAAGTCCAGTGGAATTTCTTGAGTCCATATGAGACTTACTTCAATCTGAAATCAAGAATCTCTTCTTATGTTCGTCGAAGCCTTGAGGTAGATCCAAGTATGCTTATTTCTTAAGTACATCATGAAGGAATCCCACTTCACATTCATTTAGTAATAATGCATAAGAGATTGGATCTTATCATAGTCCTCTCCCTCTTAGAGAATATTCCTTATCCTTGTTTAGTATAGTGGAAGCATATGACATTGTTATGTCTTTTTCATCTAAAATATCCTATTTGAATATTAGAGGATATTGTACTCCCTATGAATGGGAAGCCTCTTTAATCATAGTCATCAACTAGCAATCCTTCCTTCAAAGATTTAACTCTTGTCCATCTTTCAAGTGCCATTATAATCATGGGATAGATTTTCATCCTTCTTAATCTCAATATTGAGGATTGGGTTCTTCCATCCTATTGATGTACTTATTGATCCCCAAAAAGGGCAAGAAAAATCATAGAAAAATGAATAAACATATTGAAAGTGTACCTGGTGATGTGGCAAGACTGACTTTCTTCTTTGGATATGAGAATGGCTTCTTCCTACACCAACTCCCTCTCCCTAGAGTTTACTCTTCTTGCACCAGCTCCTCGAAGGGATAACTCTTCCTACAATGATCTACATCATGATGATCCTTGAGAAGGATCTTCTTTCCTTTAATACATTCATATCCAAGAAGTTAGAAGCATTTACATATAAAAAATAGTCCAAGAAATGATAAATCTAAGCAAGAGTAGTGTCATAAAAAAATAACATAAGTCTTGAAAGTACTTATATTTCATGAGGATTATCAACTCCCTCTTTATCCTACACCATAGACCAACATCCATATGTCATTTTCGTCCGCAAATGAAGAAATGCTTCCTCTTGAACACCACTGGTTTCCTTAATTTCATTCATCATCAGCTAGGTCCAACCATCGATGACCACTGAATTTGCAACACAGCCTTCTCATAGGGATTATCTGAATATATTATGGGTTTCTCATCAATCATATCATATCAAGAAGATTCAGAATATGGTTGCATTGTTGTAGGCCTTCACTATTGGACATTGGATAAACTAGCGTTCCCCGTGTGTTTTGTGACATGTGCTTAAATTCCTCTCGTGGATTCGTTAACTCTGGAGATATGTCTGTTTTCTAACAATTGTGGCTTTTAGTGTAACGATAATCATGATTCCAACGATTAGAATAAAAGCCAAAGGTCTCAAGTTTGAATCACACCCGGCTCCCGCTGGAGGGAGATTGTTGGACATTGGATAAACCAACGGTCCTCGTGTGTTTCACAACATGTGGTTAACTGCCTCTCATGGATCCGTCAACTTCGGTGATGTGTCTGTTTAATAACACCTATGGGTTTTGGTGTAACAGAAATAGTGCTTCCAACATTTACCATATCCAAGGCCATTCTGAGGGTTTCTCACGGACCCTAACCTTTATTGTAAGAACAAGGGTTTCCTTTAAAAACTAGCATTATTTTAGGTCTCTATGTAATGTTCCCAATTAGCCATTGCTACTTGGAACATTATAATTTCTCCATTTTTGAAATAAGAAGTAGGAAGCACAATAAAATTTATCCCAGTGTGAAAAGGGATTGAGGTAGGAGGATAAAATAAAGCCACATGAGTGTGAAGAGGAGCAAAAGCAAGGAGCTAGCTAGTTGACCAAGTCAACCAACACTGTCACAAGGGAGGGAAAACCACTAGGGCAGCGCAGTTTTGAAGGAGGAAACTTTTCAAGGAAGCTAAATCACCAATGAGTGGGCCCCGGGATGGAGAAGCTCACTTAGGATAAAAAGGAAGGGATAGCAGCAAGGGGATTCATTCATACATACTTCTTGTTTAAGTCTTATGACTGATTGCAAGCTTCATCTGTTTAGCCGAAGTTGCAGCCATTAGGGGGATTTTGAGGTCTAAAATGGGCCTCCTAAGGAAATAATAAAATAATATCTAAACCAATAAAATAATATTTATGAATTTGCAGTTCACTTTTTGCACCACAATCCATGTAACCATAGTTAAATTCAATTCAAAAGTTGTACCAAAATAAAATTAATAAAAAAATTGCATTGATGTGACTATAAATAAGAATGAACTTTTCAAGAAAAAACCATTATCATTGAACAACTAATGCATTTGTCCTTTGTACTTAAATAACTTAAAATAAAATATAAATATAAATTTATAAATTCTTAATTATATTATATGCTATTAATTAAAATTTATATTATTTAAATTGTATAATAACATGTAATTAATATACTATATAAAAACAAAATAATATAATATCATATAACAAATGTATAGGGATATGCATTGTTTCTTTCAAGAAATATGAAATGAAAATAATATATTTTTTATTCAAAAAGTGTGAAATGACATTTATTTTGAGTACTTTATTTTGACTTTAAAAGTACTTAGAGAACTATCATGGTTAACCATGAGTTTTTATCTACCATTGAGAATGTGACAAGTAAGTACCTTTAACTCAAGAAATGCCACCTCAACCATTAAGGATGATATCATCCCCTAAAATATGATTGGTTCTCATAAAGTGAATTTTAATTGTACATTTTCCTTAGGAGGCCCATTTTAGACCTCAAAATTCCCCTAATGACCGTTTAGTGCAAGAGTTCTCATGTGGGAATTCTAGTTTCATCATTGTTGTAGCTGATTGGGAGATCTAAGGAGGAGGTCTTGAGTTCCATTCTCATCAACTATCTCAAGGGAAGCCATCCTCCGACCTTGACAACACTGTCACTTCCAGTGAGTGCGTTATTTCTGCAGTAGCTGCAGTAGCTGGGGTTGTATCTATCCATTTGAGCTTATTTTAGAAGAGGAGGAGGTGATTTCCACTCCAGGAGTTCTATTGAGGGAGGCCTTGAGCCAATTATTGTATTGTGTGTCCCTTTTTGAGCATATCATATATTTCTCAATACAAAGTTGCTGGGTACAACGTTATTCTCTACAGTCCTGTATCTTGTGTTGCTATTTTGCCAGAAACCCTTGCCGGGGGGGGGTCCTAATGTGTCTGTAAAAGAGGTCAATCCTCTCATTTCTGATCTTGTGATGAATGAAAGCCCCATATATATGTTATTACATCTATTTTTGTATTTTTCATAATAAAAATAGCGTTGTTGATGCCTCCGACATTTCTATTTAATGATGTACTGGGGTTGTGATGCTTTTTAGCATATTTGAGTTGGGGAGATTTGTTTAATGTAGCTAGAGTGATTTTTTTCTGATGCCATTCTATATTTAAGCTACATACAACATATTTTAGAGGATCCCAACCCTGTACTACGTTATTCTTGCATTGGTTTCCTTATACAGCGTCCTCATTGGTGATATTGCTAAAATTCCTGAAAAGGAATATTACAGTGGTATCAGAGCTCTACTCTTGGCTCAGATTGTGGGGGGAGATTTATCTTCAGCATGGATAAGGAAGAAATCTCAAGGCTCGTACTTCAAACCCTACAGAACATTGCAAGGGATCTCAGGGAGATGAGGCAGGAAGAAGACTCTTTAGGGTTTTTCCCTAAGGCAAGCACCATCACTGCAAATGGAATGGGACATTCAACTCCATCAAAATGATCCACCATGCCTTCATTCTTAACTAAAGGAGATAATGAGGGTTCCCTAGGGGAATATTTTGAAGAATATGAGCTCCAGTCTCAAAGGTTCAGGGAGCACCTGAGCTTTCAAGAGTTTTTCCGGATCAAGGATGGAAGGAGGAATGATTCTCATCAAAGGGAGAATAAATTGATGCAGGGATAAGCCCTACAACGCAATATGGTAGGGTTCTTCTTGCTCACATTCGATGGGACATCTAAGTACACAACAAAATCATGGGTAGAGAAGCTGGACACATACTTCCAGCTCCACAAGGTTTCTAAGATAGAAGCTATCAAGATAGTTGCGTTGCATCTGGAAGGGGAAGCTCAAGATTGGTGGTTTCATGGACTGACCACACTTGGGCATCATCATATCACTTCATACTTAGCTTTCACCAAGAAGCTAGTGGAGAGATTTGATCCAAGGGATTCAGAAGCCCACTTTTCCAAGATAACCAAGCTCAAGTAGGAGGGAGATCTTGAGGATTATATTATTGAGTATCTGCAACTTTCAGTGATGGTATCCAACCTCACTATGAGCAGGAAGGTATGCATGTTTTTGAATGGAATGGCTGAACCATTACAAGGGTTGGTCAA
>CM076576.1:526996072-527361201 GCA_034641835.2 Pinus albicaulis | reverse complement strand
TGGTGAATGGACTGAAGGTGAACCTTTCCCGCGTTTTTGGTTTATAATGAAGGTTGAGGCCACAATGGTCCTGTTATTGATTGGGCCATGCATTTGTATACAATTTTTGGATCTGGGGGCTATATGAGGAACTTGAATCCGGTGGTTTTTGAGAAGGGGTTTGGAATATTCCCTTGTGGCTCCTACCACTTAAGATATTAATTAAGCATTGATTTTGGGCATAAGGTCAAAGAAGAATTCATCGAGGAAGAATAGGTTGGAATGAAGGGAGATTTGAGACACATTTTAAGAGAGAATGAAAATTAACACTGGTATTGGTCATCTCTGTAGCCAGCCTGCATCAAGCTTGTCCTCCTTGACCTTCTTTTCCCCTTCATATATGTTTCAGAGCTTCAAACTTCTTTCACTGATTTGCAATGCATTACTTTAACATATACTGATTCTGCCAAACCATTTAAAATACCACTCATAGCTTTAACATTGTTGTTATATAGTTTTTTACCTGCATCATCTGTTGGAGGTTTTGAGGGTTTCATTTTTCCAGTATTCATAGATTTCCAGACATCATATCCTTGTACTTACACATACAATTTCATCCTTCCACTCCAAATTGTATAGTTATGTCCATTAAATATTGGAACTCCAGGAGTTTTGCACTCCATGATCTCCCTTCTAGTGGTTAAACTACTTGTGAAGGAACCTGCTCTAATACCAATTGTTGGAAATAATGAGAGGGGGCTGAATCAATATTTATCTTCAATTAGTATTTTTAACTTCACAGAGCACTAGTTATCATTAACATTAGATCAAACATAAATCAACACCATATGAACAATAAACAACACCATTCAACAATGCATGATAATGATAACAATAAACACACTATTTTATGTGGAAACCCTTCTGGGATAAAAAACACTGAGCACTTCTTAATACTTGTCTTCAATAAATTTACATGAATTAGGAATCTCCAACTTCTAATATTTTCAGCTCCAACTAAAGGGTTCTCCAACCCCTCGTCTATAGGCTCCAACCTGAAGGACACTCCAATGCCCTAGTTTACCAATGCCAATTGGAAGGACGCTCCAATGCCCCAATTTACAGGCTCCAACCTGAAGGATGCTTCAACACCTTGTTTACCAACTTCAACTGGAAGGACACTCTAATGCCATATGCCAGATTCAATCTCCCCTAGCACGACCCTGCCACCCTAATCAGTCAATGAACTACGCTTCATATATTTTTAGACTGGATCCACCTGTCTCCAAATTTTTTTTCTGCAACTGATCCCTGCACAAATATCAACCAAAACCCCATCTGCAACTAATTCTAGAACAATGTACCAAACATACTGGATAACAACTCAAAACCCTTTATGCAACAAAAAACATCAAACCCTAGATGAGGCCAAACTATCAAGCACTATTCTCTACTCCTTGCAATGAGATCTGACATATATATGTAGGCTCCTGTACTTGGGATAATGGCCTACTTACAAGATATTCAAAACAAACAACTTCAAACTACACCAAACTCTTCAAATGAAAACTGCTAGAGGATGCAATAATATTCAACTTCAAACCAAACAAACTGTCCTCAAATAAAACCAACTATGGTTGTATGAAAAATCAAACTACCAAACTGATTCATACCTCTGACAAGCTGCATTGAAGTGTGCCATAATTGTTCCTAGAAGCCCTCACTGCAAGAATTCACTTTTTCCTTTATTGTAAAGAGTATGGATACTTTGTAATTGTAACATTCCAAAATTCTAGAGATGTCTTAACTTATTACAAGGAATAACTGTTCCACAAATTTGTCACAATTCTACCAAATTTTTGTCACACACTTGATAAACATTATCCATAGTATTAGCTCTTTTCACCTGGCCAAGGATGCCGAATTATAAGGTCTGAAAAAGGGCCTCAAAAGAGCCTTCAACAATAGAGCTCACACAACCATATGTGCAAAAAGGAGATTCAAGGAAGGTCAAAACTGATGCTTCGACTTAAACTAACATCTGAGTCATCAAACCCTTAATTATTACAACAATGACACCTTATGTTACTGTAGATCAGGATTCCCTATGCTTGGTACTGTGCCACAACAAAAATACTCTCTAGGATAAAGATCAAGCAAGATTTTTTTGCTTCTAGGATAATATGTGTCTTTGATATGTTTTCCAAAATTAATGTATAGAATAGGGCATGGATACCGGGGCTCCAATACAAGTTATAATATGTTGCAGATGAGCTTTAGATTTTAGATTCACCTCAATTAATCATAAGGAATGAATCCCTTGCATTCTAAGTAAAAGACAACAAGAATTTAATAGGTATGAACCATATATATATTGAAGGACCCAATATCAAACCTTATTTATTCCCATTCATAATTCCTTAACCAGGACTATCCACAATAATTGATTAGATCATTAAGATATACATTTGAAGATTGATCACTATTTGAGCTACAAATACCGATGAACTAGCTATGCAAAATTCCGAGTTAATCCTCATAATTACCTTGACTTTAGAGACCTGAGGTATACTCTATCTAGGTCTGGATGAATTTATTCAGCTCAAAGGCCAATTTGACAGTGAGCGAACCAAGTATTTATCTAGATCTTGAGCGAAAAGCCCTCTTCCTTAGATGATGTTTCAAATCAAGCCCTAATCGTTTCTCCTTCACTGATACAGAGCTGCGGATGCCTTAGAGTAACCCAAGAAAATAAAACTTAATTCAGCAAGTACCTCAACCTTCTATAGTTGTGGAGATGCATCAACATGAGGTCCGAACTATATTGAATATGCACAAAAGTTTTCCCTAAGAGAGGGTCGAACGATCTACGACAAGAAGCCACAATGAGTGCCCATAAATGGCTATAATAGCCCAACGTAACCAAAGGAAACAATAGCTAAAATGTCAAAGATAATATACAGTGAATAGAGCTGCAATCGATGCCTTGTTGTCACAGATCCAAACTTTTGAAACGCTGAAACCATACCTGATGCATGAGGACACATCTTCTTGCTTAGAAATTAGGCCTTCCAAAGTGTATAACCATGATTACTTAAGGACCAAAACATATCATTGAATTTTTTTAATTAATAAGGGTTGAAGTTTAATACATATGCTCCATATTTCACACTTGTGGTAAACAACAAATCCCATAAACCCAAAACGGTAAAAAAATCCATCATAACCTTTCAAATTCTGACCTTCTGGCCTTCTCGTTTGATTTTTCAATGCTCCATAGGGTCGAAATTGTATTACAGAGGAATCAAATGACAATTGATGATTGATGAAGAGCATAGTCACTTTGTTTTATAGAGTCTAAGGAGTCCTTTGAAGGGGAAGGCCAACCTTAAATTAGGAGCGAGAAAAAAATTGAAATTCAAATTTTGATGGAGCCAAAAATCCAAATCACATGAGGCCTACTTGATATTTGATTTTAAATTAAAATTTTGATGCCCTCAAATGAAATTCTTTAGCACCAAATTCTTAATTTGATTTTTTAATGAATAGTCCTCTTTGATTTTTCCAACCAATAATAAAATGACACATCATTCATTTGTTGGGGATTTTGACCTTAAGATGGGGCTTCATATTTGAACAAGTATATCTCTCAAACTGTAAGATCTCTCGTGACGTGCCACATAGTGTTGTAATCGAAATCACGAGGAGAATCCAATGATGATAGCCTCCAAATAAAATTCATTTACCTGCATCTTCAAAATATTCAACAAGTGCAGGGCTTCTAGGTCTTTCCGGGGCTTCTTTTCCTTTGGAGCTCCCAATCGATGCAAAATAGACGAATATTAAGAGCATTCAAAGTACCAATGTTGGCATCAATTACAATACCATTCAACACATAGAAAGCTTCACATAACTTTGATATTCATAATATATAATGATTGACTTCAAAACTTGATCAAACAAACCAACAAACAACTTTTGGAGCCACGTGACTTCACAACAGGTTGAACACACAAATTTATACTCAACTTGAACTGTACTCAGAGCAACTAATTTTTGCTTTCTACTAGACTATGTAATAATCATAGCAGAGCCCAAGCCAAAACAAAATTCATAAGTTATCTTCCTCTCATTGGAGTCTCCAGCCCTTTCAATATCAGTAAATACATGTAGTTTCCATTCTCCTTTAGAAGCATATCTCAGATCATCTTTAATGGTGACATGCAAATATCTCAATATATGCTTTGTTGCAACCCAGTGCACATTTCAGGGATCAACCAAAAAATGGTTCAACGTGTTCAAAGCATAATAAATATCAGACCTAATGTTCACATGATAATTCAATGAGCTGATTAATTGTGATACGTAGAGGGATCAATCAAATCAGAGTTACAATCTCGGATCTTCTTCAAATTCGTCACCATAGGAGTGTCCATGGACTTGTAGTTCATCATGCCAAATCTATGAAGGATCGATATACTGTATTTTCCTTGGCCAACAAACATTCCATCAGACTTTTTCCAAATTTCCAATCCCAAATAGTAATGCATGAGTCCAAGATCCTTCATCTCAAATTCCGAAACCAAATTCCTCTTACATTGGACAATCACAACTTCAACCCTTGTCAGAAAAAACCATCTACATACAACAACAAAATCAAGGGTTCGCCTTCAAAATATTTGAAGTACAAGTTCATATCAACATCACTCTTCTTGAAACCAAGAATCAACATATAACCATCAATACGAGAGTACCATGCACGAGGATCCTTCTTCAGCCCATATAGGGATTTCTTCAATTTGCAAACATGTGTTTCTTTTTCATGGATCTAAAATCCTTGAAATTTCTCAATATATACTTCCTCTTCAATGACCCCATTTAGAAAAGCAACCTTGACATCCATTTTATGCAATTTCCAACCTGCAGTAGAGGCAAGAGCAATGAAAAATATAATAGAAGCATACCTGGAAATGGGAGCAAACATGTCTTCATAGTCCTCTCCCTCTTTTTGGGAGAATACATAAGCCACAAATCTAGCCTTGTACTTTTCAACACTTCTATCAACAATTTGCTTGATTTTGTAGATCCACTTTGAAGACACAATAGTATTTCCTTCAGGCCTTGGCACAATTTCCCAAAAATTGTTCTTCAATATAGATTGATATTCTTCAGTCATAGCTTCTTTCCAAATTTGTTCCTTAGCTGATTCTTCATAAGTGGATGGCCCGGATTCAATTATATTTCACATCATTTTTGCATAACTAGAGTACATTTTTGGCTTCTTACTTTCCCTGAAGATCCCACGAGGTGCATCATGTCATCCAACTTCCTTCAATGTTCTTTCAAGCCAGCAGATCTTTTTCTAGTCTCGGGTGCATTGGCTCTTGGAGAGTCAACAATCTCATGATCATAAGATTCTTCATGAGGGTCTTGATCCATTGGTACTTATTTAGACTTCGATTCCACACTCTTTGGAGCCACTTGTATCTCATCATTAGAGTCTAAGTATGAACCCTTGGAATTTCATAAAGCAACATCCCCATAAAATATAACATATCTGCAAGTATCAATATAACGTTGTCCTAGTACATAGACACTAAAAGCCTTTGAATTTTCACTATAGACAACAAAAGTTCCTTTCTTCCGAGAAGGTTCCAATTTCGTCTTTTTCTCCTTGGACACATGAACGTGAATGAGAAAACCAAAGATTCTTATATTCTCAACATTTGGTCTTTCACCTGTGAAGACTTCTTTAGGATTCTTGTAGTCCAAGATTCAATGTGGGCATATATTTTGAACATAAAAAATTGTCCTTGCAACTTCTCCCTATAGGAACATAGGCATCTCTTGTTCATGAGGATGGCCTTGAAATATTCCATAATAATCCTATTCTTCCTTTCAACAATTCCATTTTGTTGAGGATGTTAATTTTAGGGCTATATTGTTCTTTGCTGAAGATAACTGCATTCATCAAAAGTTTCCATCATTTACATATTAAATTCAACCCATAAAATCACATCATCATTAACAATTATGTAGAGAGAATAATAAACAAAAAAAAATGTAGCATAATAGTTAGGAACAACAGAAGAAAAACATGCACAATAGAGACACCAATATTTAGGCTAGAGATTAGGGAAAAACCCCCAGAAGGGAGAAAACCCAACCAAATTATTCTTCTATCAGATATTCATCAATATTTTAGTTGAGATACAAAGAAAAATGAGAATGAGATACAATAATGACATCGGGCCTACTAGGGCCAACCCAAGTTAGTTCACAACTTTCTTTGTGAACTGAACAAAACAAGTCCCAGAGAGTTGTTATCACATCACTGTAATATACAATATCACATCTACCACACTGTCACACTTGTCATCCGTCATGTTATCACTGTCATATACAATATCACATATGCCACATTGTCACATCTGTCATCCATAAGTTTATCACTATCATCAAGAGTATGATATCAAGGTCATTATCACAACCATCTTTTCATGTCATGGAAACTATCATATCAAGATCATTTTTATGCATCATCCATCAAAGTCACTGCCATAGGTTTAATATCATATTAGGGTCACTATCACTATCCTAATCATACACTAAGATCCCTGTTATGTAACAAGGTCACTCGATATATATATATATATATATATATATATATATATATATATATATATATATATATATATATATATATATATATATATATATATATATATATATATATATATATCACTATTGCTGCCGGGTTATAGTATTATCACAAAGTGGACACATATTAAATTGCTACGTCATAATTATATATCAAACTTACTGTTATATCATCAAGGTTTCATATGACAAACTTTATTGTCATATACTAAGGTCACAATTCTTTCATATCAGAGAAGTTAACTCATACTACTTTCATGCCATGCCTTTGGAGGAGACAACAAATATCATTGTTATAACTTCACATCATACCTCAGAGAAAGCAACTCAAATTGCATACATACTTTGCATTATCCTTCAAAATAAATACTTGCATTACCCAAAGGAAGTAACTTATATTATTTTCATACCTTAGGGGATAATTCACACTACTGAACCATCAAGGATAAGCTTCAAATCACTGAGCATAAGTGTCTTGTATAAAATTCATAAGCTACTTGCTTTGCACATGATAATTTAGATGTTTGTTGAAGTATCCTGGGAGAAGACATATTTTGGATCTCTGTCAGATAGATGAAGTAGCTCGGATATCATAGTAGCTCACATTTGCCTTAAATTAGTCATTCATATCACTGTCATAACTTGTATCACTGCAGTGTAAAGGAGATATAGGAAACTCACGTGATAATTGTGCCAAATACTTGCATTACTGTCATGGAAACTCACATTGGATATCCACAAAAAATCGACTTAATTCCCACTAAAATTCACATAGGGTTTGTTGAAAATGCAACAAGAAATTCTCAATTTGATTTTTCCTTAGTCAAATTGAGGAAATTAGAAATTCCACATCAGCAGACAACTTGGAGGAGTTAACTGAGGTGACATGGCTTGTGTCACTCAATTAACTCAGTTAATTCAAGTTGGAGAAGCTTGAGTTCAGTTAAGCATGGTTTATTTCTAATTTGTAGCAATCTAATTTAGTTATATTAAGTTGTGTTTAGTTAAACTAGTTCTAACCGTTAGAGGAACTAACGAAAGGTCATTTGAGTAGAGTGACTCCTGTCAAACTCAGTGATCAACCAATTAACTGAATAATCAAACCATAATTAACTCATGCATGCATAGAATACGAGTTACCCAACAGAGGTGGAGATTCCAAGGAAGTGTACTATTAGTTGTAGACTATTCTAGTGTGTACAAGTGGTGCATGCAGTCACAGATCAATCCTTATGGATTGCGCGATCAATTGAGGGAAAATCCCTATATAATAGGGGCCTAATTCCCTAGGAATTGTGCAAGGAAATAGGGGCTTGGAAGGCTTGATATTTGGCTAAGTGTTGGCCATAGTCAGTCAGTCAGGCAGAGAGAGAGGCTATTCACTTGTAGGTTATGCTCCATCTTGAGAAAGCATATGTAATACATATTTATTCTTTTTAATGCAATACAAACATGAGGGGTTTTGAGAAGTTTCTTTCCCTTGGATAAATCAATGTGTATGTGTGATGTTCCTATTGCATGTTTATGATTTGTGTTCTAAATTGTGATTTGAATTCTGAATAATAGTAGATGTGAATTGAGTATTGTGATTTAGAAAATTTCATAAGAAGTTTCAATTTTATAACCATAATTCTACTTGGTATTAGAGTAGGATTCACAGTAGAATAATAAATTCGAAGTTGTTTCTAGAGAGGTTCGAAGTTCCAACTTCAGTGTAACAGGATCTCTTCAGATTTGGGAGAATGGAATATATTGGATTCATATTAGACTATGCCTTGGAAGGAAACTTGAATTTCATTGCATGGAGGCAGTGCTCGACAACAATATACTTTTGGATTATGTCTGAGACAAACATTCCAGGACCAGGATCAGCTGATTTCCAGAATCTAACTCAATTTAAGAAACATGTTGCCAAGGTGAGGAGAATAATATTGGAGGGCGTGCGAGACAAAATTGTCTCAAATATCCATGGAAAAGAAACTCCATTCGCAATGTGGAAGACACTAAAAAAGCTGTTTGAGAACAATAGTGACCATAGGAAATTGGCACTCAAAGATAGTGACTTCAAAAAATTATGGTGGAAAATAATGATTCCATTTTGCAATTCATCACCAAATTTACCCAAGTTTGGTATGAGCTTGGGGGGGTTGGTGTGATTGTTCTGGAGGATGATATGGTGATCCTAGCTCTTCTAGACCTTCCTAAGTCCTGGTATAGTTACCAAGAATTGGTGAATGGAAGGGAGAATTTACTAAATTGAGAAAGGTTATGGTCTGATTTGGTACAAGAAGAAATTAGGCAGAATACCAAAGATGGAACTTCATCCAAAGAAGAATAAGACTCTTCTCTAGTTGGAAAAGGAAAGATCACTAAGGGAAATAAGGCCCAAGGTGAGGCTGAATCCATAAAAGGGGACAAGAAGAAATACTTGTCCAAAATAAAATGCTCCAGTTGTCATGAATTTAGGCACTATGCTACAAAGTGTCCACACAAAAAGTTTAGCAAGAAGGAGCTTGCAGTAGGAGCAAAATGTGAAGCATTGAATTCACAGTTTGAGCTTGAATTAACCCTTATTTCATGCATGGATAACACTGTGTTATGGAGTGTGTTGTACTCGGATTCAGGTTCCTCGTTCCACATCACTATGTGTAAATATTTTTTCAGTGACCTGGAGGAGAAATATCTCCAAAAAAAATATTGAATTTGGGGACGATGGAAGGTACAAAACTATCGGTATTAGTACAGTAACCTTTAAGAGGGATTTAGGATTCCCCCTTCACCTCAAAGATGTTATGTTCATGCCATGCATGAAGAATAACCTTATCTTATTAGCACTATTGGAAGACAATGGCTATGCTGTGATCTTCAATAACGATAGAGACTTTCTGAGGCACATAACTATGGGAAAGGTGAAGCAGATCGATGCTCGAGTCAAGAACATGTATGCACTTGAGGTAGAATATGCATGAAAAATCTTGAGGAGAAAGGCATGGAACACAGATGTGGTGGTTGAGAGGGAGAAGAGACCTCTAAAAATGGAGCCTCAGGAAGTTGTGGAGTAGCCACAAATGGAGGCAAAGAGGAGTAAGAGTGGAGACATCCATTCAAGTAGAGACCTCCAATAGAAGAAGAATTCGATATAAGTTGGTAGAGGGAGAACCTACAACCATACCTCCATATGTGAGATGGGGTGATGTAAATACTTAGTCCCAAAATTGTGGAAATTTGGGCAAAGTCCATTGAGGTGCTTTTCTCATGAATCATTACCTTGCTACAGGGGTCCACAATATTCAATAGCAGGAGGATCAATGTCAGTAAGATACTATGGAGTGAAAAGGAGCGCTGCTTGTAGAGCAAGAGGCTTAGTAGTAGAGTCAACAACATCACAATTTCCACAGTAGACAGTTGCAGATTGATTCAATGTTTTTTTGGATGCTTCTTAGTTGCAATTGTTGCAGTTGCAACAAAAACAATGAGAAGTGTTTCATGGAGTCATTCCATAGGTGCATGATAGGGGTAGTTGATAATCCCTTTCTTACTGAGAGGGAGTGTTGAAAAATGCAACAAGAAATTCTCAATTTTGATTTTTGCCTTAGTCAAATTGAGGAAATTCGAAATTCCACATCAACAGACAACATTAGAGTAAATTCCAACCTAAAATTTCCCATGAAATTTTCACGTACATAATATGTAAACCAATCAAAATCCTTTAAATTTAAAGAGGTACATGTAAATAATTTGGAGGGAAAAAAACTACTTTTTTTAGTTGTATTTTTGGATTATCTCTTTGTAGGTTTACTCAAATGTCAAGTGTAGGCACTTTCTGGATGCGGAATTAAATTCCACATCCAATGAGTACCCATTATGAATACTTCTGAGAAGACTGACATTGATAAAAATTACAGATACATTAAAAAAACGTGTGAACACACTTTTTAATGCATATGTAATTTTTATCAATGTGGGTCTTCTCAAAAGTATGCATAATGGGTACTCGTTGGATGTGGAATTTAATTCCGCATCCAATGAGTGTCTACACTTGAAATTTGAGTAAACGTACAAGGAGATAAGCCAAAAATACAATTAAAAAAATTAGTTTTCTTCTTTTCACTCCAAAATTCATAACTCTTATTTTATTATTTTTCCTTAGGAGGCCACTTTTAGGATGAAATTTCCTCTAATTCTTGGAGGATTTAACTGAGATGACATGGCTTGTGTCACTCAGTTAAATTAGTTAAATCGAGTTGGAGAAGCTTGAATTTAGTTAAGTATGATTGATTGCTAATTTCTATCAATCTAATTTAGTTATATTAAGTTTATTTCAGTTAAACTAGTTCACACTGTTAGAAGAACTAGTGGAAGGTCAGTTGAGTAGTGTGACTTCTGTCATACTCAGTGATCAATCAGTTAACTGAATAATAAACCCATAATTAACTCATGCATGCAGAGAATACGATTTACCCAGTTGAGGTGGATATTCCAAGGCAATGTAGTATCAATTGTAGACTATTCTAGTGTGTACATGTGGTGCATGCAATCAAAGATCAATCATTATATATTCCCTAGTCAATTGAGGGAAAATCCATAAATAATAGGGGCCTAATTCTCTTGGAATTTCACAAGGAAAATAACGGCTTTAAAGGCTTGATATTTGTCTAAGTGTTGGCCAAAGTCAGTCAGTCAGGTAGAGAGATAGGTTATTCACTTGTAGGTTGTGCTCAAGCTTGAGAAATCATAGGTAATACATCTCTATTATTTTATTAATGCAATACATATAGGAGGGGTTTTGAGCAGTTTATTTCCCCTAGATAAATCACCGTGTATATGTGATATTTACTATTTCATTTTTATGATTTGTATTCTAAATTTTGAATTGAATTCCACAAAGGAGTAGATGTGAATTGAGTCTTGTGATTTAGAAAATTTCATAAGCAGTTTCAATTCTATAAGCATAATTCTAGAGGTTTCTCAACATAAACTCTCATTAGTTCTCACTAAAATTTGCATAGGGTTCTCCATAGAAATTCGCATGGGGTTCTTCACAGAATCTTGCATTTGATCTCCATAGAAATTCACATAGGGTTCTCCCATAGAAAGTTGCATATGTTCACAAAAATCACATAGCCTCCACAAGAAATCATATTACTACCTCAAAAACCATTACATGGGATCGACAATCCAAATTGTTTAATTGAAAAACTTAGACGCCAATATATAGTTTTTTCAAGGTGTGAAAGGGTGTGACCTTTGGGGTAGGACAACTTGAGGATAACTTGAACTTTGACGCTGATTTATGGAGGGAAACATAGAATTCAAATTAACGTTGAATATATTTTCCAAATTTTCACCCAAATAATTTTGTCACAATAATAATATTTCTTTATTCATTTTGGATTCTTCTTTCACCATTATAAATTCTCTTTTGGGGCATGATGTAGGAATTTACAAGGTAAGTTCCGTAGATCAAGAACCAAAGGTCACCGCTCACAAACAGATCACAAATCAATACACCAGTATAATCACGTGGTTAAAACCCTCAAAGAGGGAAACAGTCCACGGCCTGAGCCAACGCGGCCACTTCAGGCAATTTATTAATATAAAAAGAAAAGTTACATATGTTTCTCTCATAAACAGTTACCGAACAAATGACCCTCCATGCTCTTTGAATAGAGATCATGGACCAATCGAGTGTTAAGCCACGGATCAAGTGTCGTTAATACCGAGGTGAGAGATAACCGTTGGATCACTACAAATCGTGACCGTCGGATTATAAGTTATAAATGTACATGGTAAAGAAACACACTTTACCTAACTTTACACTAGAATAAGTTATTCTTAACTATTTCCTATGTGTCGGAATATCCTAACGTCCCCCCTTAAGAACAACTTGGGATAGGATTGAAGGATTTACAAAGGTGACACAAAAGGAGCCTATTTCCTATGTGTCGAAATATCCTAACATCCCCCCTTAATAACAAATTGGGATAGGATTGAAGGATTTACAAAAGTGACACAATAGGAGAAGGAAGGAGGCATTAGAGCCTATCCCCCCTTAATGACAACTTTCCTGAACTCCAAGCATGGATCGAAGTTTGGTAAACTTCGCTTCTGTGAGAGCCTTCATAAAGATATCAAATACTTGATCATTGGTTGGACAGTATTGCACTTCAAGAACACGATCATGAATGAGATTTATGATGAAGTGTATGTGGAGTTCAATGTGTTTCATATGCTGATGCTGAACTGGATCTTTACATAGCTGAATGGCACTCTGATTATCACACCAAAGTGTAGTTGGATGTTGCTGATGAAGACCAAATTTAGACAGAATATGACAAAGCCACATGGCTTCCTTGCTGGCTTCAACTGCACCACAATACTTCGCTTCTGCTGAAGAAAGAGAGATGACACTTTGTTTCTTACAAGACCAAGTAATCGGTCCTGAACCAAGAGTGAATACATATCTTGCAGTAGAATTTCGATCATCAAGGTCACCAGCCCAATCAGAATCAGTGAAACCAATCAATAATGGAGATGCTCCTGCACTGTAATTAATCCTGAACTGAACTATACCTCGAATATATCGAAGTATTCTTTTAGCTGCTTTCCAGCGACTTTCATGAGGTTGGTGCATAAACCGAGCGACGATACCAACGACAAAGGAAAGGTCAGGACGGGTATGGGTTAGGTACAGAAGTTTACCGACAAGTTGACGATATGGGGTAGCATCAACTTTAGGGGTAGTACAAGTGACTGAAAGCTTGACTCTAGACTGAAAGGGAGAAGGGGCTGGCTTACAGTCTTCCATGAGAAAGTGGTGTAGAAGATCACAGGAATACTTGGACTGAGAGAGGATAATTCCTTCCTTGGATTGCAAGACTTGAAGACCAAGGAAATAATGCAAGTGTCCTAAGTCTGTCATTTCAAACTTCTTTTTGAGGCTATACTTCATATGGTTTATATGGTTTGGATCACTACCAGTAAGGATGAGATCATCAACATAAAGAACAAGGATGGTGAAGGACTTACCCACTTTTTTGGTGTAGACAGTGTTGTTAGAATGTCACCTAGAAAAGTCATTATCTAATATAAATATTTCCATCTTGGCATACCAAGCCCGAGGAGCTTGTTTGAGACCATAGAGAGACTTCCTAAGGCAACAAACAAGGCTAGAGTCATTTTGGATAAAGCCAGGGGGTTGTTCCATGTAGATTTCTTCATGTAAATCTCCATGTAAGAAGGCGGATTTAACATCCACCGATGGACCTCTCATTTGCATAAGGCAAAAGTAAAGAACAAAGGGAGAGAATCAGTCAGAAAAGAGGGAAGTTTTCAAAACAGTCAATGCTCAACTTGTGAAAATCCCTTAGCAGCATGATTAGTGCTTTTATGTTCATCTCACTCTTTCTCTTCATCCTGGCCCCACTTTGTTTAAAACTAACTGCATTTAGATGTGTTTCTTTCCTTTTTAAAGAGTGAACAAGATCCCTGCTATTATTCACACAGAACGATATTCTTCATTCATAGCTTCATCCCAATCTGGATGACCGAAGGCTTCTTCAAAGGTTTCTGGATTAGGATTTTCTGGAACTTGAGCCAATAAGGAAGAGGCTATTTCGAATTGAGAACGTGTATGTTGTCAATTGGTAGGGTCACCTGCAAGAGAACTTGCTGCATCCCGAGTAGAGCAGACCCATCTTGGAAGCTGTGGAGTAAAAGGAATAACTTCAAGAGGTGGAGGAGGATTGTCATCCTCACTGTCATCATCTGAACTAGAATAATGCTGCCAAAATATAGAGGCATAGCTAGAATTAGCCTGCAGCGGTGGTGGCACACCGCCTGGAATTAGGGTTTACATTGGCATATTTTCATCAAATTTTACATATTTTTATAATGATTATATTTTTAGATTGATTAATAAAGTTCATATCCTTTGACACTTCTCAACATTCAACAAAGGCTTTTTTGTTTTATCTGGAATATGGGCCCAAGCATCACTTCCAAAAACACAAAAGTGACTTACATCTAGTTTGATTGAGCTCCAAGCTTCTTTTGGAGTTATATTCTTTAAAAACTTAGTAGGAGTGCGATTTACTATGTAATTTGCATAGTTAATGTCTTCTACCCAAAAATTGAGACCAAGTCCTTTAGATTGAAGCATACAATTAGCCATTTCTTTTAAGGTGCGATTCTTCCTTTCAACTACACCATTTTGTTGTGGATTATATGTAACGGTATGTTGCAATTGAATGCCATGCTCAATGCAAAATTTGATAAATTTGTTGTGAACATATTCTCCTCCATTGTCTGATATTAACTTAAGAATTTGATGTCCAGATTATTTCTCAAAAAAGGCCTTAAAGGCCAAGAACATGTTAAAAACTTCACTCTTGAGTTTTAAGAAGTATACCCAAGTGCATCTGGAAAAATCATCAATGAAAGTTAAGAATTACTTGCAACTAGAGAAAGAAACAACATGAAGTGGAACACATAAATCAATGTGCACAAGCTGCAAAGGGGCTGAAGCATGCCAAGGGGCACGTTTGTCAAAACTACCCCGATGATGTTTTTCAAGTACAAATCCAGAGCAAACACCATCTCGGCAAGATACCATAGGAAGGCCTTTCACCATATTTTCCTTACATAGAGTTTGAAGAGAGCGATGGTTTAAGTGACCAAATTTCTCATGCCAAAGTTTGCTCACATCATCATTGTGAGCAACAAAAACGGAGGGAGGACATGATGACCCAAATTTGTCAAAATTTTACAACCTTGTGGAATCATCAGCAATGCCAGTAGCTAAAATATGTTGAAGATATTTGAGGTCCTTGATTACAACATCACGAGGTGAGAATTCTACTATTTTCCCTTCACCTGAATGAGTTATCTGATAAACAGAGAGAAGGTTTCATGACAAGGTAGGAACACATAGTACATCATTAAAATGACCATTGTCTTAAGAATGGTTCTAGATCCTACAACACTAAGAGATCTAACACCACTAACACCATCACCAACATAGAAAACATAAGCCTATGTTACAACCACTAAAGAAGAAAACATGGCTGATTTTTGCCTTTTCCATGGAAGCCCTAATCAATGAGCCACTCATGAGAATGTGAGAAGAAGAAGACACATTTAATGCATACTCAAAATATTGATGTCGACAATCCACAAGCAGAAGTGCCATGCCCGAAGATGGCAGAAGAGGCACCAAAGTGATGTTGCAGTTTTCCACGTCTGATAGGCTTCCATCTTCTTAAAACATTTGGATTCTAAATGGCCATCACGATTCCAAAGTTACAATGTCTATCTGTCTTATTTCCTTTGTTTTTATATGCCTTATCATTTTGGTGAGTTTCTTTTTCAGTTTTTGGCTGAAATTGCTTAGGACCCTTGTTTGGTTTTGGAACATAATTTTTAGGATACTGCTTCTTGGTATTATTTTGATATGATTGATGTTGGGCTGCTAAGGCTTTCTTAGAAACATTTCTAGAAGTGATAAGACCAAGGTGTAAGAGTTTTTCTTGTTCTCTTATCAAAGAATCGCAAAAGGAATCAAAAGAGGGATTCTTGTAGGTAGTTCCTGAAGAAATGATGGCTTCTCTAGTGGAATGGAAGGTGGAAACAAATACAGAGTATGCAGGGCCAAGCTTAGCAAGAATGCAATAAATGAGGCTACCATCTTCCTTTTTGACCTTACAACCTTCTAAAAGAATTCTAAGGGTATTTAATTTGGACAAAAAATCCTCAATAGAGGAGAAATTATTGGGGTCCAAAGTAAGCAACTCATTTTCAAGCTGATGGGCCCTGATTTGATTTTGAATGCCATAGATAGTATTTAGCTTGTCCAGGGCTTCATGAGGGGTGTCAATGTCAAGGATATGAAATCGAAGATCTTGAGCAATGGACATTCCTATCAACCCTCATGCTTGATCTTGTTTATTTTCCCATTTAGCGACTTTATCATCATCATAAGGTTTAGTTTCTAGCCCTGTGGCTATTTTGTAAATCCCTTTACTTCTAAGTATATATACCATGTGAGGTAGCCATTGGAAATAATTGGTGCTGTTAAGAATAATCAAGCATGCACTTTCCATTTTAAAAAAATTGAAGCTGAGAAAAGCGGAAACTAACTGCTGCAATGGAAAGATCTCGAAAAATTAGGCTGATTAAAAAAAAAAAAGCTCGAAAAATTGCTTCCGGATGAAGAAGTTATGCCTTATGAAAAAACTGAGTCAAAGATGTCGAATAGTTACCGGAACGGTTTGAAATTTGGTGATGAAGTTCAACTTTTTAAAAACAATCCCAGCCCTTTAACAAAAACTTTTTAGAAAAAGAAGCTTGAGAAAGAGATTTGAACCCAAGACCTCTATTCTCATAAACTAACTCCTCACCAAGTGAGATAGTAAAAGGATTATGTTATTGTTTGAACGAAGGAAGGGTTTTTTTTTCCCCTCCGGTGTGCGTGCCTTTTCTTGCACAAAAAAACACAAAAACCAAGCAAAAAAGAAAAATAAATGCAAGCCTTACGAGAGAATGTTAGATTTTCGGTTAGCCTTACCGGCAACTATCAATTTTTTCACTATTTCTAATTTCTCGAGATCGCACAAAAACGCGGGGAAAGAACATACGTAGAAAAAAAAATTATCCCTTTTCCTGTTTTTGATTTTCCGAGATCGCACGCAACGCAGAGCAAAGAGCATACACAGAGAAGAGTGTATAGATCCGGTAAATAAATAAAACCTAAAAACCGAAAATAAACAAAGGGAACCGAAAGAAGCATAACTATTAACAAATATAACTGCAAAACAAATGCTTTATACCTCTAGATCTAAACTGTCATAACTTGGGCAGCCGAAAACCTTTTCGCATGAAACGAAAGATGTTCCTCACTGTAATATACGCTACGGACACAAAAGAGTAGTTATCCAAGCTAAAAAATGTTCAGAAATAGTAGATCTACAAAACAACATTCGCATGTAGTCAAGCCGACTGCAGATTTTGATCAACAACAGATGCGGCCCTCAAAATAACTCTGATACCATGTAGGGATTTACAAGGTAAGTTCCTTAGATCAAGAACCAAAGGTCACTGCTCACAAATAGATCACAAATCAGTACACCAGTATAATCACATGGTTAAAACCCTCAAAGAGGGAAACAGTCCACGGCCTGAGCCAATGCGACCACTTCAGGCAATTTATTAATATAAAAAGAAAATTTACATATGTTTCTCTCATAAACGGTTACCGGAAAAATGACCCTCCATGCTGTTTAAATAGAGATCATGGAACAATCAGGTATTAAGCCACATATTAAGTGTCGTTAATACCGAGGTGAGAGATGATTTTTGGATCACTACAAATCGTGACCGTCGGATTGTAATTTACAAATGTACATGGTAATGAAACACACTTTACCTAACTCTACACTATACTAAGTTATTCTTAACTATTTCCTATGTGTCGGAATATCCTAACACATGATGGGTTTTCCTTGGGGCAAGAGGGTTTCCTATTGGGGAAATTCATCTCACAGTTGCCCAAATTTCAACACTCCCTCTCAACTAGGGAGGAATTTCCATCCGCGTCAAAAATTTCATCTTAGATGTCTCATCATTTTTCATCTCATCTCATCTTGTCTCATAGAAGAAGAATAATCCATAATTGATGATAGCAGAGATCGATTATATCCTCTAAACTCTACAAGTCTCCAAGTCAAGTTCCATGACCTTCATCTCACATGCATTAGAAATTTATCCATCTCGTTACATTTCGTTTCAAATTGTCTCCTTTGATCAACAAATAAACAATGACGTCTCTATCTAAAGAAGAAAAATCATCATAGGGGAGCTCCGAATTCCACCCTATATCCATGGATAATTAATGAGATTAATCAACCACCCTATATTTCTGATCGAAAATAGGAAAGATAACACTTACCATGAGAGGTAAGGATCAGAGTCTATCCTATTATCCGAAAATAGGTAGGATATGACTTACCATGAGAGGTAAGGAACAAATTCTCTCCTATTGTATGTTGATCTTCCCATCTTGATCCTCAAGAGTTAGTGGTATAACACTTTCATCCCATCACTTGAGAAGGATACCACTTATCACAAACGGTAAATATCGTAGACTATCTCAAGTTTTCTCATCCATTGAACATAAAGTGCGGTAATCCCAACAAACCCAGCTTGTGGGTAGGATGCATATTGGGGTATAATTTTTCAAGTCCCAAACTTGATGGTAGGGGAGGATACCCAACTTTTCATAAATGAAAATGATCAAATACATCCTACAGTGATAATAGGAAGGATACTACTTACCATGGAAGGCAAGGATCATATTCTATCCTATTTTCTAGAGTTCCCTCGACCCTAGGAGCTCTTCAGCTCAATTCCTCTCCCTGGGAGCTCAAACATGGGGAAGAGCATATCTTAGTGTTCTTGATTAACCGTGACCCTATCTTGAGAGTTTCACATCAGTCCAAGCTGATCTATGAAGACCAAGAACTTCCCTTTCAAAAAAGGCTTGCTAAGAATGTAAGTTATCTGCTCATCATTTGAAGCCTCACTGCTTCAATTCCATAACCAATCATCGTTGGAGCCTATCTTCTCCCTTTGCACCATATCTCGAATATAGTGATAAATAGTATCAATATGGTTGGACCTGTCGTGGATCACATGATTCCTTGGATCCCACATTTTTTATCGCAGTATATCACAATCATATCCAATACATGCTCAAACATTCCTCCAATGAGCTTTCTCAATCACATTACCTCAGAGCTAGCAACAATATTTTCATCCTCTATTGTACTCAAAGCAACAAAATTCTATTTTCGACTCGATCAAGAAATCATGGAAGACCCCAAGCTACAACAACTCCCAAGTGTGCTATTATTGTCAACACCATTTTTTTTTTCAATCTTAGACATCATCGGTGTATCCATCACATATCCAACAATGTGTCTTAGACCATGAATAATAGTTTCATGTAGATATCCCAATACACATCGAATTTCTATCTGGCTTAGAGTATATGAAGCAAGGAAAGTATCCATCTAGTTGCTGACTCATCATAGGATCCACACAAAATCTGAACCTAAAGATCAATCTCTTTTAACTACTTCAGTGTAATTCATCATGCCAAGCCTATGACAACATACTTATCTTAACAAGGAATTCCTCATCATCTATTCTAATATCCAGGTGTTGATCATTTGGGCTCAGGGGTCAGCTCCCTCTGGGATTGAACATAAAGATGATATGATCCTGTCATAAATAAATTGCTAGTATATATAAATAAATATCATAAACAAACCTGCAACCTTGAAGAGAGGTCAAAATCTACACTTGGTGTCCATGTGCCAAGTCCAGTGGAATTTCTTGAGTCCATATGAGACTTACTTCAATCTGAAATCAAGAATCTCTTCTTATGTTCGTCGAAGCCTTGAGGTAGATCCAAGTATGCTTATTTCTTAAGTACATCATGAAGGAATCCCACTTCACATTCATTTAGTAATAATGCATAAGAGATTGGATCTTATCATAGTCCTCTCCCTCTTAGAGAATATTCCTTATCCTTGTTTAGTATAGTGGAAGCATATGACATTGTTATGTCTTTTTCATCTAAAATATCCTATTTGAATATTAGAGGATATTGTACTCCCTATGAATGGGAAGCCTCTTTAATCATAGTCATCAACTAGCAATCCTTCCTTCAAAGATTTAACTCTTGTCCATCTTTCAAGTGCCATTATAATCATGGGATAGATTTTCATCCTTCTTAATCTCAATATTGAGGATTGGGTTCTTCCATCCTATTGATGTACTTATTGATCCCCAAAAAGGGCAAGAAAAATCATAGAAAAATGAATAAACATATTGAAAGTGTACCTGGTGATGTGGCAAGACTGACTTTCTTCTTTGGATATGAGAATGGCTTCTTCCTACACCAACTCCCTCTCCCTAGAGTTTACTCTTCTTGCACCAGCTCCTCGAAGGGATAACTCTTCCTACAATGATCTACATCATGATGATCCTTGAGAAGGATCTTCTTTCCTTTAATACATTCATATCCAAGAAGTTAGAAGCATTTACATATAAAAAATAGTCCAAGAAATGATAAATCTAAGCAAGAGTAGTGTCATAAAAAAATAACATAAGTCTTGAAAGTACTTATATTTCATGAGGATTATCAACTCCCTCTTTATCCTACACCATAGACCAACATCCATATGTCATTTTCGTCCGCAAATGAAGAAATGCTTCCTCTTGAACACCACTGGTTTCCTTAATTTCATTCATCATCAGCTAGGTCCAACCATCGATGACCACTGAATTTGCAACACAGCCTTCTCATAGGGATTATCTGAATATATTATGGGTTTCTCATCAATCATATCATATCAAGAAGATTCAGAATATGGTTGCATTGTTGTAGGCCTTCACTATTGGACATTGGATAAACTAGCGTTCCCCGTGTGTTTTGTGACATGTGCTTAAATTCCTCTCGTGGATTCGTTAACTCTGGAGATATGTCTGTTTTCTAACAATTGTGGCTTTTAGTGTAACGATAATCATGATTCCAACGATTAGAATAAAAGCCAAAGGTCTCAAGTTTGAATCACACCCGGCTCCCGCTGGAGGGAGATTGTTGGACATTGGATAAACCAACGGTCCTCGTGTGTTTCACAACATGTGGTTAACTGCCTCTCATGGATCCGTCAACTTCGGTGATGTGTCTGTTTAATAACACCTATGGGTTTTGGTGTAACAGAAATAGTGCTTCCAACATTTACCATATCCAAGGCCATTCTGAGGGTTTCTCACGGACCCTAACCTTTATTGTAAGAACAAGGGTTTCCTTTAAAAACTAGCATTATTTTAGGTCTCTATGTAATGTTCCCAATTAGCCATTGCTACTTGGAACATTATAATTTCTCCATTTTTGAAATAAGAAGTAGGAAGCACAATAAAATTTATCCCAGTGTGAAAAGGGATTGAGGTAGGAGGATAAAATAAAGCCACATGAGTGTGAAGAGGAGCAAAAGCAAGGAGCTAGCTAGTTGACCAAGTCAACCAACACTGTCACAAGGGAGGGAAAACCACTAGGGCAGCGCAGTTTTGAAGGAGGAAACTTTTCAAGGAAGCTAAATCACCAATGAGTGGGCCCCGGGATGGAGAAGCTCACTTAGGATAAAAAGGAAGGGATAGCAGCAAGGGGATTCATTCATACATACTTCTTGTTTAAGTCTTATGACTGATTGCAAGCTTCATCTGTTTAGCCGAAGTTGCAGCCATTAGGGGGATTTTGAGGTCTAAAATGGGCCTCCTAAGGAAATAATAAAATAATATCTAAACCAATAAAATAATATTTATGAATTTGCAGTTCACTTTTTGCACCACAATCCATGTAACCATAGTTAAATTCAATTCAAAAGTTGTACCAAAAATAAAATTAATAAAAATCACATTGGATGTGACTATAATGAAATGAACCTTTTCAAGAAACTACTATCACTAGCAAAACAAACTAATGCATTTGTCCTTTGTACTTAAATAACTTAAAATAAAATATAAATATAAATTTATAAATTCTTAATTATATTATATGCTATTAATTAAAATTTATATTATTTAAATTGTATAATAACATGTAATTAATATACTATATAAAAACAAAATAATATAATATCATATAACAAATGTATAGGGATATGCATTGTTTCTTTCAAGAAATATGAAATGAAAATAATATATTTTTTATTCAAAAAGTGTGAAATGACATTTATTTTGAGTACTTTATTTTGACTTTAAAAGTACTTAGAGAACTATCATGGTTAACCATGAGTTTTTATCTACCATTGAGAATGTGACAAGTAAGTACCTTTAACTCAAGAAATGCCACCTCAACCATTAAGGATGATATCATCCCCTAAAATATGATTGGTTCTCATAAAGTGAATTTTAATTGTACATTTTCCTTAGGAGGCCCATTTTAGACCTCAAAATTCCCCTAATGACCGTTTAGTGCAAGAGTTCTCATGTGGGAATTCTAGTTTCATCATTGTTGTAGCTGATTGGGAGATCTAAGGAGGAGGTCTTGAGTTCCATTCTCATCAACTATCTCAAGGGAAGCCATCCTCCGACCTTGACAACACTGTCACTTCCAGTGAGTGCGTTATTTCTGCAGTAGCTGCAGTAGCTGGGGTTGTATCTATCCATTTGAGCTTATTTTAGAAGAGGAGGAGGTGATTTCCACTCCAGGAGTTCTATTGAGGGAGGCCTTGAGCCAATTATTGTATTGTGTGTCCCTTTTTGAGCATATCATATATTTCTCAATACAAAGTTGCTGGGTACAACGTTATTCTCTACAGTCCTGTATCTTGTGTTGCTATTTTGCCAGAAACCCTTGCCGGGGGGGGGTCCTAATGTGTCTGTAAAAGAGGTCAATCCTCTCATTTCTGATCTTGTGATGAATGAAAGCCCCATATATATGTTATTACATCTATTTTTGTATTTTTCATAATAAAAATAGCGTTGTTGATGCCTCCGACATTTCTATTTAATGATGTACTGGGGTTGTGATGCTTTTTAGCATATTTGAGTTGGGGAGATTTGTTTAATGTAGCTAGAGTGATTTTTTTCTGATGCCATTCTATATTTAAGCTACATACAACATATTTTAGAGGATCCCAACCCTGTACTACGTTATTCTTGCATTGGTTTCCTTATACAGCGTCCTCATTGGTGATATTGCTAAAATTCCTGAAAAGGAATATTACAGTGGTATCAGAGCTCTACTCTTGGCTCAGATTGTGGGGGGAGATTTATCTTCAGCATGGATAAGGAAGAAATCTCAAGGCTCGTACTTCAAACCCTACAGAACATTGCAAGGGATCTCAGGGAGATGAGGCAGGAAGAAGACTCTTTAGGGTTTTTCCCTAAGGCAAGCACCATCACTGCAAATGGAATGGGACATTCAACTCCATCAAAATGATCCACCATGCCTTCATTCTTAACTAAAGGAGATAATGAGGGTTCCCTAGGGGAATATTTTGAAGAATATGAGCTCCAGTCTCAAAGGTTCAGGGAGCACCTGAGCTTTCAAGAGTTTTTCCGGATCAAGGATGGAAGGAGGAATGATTCTCATCAAAGGGAGAATAAATTGATGCAGGGATAAGCCCTACAACGCAATATGGTAGGGTTCTTCTTGCTCACATTCGATGGGACATCTAAGTACACAACAAAATCATGGGTAGAGAAGCTGGACACATACTTCCAGCTCCACAAGGTTTCTAAGATAGAAGCTATCAAGATAGTTGCGTTGCATCTGGAAGGGGAAGCTCAAGATTGGTGGTTTCATGGACTGACCACACTTGGGCATCATCATATCACTTCATACTTAGCTTTCACCAAGAAGCTAGTGGAGAGATTTGATCCAAGGGATTCAGAAGCCCACTTTTCCAAGATAACCAAGCTCAAGTAGGAGGGAGATCTTGAGGATTATATTATTGAGTATCTGCAACTTTCAGTGATGGTATCCAACCTCACTATGAGCAGGAAGGTATGCATGTTTTTGAATGGAATGGCTGAACCATTACAAGGGTTGGTCAAGTCTACCAAACCAACTACACTCCTTGAAGTTGTGGAGAAAGCTAGAGATCTACAACACATCTTGCCCAGGGCAAGAACCTTTTTACAACAGAAGACCCACTCAAGGCCAAGGGGGACAGTTCTTGTTCAGAAATTAGAGGAGAAATGTGTTATAGGGGAGGCACATCCCATCAAGACCTTCTCCAAGAAGGATTCTAGCGCTATACAACCCATAGAAGACTTTGCTCCAAGAGGAGGAGCTGTTGCAGCATTAAGAGGGGTCCCAAAGTATCTAACCTTGAGAGTGAGAGGCAAAATCATGGGGCAAAGAGTTTATGTATTGATAGATAGTGGAGCCACTCATAATTTTATTGATGCACAATTGGTACACAAGAGAGGAATTCCCATGGAGGAGTTTAAGGGATTTTCAGTTTTGGTCCCAGGAGCCATGACTCTGCAATGTGCCAAGTATGTTCCAGTGCTGACCATTACTATGGGTACCCATACTTTGACAGACCATTTATTTGTGGTAGATATTCCAGACACCAATGTCATATTGGGAGTCCAGTGGTTAGTCACTCTTGGGAGAGTCACCACTAACTGGAGGACCTTGGAGATGGAATGGACTAGAGGGGAGGATGGCCAGCAACAAAATATCAAGGGTATGAACACATATCCCCCTCAGGTTGTTTCAGCACATAGGATGGAGGCATATTTGCGTAGAGGAGATGTTGCATGGGTAATGGAGCTGCATATATCCGAGGTGAAGGGCAAGGACTCACCGATGCATTCATATGTTCAATTTCTATTGGACCGGTATTCTACAGTATTTGGGGATATCCCACCAGGGAGACCTCCTGACCGAGGGTTTGAACACACTATTGAATTGGAACAAGGGGTCCAAGCAGTGATCACCACTCCTTATAGACATCCCAAGGCCTATAGGGATGAGATTGAAAGAGCTATCCAAGAGCTGCTAGCACTAGGGCACATCCGGCCTAACACTAGTCCTTTTGCTTCCTCGGTGGTTTTGGTAAAGAAGAAAGATGGCACATTGAGGATGTCCATTGATTATAGGGCCTTGAACAAGAAGACTTTGAAGAATAGGTACCCTATACCTAGGATCGATGAAATCATGGATGAGTTGAGGGGATCCAAATATTTCTCCAAGATTGATTTGAGGTCTAGGTACCATCAAATCAAGGTGAGGGAGCAAGATATCCCCAAGACAGCGTTCAGGTGTCACCATGGGCATTTCGAGTTTCTGGTAATGCCCTTTGGATTGACTAATTCTCCAGTAACTTTCCAATCCTGTATGAACCATATCTTCCGGAGTCATTTGAGGAAGTTTGTATTGGTCTTCTTTGATGATATTATGATCTACAACCGCACTTGGGAGGAGCACTTGCAACATATTGAGATAGTCTTACATATCCTCAAGGAGCAGAAATTCTATGCCAAGCTCTCCAAATGTGAATTTTACCTCACAGAGATGTTGTATTTGGGGCACATCGTAGGAGTGGATGTAGTAAGGGTACATGAGGAGAATATTCAGGCTATCAGAGATTGGCCTGAACCTAGGAATGTTACAGAAATAAGAGGGTTTGTGGGCATATGCACTTATTACTGGAAGTCTGTGAAAGGGTTTTCACAATCAGCAACACCACTTACAGACTTGACAAAGAAGGGGGCTTTCCATTGGACACCTACAGTGCAGAGAGCTTTTGATAAGCTCAAAGAGGTAATGAGTAGCTGTCTTGTTTTGGTTTTACCTGACTTCTCTCAACCTTTTGTGCTAGAATGTGATGCATTAGGTGAAGGTATTGGGGTAGTCTTGATGCAAGGAGGTCATCCTATAGCCTTTGAGAGCAGGAATTTTCTCCCTCATGAGAGGCTATACCCCATCTATGATAAAGAAATGTTCGCTATCATGCATGCATTGGCCAAATTCCGACAATATTTGGTGGGGAATAAGTTCAAGGTCAAAATTGATCACAATAGCCTTAGATTCTTTCTTGAACAGAGGCAGCTTCAGGAGAGACAACAGAAGTGGGTGAGAAAAATCCAGGTTTATGACTTTGACATAGAATATGTCAAGGGGAAGATAAATATAGTAGCTGATGCACTTTCTAGGAGGCCTACAATGCTGTCCTTGAGGGGCTTGGACACAGGTTGGAAGGCTCCTCTTAGTTGAGTACTCCAAAATGACTTTGCATGTGGGATACTTGATGGGGTGGTAGTGGATGAGAGATTTAGAGTAATGGATGAGGTTATATATTACAAGGATCAGATCTACTTGGCTAATAATTCTAAGCTCAAGGAGAAGATCTTATTAGCCTCACATGATTCACCACTTTCCAGGCATCAAGGTTTCACAAAAACTTACAGATCTATCAAGGAGACATGTCAAGGAATGCACCACTTGCCAATAGAATAAGGGAGAGCACACTTATCCTGCTGGGTTGCTGCAACCACTACCTATTTCGGATGGGAAGTGGGAGAGTATCTCTATGGACTTCATCACCGGCTTACCGATAGTGCAGGGTAAGGACTGTATCTTTGTTGTTGTTGATAGACTAACAAATTAATCTCATTTATTTGCCATTTCTGCACATTATACTGCTTCACAGGTAGCTGAGCTCTTGTTCAAAGATGTATTCAGACTCCATGGTCTCCCTAGGACCATAGTGAGTGATCGGGACAACTGCTTCATGGGTGGCTTTTTGCAGGAAATTTTCCAGTTAGTGGGAACTGATTTGACCCCTAGCACCAGCTATCACCCCCAAACTGATGGGCAGACTGAGATAGTGAAAAAGTGGCTAGAAGGCTACTTGAGGAACTATGTGGCAGGGCAACAGAAATCTTGGTTGCGGTGGTTCCACTTGGGGGAGTATTGTTACAACACTACTCACCATATCTCTATTGGCATGACTCCATTCTGAGCCTTGTATGGATATGAGGCACTTTCATTTGCCGATGTTATGTTCGGGGCAAGTAAAGCTCCAAGGGAAAGGGATTGGATTCAAGAGAACCAGGACATACTCAGGGCCCTCAAAGATAACATTGCCACTGCTCAAAACCAGCAGAAGATGTATGCAGATTGTGGTCAGATAGAGAGACAGTTTGAGGTGGGGGATCTTGTATACCTACGCCTTCAGCCTTACAAATAGTCCACACTCAAGGTGAAGGGAGCTGAAAAGCTCAAACCACGTTTCTATGGGCCATACAAGGTGAATAGATGTATCAGTAAGGTAGCTTATGAGCTGGAGCTTCCTAAAGGGAGAAAGATCCACAATATCTTCCATGTATCTTGCCTCAAGAGGGCCATTGGGAGGAATGTAGTTGCCAACTTGGAACTTCCTCCTATTGATGATGAGGGTCATTTGATCTTGCAGCCATAAGCAATCTTAGATACAAGGGAGAGGAAGTTGAGAAACATAGTCATCAAAGAATATTTGATTCGATGGAAGAATCTACCAAATGAGGATGCCACTTGGGAGGGAGAAAAGATCTTGTAGCATCCTTATTTACTGTTGCTTATGGGCAAGAAACTTTTGAGCAGGGAGAACTGTAATGTTCCCAATTAGCCATTGCTACTTGGAACATTATAATTGCTCCATTTTTGAAATAAGAAGTAGGAAGCACAATAAAATTTATCCCACTGTGAAAAGGGATTGAGGTAGGAGGATAAAATAAAGCCACATGAGTGTGAAGAGGAGCAAAAGAAAGGAGCTAGCTATAGTTGACCAAGTCAACCAGTGCTGTCACAAGGGATGGAAAACCACTAGGGTAGTGCAGTTTTGAAGGAAGAAACTTCTCAAGGAAGCTACATCACCAACTAGTGGGGCCCGGGATGGAGAAGCTCACTTAGGATAAAAAGGAAGGGATAGCTGCAAGAGGATTCATTCATACATACTTCTTGTTTCAGTCTTATGACTAATTGCAAGCTTCAGCTATTTAGCCGGAGTTGCAACACTGTTTAGTGCAAGAGTTCTCATGCGGGAATTCTAGTTTCTTCATTGTTGTAGCTGATTGGGAGATCTAAGGAGGAGGTCTTGAGTTCCATTCTCATCAACTATCATGAGGAAAGCCATCCTCTGACCTTGAAAATGCAATCACTTCTAGTGAGTGCATTATTTCTGCAGTAGATGGGGTTGTATCTATCCATTTGAGCTTATTTCATATGAGGATGAGGTGATTTCCACTCCAGGAGTTCTATTGAGGGAGGCCTTGAGCCAATTCTTGTATTGTGTGTCCCTTTTTGAGCATATCAGATATTTATCAATACAGATTTGCTGGGTACAACGTTATTCTCTACAGTGCTGTATCTTGTGTTCGTCTGCTGCGTGAAATCACGGGGGGGGTCCTAACAAATAGTCAAGGTCAATCCTCTCATTTATGATCTTATGATGAATGACAGCCCCAGATATATGTTATTCCATCTATTTCTGTAGTTTTCATAATAAAAAGAACGCTGTTGCTGCCTCCGACATTTCTAGTTAATAATGTACTGGGGTTGTGATGCTTTTTAGCATATTTGAGCTGGGGAGATCTATTTAATGTAGCTATAGTTATTTGTTTCTGATGCCATTCTATATTTAAGCTACATACAACATATTTTAGAGGATCCTAACCCTGGATTGCGTTATTCTTGCATTGGTTTCCTTATATAGCGTCCTCATTGGTGATATTGCTGAAATTCCTGAAAAGGAATATTACACTCTACCATCTTCATCCATTTCACTCTTCTTAACCATAAAATCCATTATAGGTGTCTTCACGGGGGTGATCTTAATTAATTTTCTTCAGCTCATCTCTGATACATGGTTAATTTTAGGGCTATATTGTTCTTCGTTGAAGATAATTACATTCATAAAAAATTCCATCATTTACATACTACATTCAACCCATAAATTCACATTGTCATTACCAATTATATAGATAAAACAATAAACATCAATAATGCAGTGGAACAGTAAGGAACAAAAAAATAAAAACATGCACAATAGAGACACCAATATTTAGGTTAGAGACCAGGGAAAAATCCCACAAGGGGGAAAACCTGAACAAATTATTCTTCTATTAGATATTCATCAATTGTTCAACTTAGGTACAAAGTAAAATTAGAATGATATAAAAAAATCACATCAAACCTCCTAGGGCCAACCCATGTCAGTTCACAACTTCGATTGTGAACTGAACAAAACAAGTCCCAGAGAGCTGTAATCACATCACTATCATATACAATATCAAATATTCCATACTCTCACATTTATCACCCATCATTTTATCACTGTCATCAAGTGTATGATATCAAGGTCACTATCACAACCATCTTGTCATGTCATGGACACTATCATATCAATATCATTGTTATGCATCATCCATCAAAGTCACTGCCATAGGTTTACTGCCATATTAGGGTCACTATCACTATCATAATCATACATCAAGATCCCTATTATGTAACAAGGTCACTACTATATATATCTTTCAAGTCAATTTATAGTCTTACTAATTAAGAATACATGACGTATATTACATTTCCAGGTCACAATCATATATAAAACTTAATATTATATCATCAAGGTTTCATATGACAAGCCTTACCTTAATATACTAAGGTCACATTATGTCATACTAGAGAAGTTAAATCGTACTACTGCCATGCCATGCCTTTGGAAGAGACAATGAATATGATTGTTATAAATTTGCATCATATCTCAGAGAAAGCAACTCGGATTGCATACATACCTTACATTATCTCTTAGAAGAAAGACTCACATTACCCAAAGGAAGTAACTTATATTACTTTCATATCTTAGAAGATAATTTTCACTATTGAACCATCAAGGATAAGCTTCAGATCACTAATTAAATGTGTCTTGGACCAAAGTCATAAGCTACTCACATTACACATGAGAATTCAAATGTCTGTTGAAGTATCCAGAGAGAAGAAGTATTTCAGATCTTTGTCAGATAGTGAAGTAGCTCACATTTTCCTTAGATCAACTATTCATATCACTATCATAACTTGTATCACTATTTTGCCAAGGAGATCCATATTACAGTGTAGGAAACTCACATTATAATTGTGCCAAGGACTTGCAATATAGTAAAGGAAACTCACATTGGATATCCACATTGTTAGTTTTTGTAGCATCAAAAGTGTTCTCGTCTAAAAAATTTGTGGAGAGGATAGATTGAAAGGATTTCTCCATAACCAAAAAATCGTTTATGGAAATTCCACCTAGAAGTGTATCAATAAGATTACTAACCTATTTTTTCAATGTTTTATAAGTTGAAACTTAGGAAACTGGTTAATTAATCAGAATTAATTGAGATAAGGTGAATTATCTAGAAAATCACACAGATCGAATCTGATATGATCTTGGCCCTTGATTAAATTTTCATCTTGGCCATTGCAGGTACAAGAGAGGATTATAAGAATAAGTTAATGGGTAGATGGAGAACAAACTTGAGACACTTGTGAGAACCACATAGAGTTCGATTTCCTTGGAGAATTCTATTTTCTAGAGGCAGTAGTCAGAAGAGTTCAAGATTAAGAAGGAAGCAAAGACATTTTGGGGTAGATACAGTAAGGCCAGAGGAATATTTCTAGATTTGGTGAAGTGAATTATAGAGAAAGGCTGAAATTTCTCTAGGAACCCGTGCGGAGGCTTTAAAGGGAAATTCGATTTTCTAAGGAAGAAATAAGTTTTCAGTTCCAGAGGTCAGGCAAAGGTTCTAGAAGGTCAGAGAAGCATTTTCCCAGTTAGCAGCAAGAATGATGACTTTATTAGCAGAAGTTCCTGGCATAAGTGTTTGAGGGACTACACAGAAGTGACACAGGGACTGCGCATGCTTATGTGTACAACTTGTTTTTTAGTGGCAGTCAAGTGTCGGGATTGCTTAGAATGAGGGTAATTTACATCAAGATATTTTTGCCAGTATTTTCTCTGTAGGAGTGCCAATATTCAACATCCAGATTGTACTCATAATTTCTCACTACTGCATAATAATAAAAAACCTGAGCTACCGCACCGGTTTTCCCAAGTTAGGTTTTTCCGGGGACAATTGTGCAAAAATAACTGTGTTAATTTTGTGTGTGATAGCATTTCTTAGATTCCAATGCTATTATTTTCTGTAAAATTTTATTTGCAAAGGTTGTAGTGTGAATTATTTTGTATTTTCCGTAGCAAATAAATTTTTAAATTTAATTAACAATTAGAAAAATAATTTCCAATTGTTGCAATAGGATTTCAATAGCAAGTTGAAATTTTCACATGGTATCAAAGCGTGAATGATCAGGCGGGAAGATCGAAAGTGAAAGGAATAAATCGACCAGATTCAGAGGAAGTTTGGCATTACTATTTCCTGATCTGCACATAGGTTGGCTTAACGGTTCGAACTGCTCGACATAGGGTTCAATTTTTCCAGTGCAGGTGGCAGGAAAAATTCGCAGTGCCTAGAAGCAGTTCCAACAGGAAGTAGAAGAGAGGAAAAGCAGTTCTGGTGAATCAGACCAGAATTTTTTTGAGAATATTCCTTTCTTGGACGCAAAAGGGTTTCAAACAACATAGTCAATGTTGGGTGGAAGAGGAGTACCACAAAGAGAGGGAAATTTATCTCAGAGGGTTTCTAGCCAAGAAATCTAATTTTCCCAGTTGTAGATTGGAAGTAGTAGCTTGAAGAACTGCACATTTAAGGAGGGAGTGCGACTAGTAGAGAAGCATCTAAGTAGAGGAAGAGGGAATTTTTAGATTAGTTTCGATATGGCCACAACAAGGCTTAGATATTAGGATAGCTTGGAGGGAGCTTCCAACTATGTAATCTAAAAGGTAAGGATGTCCTTCCTGTTAGATGAACATGGTATGAAAGCCTTTGTGGAATATGTGGCAGCAGTACCCTAGGATGTCAATCAACTCAAGGAGTGCATGAAGGAAATGGAAAATACGAAGAGTATTATTTTGTATGGAGTCCAAGATCATCTAGTGTCACATGGGGAAGACAAGGGCACGAACAATGAGAAGTGGGATTCTCTCAGGGAGCTATTTCAAAGTTCTTTCAAGCAATGAAATATGTTTCTCTAGGATAAGCTGAGGAGTGTTAGGATGTAGAAGGGTTGTTGGGTGTGTGTTATATTATTTCCATGACTAGTCGCATGCACCGGGGGGGGGGTTCACAGGGGTGTGGAAGTCCCCCGTGTTGGGGGGCGTTAGCCCCCCTACACGAGGTCTGGGGCAGTGCCCCTGTAATTTTTTTTTGAACCCTATATTAGGTGGGAGGACTTACCTATGGTTTTTTGCATGGGTTTTTCACATGGTTTTGGGCATGATGGTTTTCTGTCCATGGTATTATGTAGATAAGATCAAGGGAACTATGATTATGTTCTAATCTAGGGTTAATGGATTGGGGTTTATGAATGCTTCAAAATTTATCTATATGTATTGTAACGATGAAAGGAATATAATGAAAAATCAATTTGGTAGTCTCGGTTTTTGGATCTAGGGGAAATCTCTGTGTATTTGTTTTATGTTTATGTTCTCGCCATTGTTTATTTTATGTTTTTAAGAATTCGTTTGCAGGTAATTTTTGTAAAGGGTTAAAACCTTCATTTGGTATTAGAGTTGTTTCAACTTCAAGGGGAATCCTTTGCCGCTGAAGGGTTTTTCTCGGGCTTGTGGTAGACCTTGTTCAATGGGAGATTTAGAGGATCAATTCTTGCAGTGAAAGAAGATTATGAGAAGTGGAAAGATAGAGATCAAGAAGTTTAATGGTCATAGTTTTGAGTTGTGGAAGCTCAAGATGGATGGTCTGCTGGTGGATAAATATTAGTGGATCACGGTAGATCCGGGTACCAAACCAATGAAAATGTTAGATGAAAACTGGGCGAAGTTGGGTCAGAAAGAAAAGAGCACAATACAATTGTATATCTTAGATTCAATATTTTTGAATGTATCAGGGGAAGCTACGATGAAGGATTTTTAGGACAAGTTATGGAATATGTACCAATCTAAGTCTCTGGTGAACAAACTGTTCCTACAAAAAAAGCTGTACAATTTGAGGATGAAGGATGGAGACTCAGTGACAGATCATATGAATACCTTCAATACTATGGTAATTCATTTGTTATCTGTTGATATTAAAATATCAGATGAAGATAAGTGCATCAAATTGTTGTGTTCTCTACCAGATTCGTGGGATAGTCTGGTTTTTGAAATAGGTAGCAATACAACTACCTTGAAGTTTGATGCAATAGTGTCATCCTTGCTGTCAGAGGATATGTGACGGAAAAATATGGAGGGAGAGAAAGG
Source organism: Pinus albicaulis (assembly GCA_034641835.2). Lineage (NCBI taxonomy): Eukaryota > Viridiplantae > Streptophyta > Pinopsida > Pinales > Pinaceae > Pinus > Pinus albicaulis. Next base: position 527,327,641 of record CM076576.1, on the reverse strand, counting down.
AGATGCCTTGTCTGTACAAGGAAGGTCCCACAACAGAAAGAAAGACTAGTCCTCAAGTGGGAGATCTAAATCTAGAGGGAGATCTAAATATCCAGGAAAGACTGTAAAGGTGTGCTGGAAATGCGGAAATGAAGGGCCCTCCAAAAAGGACTGTAGATCTAAAGCTCCTAAAAAAGGAAAGGGATCTGATGATGCTACTTCTACAGAGGAAAAAACCAAATCAGATGAAGGTGGGAATGTGTACTTGGCTTCTTCTTCAAGTACACATGGAGATCATGAGGCATGGTTGATTGACTCAGGTGAATCCTTTCACTTCGCTCCCCATAAGGAGTGGTTTTGCGAGTATGATAAATATGATGGTGGAGATGTCTTCCTAGGGGATGCCAAGAAAGCCAAAATCGTTGGACGCGGAAAATTCAAGCTGAAGTTGCAAGGTGGAAGGATTAGAACACTTCTTGGTGTTCTGCATATTCCTGCATTGGTCAAAAATCTGATTTATGTAGGTAAGATGGATGATGCAGGTGTAAAAACAATGTTCGAGAAGGATACCTATAAGATGGTTCGAGGAGAATTGGTATTGATTTGGGGAGTTCAGATTGGAAATCTATACAAGCTTATGGGCAACACTATTATTGATGGGTGCAACAGTTCTGTGGTTCTTGAAAGTGGAGCAGAAAATCTAATGGTATTTGGAGAAAAGACCATGCTATGGCATCAATGTCTTGGGAATATTGGAGAGAAGGGCCTTCGAATACTACATGGTAATGGTATGGTAGAATGTACGTCTAATTTCTCTCTAGATTTCGATTTCTATGAACATTTTGGATATGGGAAGCAGAATTAGGTGAGTTTTCCCTCTAGTTCTAAGAGGGCGAAAGGGATATTAGAGCTTGTGCATAGTGATGTGTTTGGACCTCTGTCGGTTCCATCACTGGGTAAGTCTATGTACTATGTGTCATTTATAGGTGAATTCTCAAGGAATACATGGATACATTTCCTCAGGAAGAAATCTGAAGTCTTTGAAAAATTTAAAGAATTTATGGCTCTGGTGGAAAACCAGACAGAGAAGAAGATAAAGGTGTTGAGGATAGATAATGGTGGAGATTTCTGCAAGAAGGAATTTGAAGAGTTCTGTAAGAAGTGTGGTATAACATGAATAAATTATACTCCATACACACCTCAAAAAAATGGATTTTCAGAAATAATGAATAAGATGTTGTTCGAAAAGGCAAGAAGCATGCTCAATGGTGTCAGGTTAGGATGAGAATTCTAGGTAGAGGCAGTGGAGACTGCATGTTACATGGTTAACATATCACCTTCATCAGCATTGGAGGATAAGGCTCCACATGAGGTATGGACTTGTAAGAAACCCTCTCTTTCACATCTGAGGGCATTTGGCTGTGATGCATATGTACATTTTCTAAAGGAGAAAACAACCAAGTTGGATAGTAAAATTGAAAGGTGCATGTTTATTGGGTATAATGATGGTTTAAATGGTTATAAGCTTTAGAACCCAGAAACAAGGAGGGTTGTGTACAACCGAGATGTGGTGTTTAGAGAGGTGAAAGATGTTATTAAACATGAAGTCATACTAAAGGAACCTGCGAATATAGAGTTTGAGCTAGAGGAGGAAGAATCACACTCTACAATAGAAAAAGATTTAGAAGAGGAAGAGTCACAAAATCCAGCTTTGAGAAGATCAATTCGAGAAATAAGGAAACCATAAAGGTATAGTCCATTTGGTTTTTGTTCAATTTTTTCTGTATCTATCACTGATGATGATCCTAGAAATGTTAGGGAGGCATTGGATTCAGAGGATGGGAAAATATGGAAGGAGGCCATGATTGATGGAATGGCATCCTTGCACAAAAATGAGGCTTGGGATCTAGTGGAGTTTCTAGGTGGAAGGAAACCATTGGAAGAAAATGGGTGTTTAAGAAGAAGTTGAATGAAAAAGGCAAGGTGGGGAAATAAAAATCTCGGTTGGCAGCAAATGGTTATTCCTAGGTGTCAGGAATTGATTTTGGTGATCTTTTTTCTCCTGTTGTCAAGGTAGCTTCTATTATATTAGTTTTATCTGTAGCTACTGCATTTGATTTTTAGGTAGAATAGATGGATGTAAAGACAAATTTTCTTCACGGGGATCTGAAAGAAGAGATCTACATGAAGCAACCTGAAGGCTTTACGATGAAGGGTATGAAAGATTTGGTATGTAGATTAAAAAAACATATGTATGGGTTAAAACAGTCACCAAGGATGTGGTATCAAAGATTTGATACATATATATAGGGATTTGGCTTCACCAGAAGCAAAGCGGATCACTATGTGTATTTTAAATTAATTGGTGACTGTGTTATTTATTTGATCTTGTATGTGGATGATATGTTGTTGATTGGAAATGAAAAATAAATTATCCAAGATTTGAAGACCCAATTTTCCTCCAGATTTTACATGAAGGATCTTGGTGCCGCAAACTATATTTTGGGCATGAAAATTAAATCAGTAAAAGAGGAAGCTCTGGTTAAACTAGAGGAAGTATGTTGAGACAATACTGCAGAGGTTTAATGTGTAGGATAGTAAACCAGTGAAAGTTCATATTCCTATAGGTGTAAAGTTATCTGTTGAACAATGTCCCAAGACACAAGAAGAGGAAGAGGACATGTCCCGTGTTCCATATATAAGTGCAATGGGTAGCCTCTAGACCAGACATTACACATTAGTGGGAGTATTGAGCAGGTTTATGTCAAAACCAAGGAAGGAGCATTGGACAACAATGAAGCGAGTTTTCAGATATTTGCTTGGCACTAGTGATTATGGTATGTGCTACCAAGGAAGACTAGGATTGGATAAAGTTTTGGACATCAGTGGATTTTTTGATGTAGAATAGGCTGGAATTAGATCAGTGAAGATCTACAAGTGGGTATGTGTTTAACGTGTTTGGAGGAGCAGTTAGTTGGATGAGAAAATGACAATCTGTAGTGGATCTTTCAACTACAGAGGCTGAAGACATGGAAGTCACTCATGCAAGCAAGGAAGCATTTTTGTTGTAGAGATTGTGTTCAAGTATGGGGTTGGTACAAAAAGATATAAGGATAGACTGTGAATGCCAAAGTGAAAATTTCTTGTTAAAGAACCCTACTTATCATTCAAAGACAATGCATATTGATGTTTAATATAACTTTGTGAGGGATATGGTTAAGGAAAAAAAGGTGTTGCTGGTAAAGGTGGACACTTTGAAGAATGTTGTAGATGTATTGAAAAAGTATGTGAGCATTGAGAAGTTTTCTTGGTGTAGAGAATCAATGGGCATTACAGGATTGGACCAATGACTAAGCTCTCCTGTGACCCCCTGTGTGGAAAAGAAAACAACAAGTGGGAGAATGTTGGGTTTGTGTTATATTATTTCCACGACTAGTCACATCGACCGGGGGGGAAACCCCCGTGTCAGGGGCGGTAGCCCTCATACATGGGGTCCGGGGAAATGCCCTGATAATTTTTTTTGGACCCTATACTAGGTGAGCCTACCTAACTATGGTTTTTTGCATGGGTTTTGAACATGGTTTTGGGTGTCATGATGGTTTCCTGTCCATGGTATTATGTAGATCCAGTCAAGGGAACTATGGTTATGTTCTAATCCAACGTTAATGGATTGTGGTTTATGAATTATTCGACATGTATATATTTGTATTGTAACATTGAAAGGAATATAATTGAAAATAAATTTTTTAGTCCCAATTTTGGGATTCAGGGGAAAATATTTGTGTATATGTGTTTTATGTTTATGCTCTCGCCATTGTTTATTTTCTGTTTTTAAGAATTCGTTTGCAGGAAATTTCAGTACGAGGTTAAAACCTTCAAGGCTGAGAGCATAGATGGATTCCTCACCAGAATTCAGGAGGTTGAAGACCAGCTTGCAACCATTGGGGAGGCACCCCAACCCACAAAGCTTGTAATATTGGCACTGAACAGTGTCTTAGATGACTGTCATGTATTTTTCTGGAGCATCTTGGGCAGAGACACCTTGCCTAAGTGGGACAGGATGTGGTATGATCTACAACAGGGGGAGTTGAGGTGGGCTCTATTACATAGTACCATCAATGAAAACATTAGTAAGGACGTGAAGGGTGAGAAGGAAGAAGAAAATGTGTCCCTAACATCTAAGGGTCCCAGTCAGGGGAAAGGGGAAAAGAAGAAGAAGAAGGACATGTCAAAGGTAAAGTTCTTTAGATGTGGTGAGCTTTGTCACTACAATGCATAATTTCCTCTCAGGAAGAAGGGAAAGCAGGAGAAGGAGGACCAAACAACAACGTCCAAAAAGATCGAAAATTTGACCTCTAGGTTGGAGGAAAATTTTGTGATGTTTGCAGCTATACCTCCAAGAGTGAGGTAGGGCGACATGGAGCTGTAGTCCCAGACTTGCATAGATTGGGAAGAGTCCATTGAGGTGTCCTCCTCATGGATAATTACCTTGCTACAGGGGCCCATAGTATTTAGTAGCAGGATGGATCAATGTTAGTAATGAATTCATATTCTGGGGTGACAATTCAAACTAGTAGCATTTAGGTACTAAGGAGCGCAACACAGTGTTGGCAGCAGTGCAGAGTGGCACAGTGCAGAGTCAGCAACAACACAAATTATTCAGTAGACAATGTAGTGGCTAGTAGTAGTCAGAATCTAGGAGACAGATGCAACATGCACAGTTGATTCAGTATTTCAGATGCCTCTTAACTGTAGTTAAAACAACAAAAAATCAGAGGGAGTTACACTGCAGATGCAGAGTTGGCAGCAATGTCAACAACAACACAATTGCAACATCATATTTGCGTAGTGGTTGGTGGGTAGTGGCGGGTATTCATAGTGGATAGACATCAACAACATGATAGAGGGTGATACATAGACATGGTGTTGTAGCATTATGATACTAGAACACCTTCCTAACTAAGAGGGAGTGTTATTTTTTTGTAGCATCAAAGGTGTTATAATCTCGAAAATTTGTGGAGAGCCTAGAATACAAGAGTTCTCCATAACCCAAAAATCATTTTTGGAAATTCCACCTAGAAGTGTCTTAATTAGATTATTAACCTATTTTTTTAATGTTTCCTAAGTATAAACTTAAGCGAATTGGTTAATTAATCAAAATTAATTGAGATAAGGTGTGAATAATATAGAACTCACATGGATCGACTTCGGTATGATCTTAGCCCTTGATTAATTTTTAATATTGGATGTTGGAGGTACAATAGAGGATTATAAGAAGAAGTTGATCGGTATATGGAGAGCACACTTGAGACACTTCTGAGAGCCACAAAGAGTTCGATTTCCTTGGAGAATTTGTTTTTCCAGAGGCAGTAGTGAGAAGAGTTCGAGATTCAGAAGGAAGCAAAGAGAGTGAGGGGAAAAGACAATGAGACAAGAGGAATATTTCCAAATCTTGTGAAGTGCATTGCAGAGAAAAGCCAAAATTTTTCCAGGAAGTTGCGCAAAGGCATCACAGATGCTTCAGAGGGAAATTCGATTTGCTGAGGAAGAAATATGTTTTTATTTTTAGAGGTCATGCATAGGTTCCATAAGATCGGAGAAGCATTTTCCTAGTCCACAACGGGCATGAAGACTTTATTAACAAAAGTTCTAGGTAGAAGGGTTTGAGGGATTGCGTAGAAGTAACAAAGCGACTGCACATGATTAGGTGGATTACTTACTTTTAAGTGGCAGTAAAGTGCCGATATTACTCAGAGTGAGGGTAGTTTCCCTCAAGATATTGTTTCTAATGTTTTCTCTATAGGATCGCCAGTATTCAACATCTAGATTGTACTCATAATTTCTCACTGCTGCATAATAATAAAAACCCTTAGCTGCTGCACTAGTTTTCCCAAGTTGGGTTTTTCTAGGGACAATTGTCCAAACATAAAATGTGTTAATTTTTTGTGTGTGCTAGAATTTTTTAGATTCCAATGCTATTATTTTCTGCAGAATTTTATTTGTGAAGGTTGCAGTGTGAATTATTTGGTATTCATCGTAGAAAATGAATTTTTAAATTTAATTAACAATTAGAAAAATAATTTCTAGTTGCTGCAATAATATTTCAACAGTAAGTTGAAATTTTCACACATAAAATCGACTTAATTCTCATTTAAATTCACATAGGGTTCTCCACATAAACTCACATTATTTCTCACTAAAATTCGCATAGGGTTCTACATTGAAATTCACATGGGTTTCTCCACAAAAATTCACATGGGGTTCTTCACAGACATTTGTGTATGATCTCCATAGAAAATCACATAGGGTTCTTCCACCTAAATTCACATTTGTTCACAAAAAATCACATAGCCTCCATAGGAAATCATATTACTACCTTAGAAACCATTACAAAGGATCAACGAGCCGAATTGTTGAATTGAGGAACTTAGATGCCAATATATAGTTGTTACAATGTGAAAAAGGGTGTGACTTTTGGGGCAGGCCGACTTGCGACCGAATTGATCTTTGAGGCCAATCACTAATACACATGGGCAGAAAACATGACAGCAAAATCTGACGGAACGGATAAAATTGGAAAAACGGTCATAAGTTAAATGTTTGTTTTTTTTAAATCCCAATGGTTGTCAAATATTTGATGGGTGTTCCTTTACCATCGAATATCCAACAGGAGTTCCTTTACCGTCAAATATCTAATGTTTGGTCAACGGTCAATTTTGGAATCATTGTATAAAAACTAATTCCACCATTAATGGTTTTTTTTGAATAATATAAGATTAATATTAATTATAATAAATATAAGATTAATATTATAGTTATATATAATATTACTAATATATAATAACTATATATTAAATTCAATATCAATTATATATATATATATATATATATATATATATATATATATATATATATAGTTATACATACATACATATTCGACATAATTGCTATATTACTTGCGATTGTTTTGAAAAGTTGTAGGCCTATTTTGAGGTTATTTTTTGAATAAAATCATCACTAAAATTTGGTAAGGAAAAATGCCACATAAAATTCCTCAAGGAGGCCAAGGAGACGTGGGATTGACATTAGGGGCTTCAGAGGATCAAAAATGTTATTTCCCTTGTAAAAGATGAAAGGACTTGAAGATAAGGAGACTTCTAATGACAACAACTAAAATATGTTGTAGAGACTATGGACATGCTATAGGCGAGCATGAATATCATCCATTATTAAGTTATTCATGATATGTCTTTGTATTGTAGATTGTTTTTGTAAATGTTTATATGTATATTGTATTTTAGATTATATGTCTTTGTATTGTAAATTGTATTGTATTTCAATTGTAAATTTTTATATTCCTTTGGGAGATATTTGACCTATGTTGTCATCTTGACGTGGAGAAATATTATTTGATTATTATGCTTAGGGTTGATTAAGGGGTTAGGTTGAGTTAGGAATTAATTATTTTATGGGCTTAGGGATAAGAGGTTATTATTTAAAGTTTTAAGGGTTAGGGGTTTAAGGGCTTAGTGTAATGGGGTTAACGTGTTAGGGGGTTAATGTATGTTTGGGGGTTAATTAGGACCTAGAGGATTTAGAGGTTAATGGGTTTTAGGGAGCATAATTAATAAGTTTTTAACGTATATTATGCCCATTTAAAAGATGAACATATTGGATACAATTTTATAGGAAAGAAGAAAATAGTTATATAATATATTTTAATGAAATTTTATAAGACAAAATATAAAAATAAAAATATCATTAAAATTTTTTATTAAATAAAAATATGATTAAAAATTAAATTATTACAAAGAAAGATGATTGGATGAATATAAAATGAGTCCATTTTATTAATTTAGGTAATATGATAATTAATAAAAAACCATTTTTTTATGAAAAAAATTAATATAAAAATAAAATACTTTATTTATTAAAAAGTTTAAATTTATAAACCACAATTTATTAAAATGTTATGTTCCTAACCATAATGCATTTCACTCATAAATTAGACTCTTCCTCATTTTGTAAGGAAAAAAGTACATGACACAAGTCTTGCACTTGGTGTTGCAAAATGTTTTAGGTGATAATGAACTTTTTAAGCCCAAGTGATATAGATTGAATAATTCTCTATATGAAGTTTCTTTTTGTGATAAGTAAAGGGTCTATTTTGTTGTAAATTATGAGAAAAAGTGAAGTAATATCAAAGTAATAATAGTTCTAGGAAAATGGTAGATTAATTAAATGCTTGATAAATCATTAATGATTTTTTCCTCCAAATTTATCTTATTCAGTATCACTCCTACAAGGTAGAACATTCCATTTTAAATGTCCTTTGAAGTAGGCACAATATTTTTATTCTATAGCATTCTCTTACCACTAAGTACAAATGAATGATTTTTTAACATTTTGGTCAAATTAATCTTTTAGTAAAAATAAAGAATACCCCATTTTGTGTATAAGAAGATATTGATGTCGTGCCTTAGTAAAAAAGGGTTTCCTATGAAAAATGCCTTTAGTGGGTTCCCTATCACTTGCCTAAAGAAAAAGAGGATCCTATTTTATTTTCTTACATAGTTTATTGATTTCAAAGCTTATAAGTGAAAACATATGATGAAATTACAAAATAAAATGCAACTATTAAGTTAGATCAACAAACACATTGTTTCCTTTATTTTGATAAGCTAACCTAGACAATATGATACCTAACTATTTAGGAGTAATGATACTAAAAATAATAAATTAGGAATAAAAGGGTATAGGAAGAATAATTAGAGACAAACACAAGTCCAAACAATAAAGAACAATAAAGACTTATCTTCTTCTTGTACATTCCTTGACCCATCTGGCCACCAACTAATTTTAGTAGTAAATTTCATTGTGATAATACCATTCATATAAGATTAAAAGTCCATATCCTCTTTAGAAATAATATTTTTAATTAAAAACTGATTAAAAAAGATATTATAAGATCCACCCTCCACTTGTCATAATCGAAGATTTGAGAGGAGCCGGGGATAAAATGAATTTTGTATCCTTTCCCATCTCATTCACTTGTATTATGGAAATCATTATGAACAAAATTGTGTATTTACTTTGAGGTTTTCATGCTTGAACTTAATTGATATTGCCTGGATTCATTGGTATTATTGTTTGAGTCTTGTACTTTGAGTACATTTCTAAATGTGATGGAATGAAAAAGGTTTGATGATTGTTCCTAAATTTTTTCAACATAACCTTAAACATATTTCTAAACTGCACAAGCTTCACGATCACATTGATTTGTTTCTTTCTCTCACCCATGTTCATGGTTGCTCATCCATCCTATTAAAAATTTTGGTCTCGAAGTGAAATCAAGAAAGAATATGACATTATAACGATGAATGCAAAATAATTTCAATATGTTTTTTTTATTATGTTTGTGACTATATCTCAGAAAGTGTCGCTATTCTTACATGTCAAGAAAAGTAGCATATTTCCTAGATTTTTTCAACATATTTTTAAATATCTTTATAAAGTGCACAAGCATCATCACTAATTTGTTGTATTTGTTTCTCGCTGTCACCTAAGTTTTCTTTGTACTTGTATTTGTTGGCTTTGTTTTCCTATATTATATTTTTAAATTTTTGAATCAACATTTAAATATCTACTATATATACTAATATTAATTTATTGATTGTAATTGTATAGTATGGGCTCCCTAGGGAATTGTTTGACGAGGAAGAGGTGGTTGTAGTGCAAGCACGTGTTCAAGAACATGGAGCGAATATTGAGAATATATCTAATGATCCTATGGAAGATGATAGTTTTGTTGATAAAACAGTTGAAAAAATGGGTAAAATAGAATGATATAGGAGAAATTTAATAATGTTGGAATGGATAACGATGACAACCAACATGATGGTCGTGCTTTTGATAAACTTGTACTTGAGAGGGAAATTCAACCTCATTATGAAAGTCTCAGAAACATCTCTTCTCTTTGTTGTGTTGTTGTTGGTAAAATTAAAGGTGTTGAACGGTTTGTCAAACCCGTGTGACACAAATCCAAAGGTATGCAATATATTTTATGACATCTAGTACTATATACATGATAAAGCAATTATTTTTTCCTTTTTTCCTAATGTTAGTAGATTGATCATCATTTAATTAATTTGTAACATTTGGAAGAAATATGTAAGGTTAACATTATTTAGTACATTAACCAATACTACTATTTTTTTTATGTTGTAGATTGTTAGGTGAATTTCTGTTACCACTGTTAAATGTTTTACCTCATACATACTGAGATTTACATTCCATTATGAAAGATATTGGAATGGAGTATCAAGATATTCATGCATGTCCTAATAATGATATTCTCTATTATAAAGACCATGAGTCAAAAGACAAAATCCCAAAATGTGATGAGGGTAGATATTAAACCGATAAACGGTAAGAAAAAAGGTGCCTCACAAGGTTATTTGTTATATTCCTATAATTCCACATCTGAAACAATTTTTAAGGTGAAAAATCATAGCACAACTTATGGATTACCATGCAACGAATATAAGTGAAGATGGTGTTCTTCGAATGTCCGCAAATGGATCTGTATTTAGGAATATAAAGGAAAGGTAGCTAAATTTTAAAACAAAGCCTCGTAATAATAGGCTTTCATTAGAAGTTGACAGTGTCAATCCATTTGGAGAGCTCAAATATAATTACTCGGTGTGGCTCGTTTTTGTTATAAACAATAAAATTTCTCCGTGGATGTCAATAAAGAGGAAGCACATAATGTTGACAATTATTTTTCTAGGTATTAATTTGTTTAGAATAATTTTATTTAACACAATAACATAGCATTTTACTTGTTTGTTTCATAATGATGTCTTATATGTTTTTGTTTACTCACATGTCTTCAATTATGTCTTATATTTTTGTTTTATGTACTCATAGATGTAGTAAATATGTACTATATGTTCAATCAGTTAGGAAAGTACCAAGTCAAATATTTTATATATATATATATATATATATATATATATATATATATATATATATATATATATATATATATATATATATATATATATATATATATATATATCAATCCTCTTAACGACGAGTTAGTGGAGTTATGGAATGGTGTCACTATGTATTATATCTCTAGATCAATATACGCACAAAGAGAATTTGAATTCCATCAAATTCTTGCATGGACAATTCACGATGCCCCAGGGCTAGCACATTTTTGTGGTATATAATTATATCATTACCATACACTTTAATAGTGTTTAATTTTATGAAGTTCATTTCTTGTATGTTTTTTAAATAGTCCCTTCATTGTACATACTTAAAATAATTGATATAAAATTTATTCCATATCTTGTAGGTCTTTAAACAAAGGGTAAATTTTCTTGTCCAATTTTTGGTTCTAAGATTAAATCTCGTCGTTCAATAATCTTGGGAAAGTAGGCGTTTGATGAGGATAGGCACTTCATTTCTAAGAACCATAGGTACTGCATTACCAAAAAAAATATTTTCAATGGGAAAGAAGGGATTGGATTAAGACCACAAAAAATGAAACCTCTATTGAGAAATCTAGGGGAAACAACATTAGATAATTTCTCTTCTTTGATAATTGTTTGTGATGTACTTTTAATTAACTTGATTAGATTATTATTTTACTTGATTATTATTAGTATTCTCTCCATCAAACAACTAACAAACCATAAGAACAATACACCAAAGGAAACTGATATATATGCGATCAACCAGGGCCAAAACCTCTCCAACTGAGAGGAAAACCCATAAGAATTCTTCTCATCTTATAAAACTTCAATTGATTAATTATAAGACCTATGACCTTCCAAGACCAAGTCAAACCTTTCTTTATTTCCAAAAACTTTTGCAATTTCGATCCCTATAATATTTTTCTGCAACTTCGACATGCCCATTAAATTAATTTTCAGCTTCGACTTACCCAACAAATTCTTCTACAACTTCGACCTACCCAAAAAATTATTCTGGAACTTTGACCTACCCAATAAATTCTTATGGAACTTAAACCTACCCAAAAAAGTATTATGGAACTTCAACCTAGAATTTTTCTAGCACTTTGACTTGCCCAAAAACCCTTAAGTACTTCAGCTTGCCCAACAAATGCAAAAACCCTAACACAAGAGAGAGGGAGAGAGAGATCTGTTATCGGTCAGATTTTGCAAGCATTGCGACAAAAACTCAGGTTAGGGGCTGTCATTATGATCCCTGACCTCTCCGTTCTAGGCATCTCCCAAAAATAGGCTATGGGGGGTAGTCCCTATGAAATGTGAAGATGAAAGACTTGTTGGCAACCAAAAAGTTTGGGAGACAAGATTGAATGGCCTAGCTACTTGGTTAATTTTATCAAGACTTAAAGATTATATTAGATTCAAATGTGAGACTAGTGCCTTCTGGATTTAATCTCTTGCTTATTATCAATTAGATGCGAATTTATCAGATGAACAATCTTTGCTTGGATGCGTGACTTTCCTAGATGAAGTGAAAATACTACAAGCTAGGTGAAATGAAAAATCTTGGTTACTTTTATTTAGATGCCTAATCTAGGTGTAACCTTCCTCTTAACTATTTTTGAACTAGTCTCTAGAGTAGGTTGTGGGATGGAAGCCAACGGGAAGCAAGAAAATGCTTGATTAGGGATACCTCCCACTGTGTTCCATCCATTTGATGCCTCCGTCACTGCATAAACTGTGGCTCTAACGACTACAAGGTCATCGTGTTAACCACTAAAGAGGTGCCAAGATACTCCATATAGAAGAGAAAGAGTGGCCCTAAATGTCTATCAACCAAGATTATGCTTGGAGATAAGTTATTAGATGCAAAACTAGTCTTAAAATGAGATGCAAATATTATGAGTGGTTCTTGAGTTGAGATTGTTTAATGAATTAAAGTGTTTAGTTAGAAATATCTCATGACAAGAGTACTCAAATAATGAATGAAAATACAGTCTTAATAACAAGATTATGTGCTAAGTTATCAAGTGCCAACAACATACAAGATACGATCACAAGATACAAAAAAGATAATTTCTTAAGTACAATAAAGATGCTCTTCAAAATGATTCCTTTTCAAATTAGCATTGTTCTTTACACAATTAGATGATCGACACAATAATGCCAATTGATAGATACAATTAGATCAATATGCCCACAAAAACTTATTCAACACAACTAAACTTGATATTAGAGTGATTTAGTGAGTGAATTTATTAGATGTTATCTTATGAAAAATTTAGTCAACTCAAAACAACAAATGTTTTAGCATACTTGAAATAATTAGAAACCAATGGAAAATTTACTTAGAGATTTAATGTTACCAATTCTAATTACCTTCTTCAAAATAGCATATAAAACCATGAAACAAGTAACAATTATTATCCATGCAGTGTGAGCAAAGAAACCACTTATGTTACTTATGTCCCAATGTTAACCAAATGAGCAACACGTGAATGTTATGGAAACTTTAAGCTACTTATGAAAACAGTGAACCAAATTCCAAGATACATTAGACTTATCACTTTCCTTGAATGCAAACTGTGAGAAGATGATTTTGTCACTTATGATATTTAATGACACATAGGAAAACAATAAGATTACTTCAGCTAAATTGATATTCAATGATCATCAAGCAAACTTATTGTTGAAGAATGTAACTAGGTTCGGTCTTTATAAATTGTACTTGAGTCAATACTTATTATACTTGTCAAAATAATAAAGAAACTTATTTTAGATTATTATTAAATGAATGATTAAAGCACATGTTTCATTCTTGGGTCATATTTATTTTAGGTCAAAGTACCTAGTGTGGTCTTATAGGTTTTATTATGAGTCTATAGGATTTTTGTAGATTTAAATTGATCCATATTGGGCTTTTGAATCATGCAAATAGTTCAAGTATTGAGTAAAATATGATTTATCAAGCCTCCATACCAAGTCAAACTTAAGGTGATCAAGTCTGTCTCAAGCCCAGGAATTTGAGCTCATCTCAAGCCTATATATACAGTGGAATTGAACTCACTTGGAATCATCTCACTGCAATTCAGAAATTTGATCTATAAGCTGCAACAAGAGAAATTTTCGAAGTGAAGGAGAAATAATTTTTGGATTTGGCTTTGGGTACAATTGTAGAGTTGAAGAAAATATAAATTTTGGCACTACTCTCTCTGCATTTAAATCTATAGTTCGGGAGATCAAAGTTCTCAAAGTTTTACTGCAACAATTGTTGTTGCCGAGAGAAGAGGAAGTCAAAGTTTTCTTTTCTAAATGTTTCTACTTGGAGAATTTTTATTGGGCCTAAATATAAGTCTTTGAAGCTAGATCGAAGTCTCTACCTCAAGATAGAAGTATCAAGAAGCAAGGTCGAAGTTCTAGGTCAAAGAAATTACATCACCGTGCTACTACTGCTGTTGCTGCTACCAAATTCAGGAAGGATCACAAGGAAGGATGACTTGGTGTGGAGGAAGTCTGGGTCAAGGTCTAGAGTCTCAAGAATCACTATTGAAGGAATACTTACTGGTTAGGTTTTCCCCAAGAGTGGGATTTTCCCCTGGCTGTTGGCCTAAATCTATTGTCCTTGATCTATGTGTATTTTCTTGGTGAACTAATAAGAATAAAGATAAGAATAACATAATAATAACTAAAGAAGATCACAAGTAAATACTCAAGAACAAGTGGATATTTATGCCTTTCAGATTCTCTAACATGGTATCAAAGATTTGGTGAAAGAACAAGGAAAAAGGAAGTCTCAAGGACTTAATCAAGGAAGTTATAAGAAGTTCACTAGAGGAAATAAGTATTTACTATCTTTAAGGAATATGTATAACAATATCAAGGGAGAGAACAAGCTTTAAGGAGCTATAAATTATAGGTATTGAAAGAAAAGGATTGACATTATCCTTGAAAAGAACAACGTCTCAGATTTAGCCAAAGGAAATATGAAAAGGCCTATAGAAGAATCAAGTGATGCTGATAGGGTGAAGTACAAAGAAATGGAATTAGTAGCTATGAATTTTATGGTTGAAGGCATAAAGGACAATATTTCCCCTTCATAGAAAATATTGATCATGCTCAAAAAATGTATGCATATTTGTCAAAACTATTCACCATCAAGAACAATGGAAAAGTGGAAATTCTGAAGAATGAAATGAGAACTACTAAGCTGACAAATGAGGATATTGTTTCCTCTTTATTTGTGAGGATAACAAGGATAAGGGATAATATTCTTGCCATTGATGAAATAGTACCAGATAAAGAACTAGTGATTACGACCATTCTGGGACTACCACCTTCTTGGGGTTCCTTTGCTTAAGCTCTCAACAACTAGAAAGAAACGCACACCTTTGAGGAGCTATGGAAAACATGCAGTCAACAAGAATTAAGAGTATCCATGGTAACGAAAAATGAATAAGTTTCAAATGCTCATGTTTCTCATCATAAAGGAAGATTCAAGAATAAGGCACCAAAGAAGAACGTTGATATGTGAAAAATTGAGTGTTATCATTGTCACAAGATGGGACACTATATGAGTGATTTCCCTGGAAACCCTAGGAGAAAGAAAAGAGACAGAAATCATGATAACATGGCTGAAGAAGCATCATCCCCCATTAAAGAAAATCCCGAAGAATATTTAAGGGACTTGCACTACTAAGCCCTTTCTCTCTTATATTTAATTTGTATATTTTATGTAGTATAGGTTTAACATATTCTTGAAAATATATTTATTTATAAGTTTTAGGTTTTCCATCAAGCTTGGGAGGGAGCCCACAACAACTCCTTAAGATAAGTATCTCATTCCCTCTATTTGTCTTCATATACTTATTTAATATTTTGATTATATTAAATACTAATCACTTGTCTACCTCTATTTCTTATCTAGGAATCAATCTGCTAGATGTTCAAGAATCATGGAGAAGGATTCAAGTATAAAATAAGAAGGCCAAACGAGTCAAAATTTTTCTCAAAGAATTAAAGGGAAGTATTAAAATATAAAGTTTTGTTACTCTCTTTTAAATATTCATCTCTATGTTACTAACTGTTGCTATGTCTAGCTTTACTTGATCCTAAAAGGATTCTTTTTTGGGATGATTCATCACCTGATGAATCTACCCACCTTATACACATCTTATTGCTTATATAAATAGAGCCTTAAGGAGGTTCTCTAGAAAACCATAACATAAGGGTATGTTGATATTGTGTGAAACCCTAAACCTATTTAGGGATATTTATGAAGAAGTTGTTATTTTATATTGTCAAGTTTGGGATTTTGATATGATCATGGAAGCTCTAGACTTTCTTGAGTTAAAATGATGTTGTTCGAAATCCCGAACCTCTGAATTCTGATATAATAAGGGTTTTCTTTGACAATGAATCGAAACCCTAGGTTTTGGCTAAGTCTAACAGGTAAAATCATTGTTATGAAAATTCCTAGGAATGAAAACCTAAGGATATGTTCTCTTGATTCAATTCCTAGCCTAGTCTAGGACAATATATATATGTATAATGTATTAATGTTGAATAAAATATGATGATATTATAATGGTGATCTCCTATATAGGTGTGTTGACCTATTTTCTAACGGTCCTAATAATATAGGGTTTGGAACAGACCTTAGTCAAAGTTTGAAAGATCTAGGATGATGATTGAAAAGTTTAGGGTATATAAATAAATCCTTGTAATGATGAAATTCTGTAGTATGTATGTTCATTTTAATGTATATAATGTATCCAGAGAATTTATAAATGGAAAATCTAGGGTTTACATTGAACCCTAGTAGAAGTTACTCACAATGTGTTTACTGAATTCTAGTATTTACATTAAACCATAGTACAATATATTCATGATATGTTTTGATAATTGATTTGAAATCTAGGGTATGTAACTAACTCTAGTGAAAGACAATGTATGAGTTGTAATCAATCTTTATTGACTCTTTTGTATGTAATATAGGATTTGTATGAATACCTAGTGCAAAGTATAACATGTGAATTCTAAAGGTTGTTAGTTATCTTGTAAATCTATATTGGTTATAGGGTTTAATAAATGTTGTAGCAAGGTATATTATAACTTTGAAAGAAACATTCAAACCCAAGATAGAATGAAAGACATTGTGAAGTAGTCTAGGGTTTATGATAAAAGTCCCTAGTAAAAATGTTGAAGAGTATATGTCTCCTGTTTGAGTATATAATATGTAGAAAGTTCAAAAATATTCCGTGATTTTGATATGGCTAACTTTATGCTTCTATAGTTTTGGTTGTGTTTGTTGTATAAATTTGTGCAAGTACACCATAAAGATGAGAAGCTGATAAGTAGTATGAAAATGATAAAATCTATGAAAGTTTCTCCAACACCTAAAAGAAGAAGTTGATCTCCCTATATTAAGAGGGAGCATGGATAAAAGAATAAATGGTTATGGTTCTCTACCTCATGTGTCATGCACTAGATCAAGACTAACAACCATAAGTCTTAGTGAAGACCATGAGTAAGAATCATAGTCATGATTGGAGAATGCTTTGGTACCTCTATAAGAAGGAAAGTAGGATTCGATTGAATAATATGTTGCTACATGAAAAGTAAGAAAGGAAAGTGTATGAGGAGTATTCTCTCAAAGATTCAATTGATAGTCCTACTGAAATTAGCTAAAGAGAAACATCAAAACCACTTAGGTTTTCTTTGATTATATACTTGAATATGTAATTCTGATTAGGGTTGTGTTTGTACTGTTGAATCTCTCTAAGGTTTTGATAACATGATGGTTGTGGTGGTGTTTTTGCTACACAGATGTACCAAAATGCACCTATTTAGCAATTGGTTATTATTTGCAAAAGAACACAGATAAGAATGATTCTACTGTTACTAAACAACATAAAAAATGTAAACAAAACTCAAAGGGTAAGCTAAGCATACAACACTATGAACTAAAATAGAAAATGCACAAGATACAAATGCTCAAATGGAGTAACAAACCAATAAGAGAAATGGAGAAATTTTCCTTTATTAAGTGCCGGTGGTATGAAGAATACAATGCTAAACTCTCTTGAAGTGAGTCCTTTGACCTATGGAGCTCAAAAAATCAGAACAAGAGGGGCTCCTTTTCTCAAGTTCCTTTCAATTATCTCATCCCTTTCTCAAAAGGATGTCGATCGTTGTCATATGGTGAAGCTCTCTCTTAGACTGAGATGTTGGATGACCAACATGTGAGTCATTCCAATCCTTCTGTTGCTACACTTGAAAGCTAGTTTTCTATGGAGAATTTTTTCCAGCATAACAATGTGTCTCCTTCTATTCTTCCCATGGCCAATTTATTTAGAAAATTTTGAACTTCTCTTCCCTTTCTTGGCCCAAGATTGATAGTGACCCAAGTGTGGGGAGAAGATTCCTTTGTGGGATGCATACCTCCTCAAGATGGCTTGATTTTGGCTGTCCTTGACTGTACTAGACGAAGAATCATATTTTTCAAGTGTGTCAAGTGGTCCCAAATGGTGACTTTTCATCATCTTCAAGACCGTGCGACTATCAAAAGGATAGGCGCACTGTGCGCAAGAAACCTTTATTGCTAGTGCGCTATTCACTAATTTCCTAACTGGACCTTAGGAATTTTTTTTTTTTTCTTTCCTAATATATTTCGTCTCTGAAAATATTTGATTTTACATTTCGCTTGAAATTTTTCTATTGTCTTGTGCCTGTACGATTTTCTAGTGTTAAAATTTTCCCCCTGATATATGAGATCTAGGAAGAATTGTATAGCCGAAATACATTACGTTTTCTTTTTTGTGTAATCCTTTTGATAGAGAGAGAGAGAGTAACCTGATATGGAACCAATTAGGGAGACCCATTTTCTGAAGTAAAAAAGACATCACACTCTATGGGAAACCTGCAAGAGATAAAATGATAAATATTTCTATGAGGCAGGCATATCCCATGCTCATGATAATGACTAGTTAACAAAATCTGTCACATTGATTCTGTCAAGTCAAATTGTGGTAGGTGACCTGCTACTGGTTGATGATGACGATTGCTGATGCCCTTTGGGGCATTTTTTCTGTGCATAGAAAAGTTGAATGTGGAACCCATATGCATTGGCGAGGTAAGTAATTTAAGAAGGAAATGCTTAGTAATGGCATGGCTATTTGACTATTGGGGACCTTCCCGCGTACGAATTGTTGAAAGAGATTCTGACTGATTATGGGTCTTCGACTAATTCTTACAAAGTCCAACTATTTTTAAGTACGATACCATCTTGACATGAAAACTTTGCTAATGTCGAATGCCAAGAGGATGACATCAGTGGGAGATTTTAATTCCCACTGTGCCACTCGAGGATGCCCCTTTTAATGGTGGGGGATCATCCAAGGTACTACCTCCTTCCTGGAGAATGGTTGTCAGAGTCAACAAGAAGGAAGCATCGACCGATAAAAAATAAGTACTGGTATAGGGGACTAGTTTTTCTAATGAAAACGGGGCATGATGTGATTGGTTAAAAAGACATGATGGTGAGAGATGGTTGAAATTGGTGATGATGGTTAACTGGCCCGAGGTCGGAGCTGTAAATGCGAGTCGTGAAATTCATAACAACTTCTGCTGGGGGATTCCTTGGGGTCGGTAGGACATCCGGGGTAGGTGTATGTTTTCTATGATTAACATGGTTGGGCGTGGTAAAGAATGCGAAGCTCCGACCGAGGGTGATTAGGGAATGCTGCGATGTAAGAAATGTAAATGGATGGGTGGGGGTTTTCTCCTAAAATAATCTTTGTACACTTGCCAAAATAATATGAAAGTGGTTTGGATGTAAAAAAATGGAGATAGGTGCCCCATTAACATGAATGATCCTGCATAGTGATGTGAGGATGGTGTTTTCCTGAGGGTGGGGACCCCATTGGTTGGTCTCGATGCGAGAGTGATGAGGCAGATGAAAATGTCACATATGGGATATGCTTATGAGGGCATGATAGACCAAATGTGAAACATGATGATGTGTTTTGGGTGATCCGGTTGGTAGAGGATGGTGATCCCAGAATAGGGTTTTGACATGCGATGAGTAAAACTGATTGACATTTTATCATGGATGTATGAACATGAAATGGTTCCCGATGTTAACACTAGAAAATTGTACAGCAGAAGACGACATCAATTAATGACGAGCCCAAGGATTTACAGGACAGGAATACATTATGGAATCAAGAAGTATTTAAAATCTCTAAGGTTTTGAGAAAATCAGATTTGAACTAGTCATAAATGCTCAAATGCGTGCTTTATCCTTTGAGAAGAGCACCTTCTGTGTGCCTTTTTGCCCGATAAGCGCGCAAACCTGGAAATGGAAAAAAGTCACTTTTCGGGACCATAACAACCAAAGGATAGTTACTCCTTATGTGAAAGTCGCCTAAGGACAACCACCAGCGCCTCCTTAGACATTATGTGAGCACACAAAAGAATATTTGAGCACACAATGGAATCACACCTCTCTCTTGGGTCACCATCTATCTTGTACCAAAGGAGAGAAGGATGATTTGAAGCTCACCTATATAAACCCACCAAGAGATGAACAAATGGTGATCACAAGGTTATGCTAGCCAAAGTTTCCCCAAGCAACACCATCATTGTGTGTGACCTGGAGCTGGAGCTAAAGAGGAATCGATAGTTGGCCACCCAACATATTAGTCCACCACAGAAGAGAGAGAGAGTGAGACTGCATCAGAGGCAAGGCTTGGAAGGCAACATCCTTGCATTAGGACCTAGAGCCATTGCCTAGGTGCCCTTTGGAAAGTGGGTAAAATTTCTTCTCCATTTCGAACGTTTAATAAGAAGAGGCCATCGAGCCATAGTTTGCATTATTATCGTTTGAAACTCTCTATATAGCTTCTGTATATTTATGTTTTTTAGTTTTAGTTTAACCAGAGCATACTTCAGCATACTATTTCCATTAAGTTTTATGATTTTGAGCTCCCCCCACTTTCTGCCTGTTACCAATAGTTTAGAGAGTAGACCACACTCTCTAAGCTTGTGCGATTTCGTACACCCGTGCGACAAATCCACAACAACAGGATTGGCGAATCCACTGATGTGTTTCAAGTTTATGTGGTTGTGCCATCTTTTGCAGGAGACCCTTTGTATATGCTGGAGTGGAGCTGACAGTTCGCTGACCCATATTGCAGTCCCTAGACTCACTGAGGTGACAGAATGAAGAAGGTAGCTGCTAATATTTTTACTTGCAGGATTTTTGCACGTATTTTTTCCTCACAGAGGCGTATTGCGCGCGTTTAGGACTGACCTACGTGCAGGAAGGCGCAACTGTCAAGGGCTTTTGCACGCAAATTGTAGAGATATTTTTTCTCCCTATTTTTTGCATTTTTTCTGCTTGTAAGTGTGTTGGGCAACCCCTAATGTATCTGCCAACACCTTTGTTGATACCCCACAACTTCTGAGAACTCATTTTTTGCTGCTTTCTATAGGCATTTAGTTAGTTTTCATTTAAGTTGGTTTTGAAAAACGTGTTCACATAGTTTAAGTAGGGGGCGAATTAACCATTGCTTTCCGAAAAATTTATGTTTTTTGCACATTATTGTATGCACACTTAGCTTAACTAGTCCAAGTAAGTGGCTCATGACCACACATGCATAAGCTAGTGTAGGAATTGTTTAGTTTAAATTCAATTTTTGCATTTAGGAAATTGCGAGACTAGGATTGAATCGCCAATTAGAGCAAGTAATCTATGTTGTCTTTGCACCATTTGGTGACCCTAGACAAGCATATGAATGCTCTATAGTTGTGATTCGCCATCTCCCTTTAATCACTCACATAGACTAACTAGGAAGATTTGGAAGCGGCCCATTATCCGCAAATGCTTTACATTTGAGCAAGAACAACATCACATAGTTTAACTAGGGGAATTTTGTAAAGGATTACCGATATCCATATGTTCAAATTATGATATTTTTCACCATACGCTCACTCACATTCATCCACTAAGAAAATAAAGCCACCTAAAAATAACTTAAACCAAATCATTAAATTCTTCCCACAGGGGCCACAAGAGAATTTATAGATTAAGTTAGGATCAAGGGGGTAGGCATCCAATAAGCCGCCTTGATCACACTTCACATTGAAACATAAAAGTTGTGTATTTAGGGAGCTTTAAAATCCACCTAGTAGCCCATGGAAAAGAAAGCCTGAGTGCGATAGAGACCCGATTCAGAGGGGTTAGGCTTAGGCGCAGTGCATGCGGTATCAGTTGGGGCTACCTGACCCGGCTGATACTTGGTACTGTTATCTGACTACCAAGAAACCCAAGACTCGAACGCTCACGTGGGACGATGGTTCTTAGTGGCCAAAACTAGGGCATCCTTTACCCTATAGGTGATGGTGCAGGCAAGCGCCAGACCCTCTAACCTTACCTTGGTTGATTCTCTTCGGCTGACTGGGGGCATCGCCAACTCTTACGGGACGTTGTGCCAGCACTCACAAGAAATAATCTCAAGGCCCCGTTACTTTTGAGTGTGTGAGGATGTACTAGGTCTTATATGATTTTGAGTATCACGCGCAAACAAACAAAACCATTTTTTGCTTGATTGATCACATAGATTAAGTTAAAGGGAAAATTCATTTCATTTTCGCTTTGTTTTATGTATGTGGCCATAAATTTGTCATGATCACAGACTAGATCCCCTCAAAAGTTTTCCAAAACCTAACCTGGTCGACACTCAAATGGTTCCAACGGAACCTCGTCAGTCCAGGCATCTTTTGGACCTCCCCCCATTATTGGGAGGGGTTACAGGTCTTTCGTCGTTTAGGCGTCAAAGAGGGAAAATTTCCATAGTGGTTGGTTCCCCCTTTCTTGGAGAAACCTTAGTTAGGAACCCTAGTCGGTCTCCCAACACCACACCGCACACCACTCCAGAGGAGCGCATCCCATACGAGAAGCTAGCTGAATTCACAACGGGGTACGTCACAGACTAACCCTCGTTCTAACCAGAACTTCATGTCTTCACACGTTGCCATGTTGTCAACCTCCCAGTCACCCTTCTTAATGGAATTGAATCTACCATATTTGACCAAGCTCACTAATGACCCCATCGCACACGACCCCAATTGGCTTCCCATGCCCACGAAGCTCCCTTCGGACATACCAAAGTTTGAAGGCAAGCAAGTGGAAGACACATGAAATCATATAATGACCTTTCACCTGTGGTGCTCATCGAATAGCATAATTGATGATACTATTCGGTTGTGGCTATTTCAATGCACTCTTACGGGAGTGGCCACGAAATGGTACATGGAGAAACCTCCTGCTTCACATGGAACCTTTAGCGCCCTTGCTACCACGTTCCTCACATACTTTCAGTTGCCTGTTCACCACGATTCGGGAATGGAGTTACTGAATCATTTCAGACAATCCCCCTCTACCCATATTTCAGAGCATCTCCATAGAGTGGAGGTAGCGTCGTAGTTTATGCAAAGCACAACTCGACAATTGAGTCCTTTTAGATTTATTCTTGAAAACTTGACGGTGGAGATTTAAAAGGATGTGGTGCAACATAACCCCACATCCAAAGAGGATGCAATCAGTAAAGCCCAACAGCTTGAACTGATCTACACGTAATCAGGATACATATACAATATCCTGCCCAACGCCCCGCGCCTGCAATCTTATCAAGAATTGCCAGGTGCGTCTAACTATTCAGATGGACTTATTGGGTCAATGACCCAAGGGTACCTAGGCAGCAACATTCAGAATCCTGGTTACACACATGGGTCTACCCAGAACATGTCTCAGCCTGAATTTCAAAGTCATCACATTCAGCAGCAAAATTTGACTAATAGGGCGCAAGCGTATCACCAAGGAGGAGCTTATCCTCCGGCTGAGGGGACCCATTACGCAGGAATAAAAATTGACAAAAGAACCCCCCCCCCCCAATGGCCAGGTGTAAACATGGGACGTAAATATGCTCAGTCCCAAACACATAAAACACCTACGCAAAACAATGCACAGGTGAACTTTGTGCAGCCGTCCCAAAACCAACCACACCAGTATGATCAAGAGAAACACCCTCCTAATGTGGTTAAGAGAAAGGAAAAAAACAAGCCCAAAGGGAACCCTGGAAAGGGGGGCAGCAACCAACAACACCCAATGCGATCCCAGGCTGGAGGTAACTCCAACCGGAATCAGAACTAGGAGACAAGCAATGCCCAAAGGCAAGGCAAAAGGCCACCTCTACGAACAAACCATTCTTGTTCAATATGTGGTGAGTATGGGAACTATACTCACCATTGTCCCGAAATCCCTAAGCTTAAAAAGCTTCAGAGTAACCGAGGACAGGGAGGATCTTCCCAAACAACTGCAGTTATGCAAGAACCCTTCCCCCATCAAGGAACGGTCAACACTCAACAGCAAAACACCGAATATTTTTGGAAAAACAACCTTGAAATTTACATGGCTGGGGAAGAAATGTTTTTCCAAACTCGTAATCGTAGCTACAACACCCCACCAGACACCAGTTCATTAGGGGCTAGTACGAGCGCGCTGACTACACTTTTAACCATTCCAAATATTCCTTTGGAACCATTTCCAAAAATGGTAAAAGGGCCTAATAGGTGAGCAGGTAACTACTCCAAAGCGGCCCACAATTACAACATCGTAGACGACTTAGCTCAATCACCTGCTGCTATGTCCGCATTGGAAGTACTTCAGTCGTGCCCAAAGCAACAGAAAGCCCTACTTTCCGCATTGGGCGCTATCGACCCTGCCGACATGCGCATGATGGCTTTTGACTTAGAAAAATCCACCCCTAGGCTTCCCTCCAAGGTCGCCTTTCAGATACCAGTATTGGTACAAAATATCACTAGTCACCGATGTGTCATTGACGAGGGTGCATCCACATGTATCATGTCAAAGAATGTATGGTAGCAGTTAGGAGCCCCCGAACTCAAACCTTCCGTCATCACACTTAGAGCATACGACGACTGTCCCTCGACCCCCTTCGGTCTCTTCCAAAATGTACCGGTCTGTTTAGCCGGAAAGACGGTCCACATAGACATCGAAGTCTTGGATGCTCACTTGGATTACAATATACTCATTGGGCAGAGTTACATGTACACCATGTCTGTCATAGCATCCTCCGTCTTCTGCATCATGATGTTCCCCCACGAGGATCGAATCATCACAGTAGACCAGCTGACGCACAGTGAAAAGTGTCCCTTGAACAACATGGATGTAATTCTACCCTGTGTAGATACAGCCGTAGATGGTCTTTCACGGTATCAAGAATATGGCCCTGGCCAACTTAAACCGTCGTCCTTCTTAGGGTCATTCCTAGGAGATCCTCCCATCATACCTAAGGTATCACTCGATGCCACAGGGGCCCCGGTATGCATGATGTCCACATCAAGCACCGAGGTTAGTCAAGACACAGACTCAAGCAGTAATGACACCGAGGTAACAACTACCGCAACCTCCCTAGTCTACGCCGCCTCCCAAAATCCTTTCCTCTACCCACCTCCTGGCTTCACCTCCCAGCAGGTCTTGGTAACACTGGTATTACCCAATATATCATTGGCATTCCTAGTGTGGTATCTCGTTCCCCCTCCAGGAACAAGAACTACCAACATTACTGCATTTGGGTTAAAGCCCCTTGGTCCCGAGGAGCCCCAACCTACCCAAGCAGCAGTCGAAACCATCCCCGCAAGGGAAATTCCCATTGCAAAACCGGTGACCACGACCAAGAAAAGTGCCAAGAAAGGAAATAAAGTGGTGACTCCCACCATGCAAAGGGAGTCATAAGCCTGCACAACATGTGATGTCATAGGACACCCTACCCACATATGCCCAGAGTTGGAGGAATTAAAACCACTCCTCGGCTGCGAGGCAGGCACCTCAAAGCGACGTTCCCATAAAAAGGAACTTGCCACCAACAACATAGACAAGCCGCTGCGTACCAATCACGCATGCGTGCTCTGTGAAACCTATGGGCATTATACCCACCATTGTCCAGAAATAACACGATATAGGGACGCCTTACATGCGATCGAGCAATCCTATCAAGAGGATCCCTCCATCCAGTCTATCAATGATGAACCACGTACCATCCTATACTTACAAGAGGAGCATATATTCGTAGAAAGACCCCCGGTAATGCCCATTATACGGTGTACGCTATGCAATGAATGTGGCCACTACCTCGAAGAGTGTGCTGCATTGGAAATCATTCACAGATGGTATGCAATCGAATGGGTTTACTACGTGGGGCTACGAGCAACAAAATCACATGCCCATTATGCGTCGATAATCAACTATTGGAGGATTGTCACTACATACCTCGCTTTTGGCTAGCCCTTGCTAGCCTCCGCTCAACCATCATTAGGGGAATTTTGAGGTCTAAAATGGGCCTCCTAAGGAAAATGTACAATCAAAATTCACTTTATGAGAACATTTTAGGGGATGACATCATCCCTAATGGTTGAGGTGGCATTGATTGAGTTAAAGGTACTTACTTGTCACATTCTCAATGGTGGATAAAAAATCATAGTTAACCATGGTAGTGCTCTAAGTAATTTTAAAGTCAAAGTAAATTACTCATAATAAATGTCATTTCACACTTTTTTAATAAAAATATATTATTGTCATTTCATATTTCTTGAAAGAAACAATGCATAACCCTATAAATTTATTATATTATATTATTTTATATAGTATATTAATTACATGTTATTATACAGTTTAAATAATATAAATTTTAATTAATAGCATATACTAATTAAGAATTTATAAATTTATATTTATATTTTAGTTTAAGTTATTTAAGTACAAAGAACAAATGCATTAGTTGTTCAATGATAATTATTTTTTCTTGAAAAGCTAATTCTTATTTATAGTCACATCAATACAATTTTTTTATTAATTTTATTTTGGTACAACTTTTGAATTGAATTTAACTATGGTTACATGGATTGTGGTGCAAAAAGTGAATTTCAAATTCATAAATATTATTTTATTGGTTTATCTATTAGTTTATTATTTCCTTAGGAGGCCCATTTTATATCTCAAAATTCCCCTAATGAGTTCGTCTTTCCCGAAAAGACGATATGGATGCCGAATCCGTCGACAGCTCCATGACCCAAGCATAAGAGATGAGTAGGTCCATAATGTTCTTATCAGCCGAAGAACGGCCTAGCAGGGAACCCATAGTTACCCCTAAAGGAATCTCACGAAACCCACCCACATGCACATTATGTAAGCAGACAGACCATATAGTAGTCCACTGCCCTAACTTAGCAGCATTGTGATGTTAGTACCCCGCCTGGCCTCAGACCAAGCACGATGGGACCCCCATATCACGGATATTTTGCCTGATATGTCAGGGTAATCATTACAACCGACATTGTACTTATGTCTCGCAGATTCGTCCCATTATCGACATGATTAATGCCGTATAAAAAAGGGCAAGCGATCTCCAAGAATGGCATAAAATATATATCGCCGGCTCAACGTCCCCACCACCGCAGTGGTGTTTCAATCCTGATAAGACCACACGGCAACCACGTATACCCCAGGCCAAGCCTAGGATAACATGTGGTATATGTGATCTAAACGATCACTGAGTCAACCAATGCAGAGAACTCAAACCCCTTGCAAACAGTCTATGCATAATCTCGCCTCTCCCTCAAAAACTTCTCTCTAATCAAGAGAAGATCACACGCACTTATTGACGAATTTTCTCACACTTTCATCATATATTTAAGTGTACACGTCTCCCCAAGCTGAGAGCAGCTAGAGTGGCATTAAGTCAACCACCCACCAAAAAGGGAGGCAAGTCTCAACCTACGACGCAAAAATGGAAGAAGAAGACGACCTGGTCCACAACCGACCCTTTCCAAGCATCCACATCAGGAACATCGAGTAGTGTAGAATCTCACACTATCTACTCTATCAGCGCTGTGATACCATGCACCATTTGCACCAGTCATGATCATGTGCCGGAGGTATGCCCGCTGCTAAAAGCGTTCAGGCACCTCTATGATAAAAACAACTGTCACCTACCAGAAATTGACTATCCTAGCGAGAAAGCCAACCTTCGTCTCACACAGGACTCTGTTACTAAGATCCTGCCCCCACCGCATGCCAACGACACAATTCACCACATATGACTTGTATCATCGCATGCCCAAGACAGGATTTCAACCACCTCCTTATCACAGGAATTCTGCTTTATTCCTGTCGCAAAAGACCAAGGCACCTTACGCTTTTGCATATATTTCCACAAGATCCCAAACTTGCATACCACCATCGAACTCCTTGATGACACCCAACCTCTAGAACAATTCCTAGTACAACTAGAGCTAGTTGACGAAAGAAGGAGACAATCGCTGCAACACAACGAGGCCCATAAAAAAAGGGTAAAAACATCATTCGACCGCCACATCATCCCTCGCTTATTTATTGAGGGAGAGTTAGTCCTTCACTATGATGTCGCAAAAGAGGCCTTAGGGCCAGGAAAGTTTGAAACCTTGTGGAAAGGGCCCTATATCATCAAACATTGTCTCCGATAGGGGGCATACTTCTTGACGGAATTGGACAAGACCTACCTTACTAACCCCGTCAACAGCCTTTACCTCAAGAATTTCTACCCATAAGGGCCCCAGTAGCCCTTATCCCTTAGAGTTAGAATACACAAAAATCCCAATACCAAAATATTTTTGACCCAAAAACCTAAACGCACTCAAAGTGCCACCATGGATCACCAACTTGAACCCTATTTCAGATTTGCTAATGGAGCACCGCGATGGTCTCAAAACTTAGCTGCAGCCACCTGGGTCATCTACCACCCTGACCGATCACTACTGTGTTCAAATGACGTGTACATCGGATCAACAACCAACAATCAGGCAGAGTATGACGCCGTTATCGGAATTATGTGCGAGGCCCTCCATCAGGGCATCCACCATATGCATGTCTACCTAGATTCCCAGTTAGTGGTATCACAGTTAAACCAAACATTTGAAACTAGAGATGTAAACTTGTTTAGAAAATATTTGCATGCCAAAAGATTAAGTAGAAAATTTGATTACATTACATTCTCACATGTACCAAGGAATCAAAACCAAGCAACTGATCACATAGCTAACAATATTCTAGACTAGAATGCATCGCGAATAAACCACCATACATAAAAAACCAAAAACATAGATATCCATCATCATAACACAAAATGCATAAACCGAAATAGATAGCACATCATGTAGAGCTGCAAAAATATCTCTCATATATATATAAAAAAATATGTGTATCTGAGTAAAAAAATAGTATCACTAGCCCAGTGGCCAGCCCAAAGATACAAGGGTCGTCAAAAATAAGGGAAGCATCCTCATAATGGGTGCTTTCCCTGTGTACAAAAATACTCTAGGGGGGTGCCCCCTCAAGAGGAGCACTTGGGCCCACCACTGCTCCTAGTGCCACCACCAGAGCTACTGTCGCCACTGCGATAGGTACCCATCATAGAGTGGGCCGATAATCCCTCCTGCGGGCCATCATCGTCTCTAACCAAACCTCCTCGAGATCATCCATAAAACCTCGGGTAGGCACCCTGAAGGTCAAATGGTCCACTCGACCTTGGAAGTCCTCTAGAGCATCCACCTAAGCCGTAAGTATTGTGATGTGTGCCTTAGCCGCATTTGCAAGAGCTCTCTCGGCTACAACCTCAGTTGCAACCGAGTTTCTTCCCTCACCAAAAGGGCCAACACCATCCCTGCCAGGTCCACCGGCACCACTCGGTCCACCTGCAGCACCTCCTCCCTGACCACCCGGTGGTCGTGGCAAAGGGTCATGACCCACCAGTCGGGCCACTGGGCATCCCACCTCGCCAACATTCTCACGAGTAGCCAAAAGAATGTAAGTGTCAATAAAAAAAAATCAAGTACATAAAAACTCGAAAAAATGCAGAGATATAACACATACCTGCAGGACCCCAAACAAAAACAAAGGGAGACTGATATCTGGATCACCCTGAAAGTCCATCCTCGCGTATGGGTATGGAAAAAATTTTTGCAGATTGGCCTCGAACCAGGCCTCCGTTGTGTCGTTCCAATAACGACTCGCTATTCCACCACCGCCACGTGGCATCACCGGAGCCCACCTCCTTATGCGTGGATCCCTCGAACCCCCAATAGGCACTGCTACAAAGGGCCTCATCAGCACGACCCTCTCATACATAATGCTGCACAAGATGCTAGCGTACGCAAATGATTTGGATCCATATTAGACCCTGTTTAGTTGCGACACCATACCATCAAAGCAGAAGCAGGCAAAATAAAAAAAATGCCCGTTCCTCAAGCGGCATAAAACTCTCACCTATGGGCCCGATGCCCGATGTGGAGAAAATGACCCCGCCAGTCGCACAATAATGGCCAGAGCACACCGCTCGACCGCATATATCACTGATGCAATATTGATGCACCCCTTAGTAAGAGGTGCACCACTGCAATGCCTCCTCCAGAACCTGTCCATGTTCACTCGCCCAACAGGGAGTGGATACCTCAGCGCCTCGCCCTAATGTAATAATCCGGTCATAAAATATATATCTGTCTCTGGACGGATAATGAAGTTTGTACCCCTTAAGATGAACATATTGCGCCTCCTGTGCCAATGCTATATGATATAACGTAACAATCAGTCTTGTGACCGAAGGAACTCGTTATCAACAAATTTCAGAAGGCCCCATGCAACCAACTGATGGCGTGCCCCAACATTAGTAGCCAGGGTGGTCCGGATCTTGGGCCAATCTTTCTCTCTCCACACCAACTTGCCAAGAAATAGGCACCCATCAGTATAGAGGAAAAACATCAAAAGGGACAACAACAACCCTGCCCTTGTGTTAGCACCTAATTTGAACCTCAGGCTGAAGGAAGGAAAATCAGGGTAACTTCAAACCACCATCTGAATATAATACAAATGACTCTAAATCTGTGTGGACTACATTAATTGGATGATTAACAGGTTTCTCTTTACTAGTGATCATGTATTTCATTTTCTTCTCCCTGTATAGTTTTCTCAGCTGACCAAACACGGAAATGGTGGCATAAGAGAAATCAAGCTATATGGTTCCTTTTAGTTTTGCACCCCATGACCTGGACAAAAGCATTCCAAACCGTGGTGGAACATCGGCAACAACCACATCCATCAAAACATTCTTGGCTGGGATTTGATCTAAAGATACTACCAAGTCTTTGATAAGACCAATAAAATGGACCCTACTGGAGTCAAAGGAATACAAATCATGGTACTTGCAGGTAATATCAAGACCCAACTTCTCCATAATGGATTTGGGCATCAAGTTGTGCGAGGCTCCAGAGTCCAACATAGCATTATGTAAAATGAACTCATGCAATCTAAGACTCAGGTAGAAGGGAGGGACTTCACTCTCTTCAGACTAGCCCTCTATGGCTGGACCAAAAATGAGTTCAGGATAGTCATCTTCAACATTTACCATATCTGATACAGAGTCTATTTGCAAAAATCTAGACACCTGATGTTTATAAGTGCTATTTTTTACCAACTCAGTCAAGGGCATGGACACCTTCAGCTTAGCAATTTCATTTTCTAAATTAAA
The DNA here is from genome assembly GCA_034641835.2 of Pinus albicaulis. NCBI lineage: Eukaryota > Viridiplantae > Streptophyta > Pinopsida > Pinales > Pinaceae > Pinus > Pinus albicaulis. Next base: position 527,296,041 of record CM076576.1, on the reverse strand, counting down.
ATATGGAACTTTTTCTACCTCTTTGATGGGAGAATATTTCTTCCTCACTTTCTCCTTTGTTGCATTAAGCTGGTTCTTTTCATTTGCAATCGCTGAGGATGCCTTGCTGGGAGATGGATCAACAGGCTCTTTCCCTTTCCTTTGAGTATTTGAGGAATCATTTTTTGATTGCAACTCTTTCCTTTTCTGAATGGGATTGATTGGCACATCTCTGCTCCTCAAAGAATACTGCTTTTGTTGTGTTGACAAAGTGTTCATATATCCTCGTTGGTAATCATCGAATTCTTCCTCTAATACAACATCATTTGCCAATATGAAATCATCATCTCTTCGAGTGTCTGGAATCACTGTATATTCTTCACCTTCTGTCAAAAAGATGGGCATACCATTGGCAGTGAAAAAATGATTAGCTTCAACTACCGGATCATCATCATCATCTGTTTCCATTCCATGAACATAATTTTGCTGCAAAGGGGTCCTAATCTGCTGCTGTTGTGTTGCTTGATCCCATGCTTTATGTTCCCTTTGTTTAATTCAGAATTGGGGTTGCTGCTGTCCTCTGAAATTTGGATTCCTGATTTGTGCTTCAAGTCTATCTGAGATAGTCAATCGATCAACCATCTTCTCCACTGTTCAGATCAAAGTATCCATCTTACTGTCTGAAGGAGATGCTTCTTCTTTCATAGTTACCCTCTTTTCAGCTCTTGTTCACGCTCTTCTGGCCAACGAATTTTCTTCTATGCTCACAACTATTTTTTGCATGTCTTCAAGTGTGGTAGGATCTCGTTCTCATAGCTGATATGCCATATCAGCATCAAAACCATCTGGAAATTTGAGCAAAGCTAACCCCATGGGGGGTTTTAGGTTGGCTGGAATTGCATTATAGACAACATTAAATCTCACACAATAATCTTGTACACTTTCACCCAATTTCCTTTTAATATTTTCATATTCAGACAATATTTGGAGTGGGTTTTTCTTTACCTCCCACCAGTCTAAGAATTGTCTATGTAGCTCTAGCAAAGTGTGGATAGAGGCTGCTGGTAAGGCTCTGAACCATTTTCTAACTTCACCTCCAAAGCTTTGGACAAACAATCTCATGGTCACATTTTCTGCCTCTACCTCATGAAGGTCAAAGAAGTCATTCATCTTATCAACATGTTGCTGGGCTGTGATGCTTTGAGTGGCATCAAATAAAGGTATTTTACTTTGGTAATCAGCAGGCATATCATTTAGATTCTGAGGTAAAACCAGGGGCGCATACCGGGCAACCATGACTCGAGGTGGATTTACAACAGCGTTTGTGCTACTAGGATTCAAGGGGGATGTTGATGGAGGAGTCGAAAGCTGAGAATTGGCTTCTGAAATGGATGGGAATGCTGATGAATTAAGGGCAAAAAATGCTGTTTCTGATGACTTTGAAGGCTCAGGGATATTGGTTACAATGATAGATGTTTGAGGGGAATTTAAAATGTAGTCATCAATTGATTTGTTTTCCCTTTGAACTTCAAGATCCACAAGAAACTCAGGGTCTAAAACCGTGTCGTCAAGTGCAGTTTCAGATTTGTTTTTGAACAAAGAAAGCTCAAAAAACTCATCAAAAGAGAGGTCTTCTAAAAACAACCACTCACTGGGCCAGGTATGGGATCTGAGAATAGGTCTAGGGCTTACTGAACCTTCTTGTCTTCTGATTATTCGTGGGATGAGATTAGGGTTTTAAAATATAGGAGGAGGATTTGGATCGGGATTAGCCCCGGTGTATTTTCTTGAAGCCAATGTGGTAAATCTTCTACTTTATAGTGTTTTATTTCAGCCTAACAAACTTTGAACCTCATCATCCAGAGTCCAAGAATTTATATAGTAGATATTACTGGGGTGATTAATATTTCGTTTTAAATATTCTCGAGTATGGTCGCCAGGAAATGTTAGTACCTAATTTGAACCTCAGGCTGAAGGAAGGAAAATCAGGGTAACTTCAAACGACCATCTAAATATAATACAAATGACTCTAAATTTGTGTGGACTGCATTAATTGGATGATTAACTAGCTTCTCTTTGCTAGTGATCATGTATTTCATTTTCTTCTCCCTGTATAGTTTTCTCAGCTGACCAAACACGGGAATGGTGGCATAAGAGAAATCAAGTTGTATGGTTCCTTTTAGTTTTGCACCCCATGACCTGGAAAAAAGAATTCCAAACCATGGTGGAACTTCGGAAACAACCACATCCATCAAAACATTCTTGGCTGGGATTTGATCTAAATATACTACAAAGTCTTTGATAAGACCTATACAATGGACCCTACCGGAGTCAAAGGAATGCAAATCATGGTACTTGCGAGTAATGTCAAGACCCAACTTCTCCATAATGGCTTTGGGAATCAAGTTGTGTGAGGCTCTGGAGTCCAACATAGCATTATGTAAAATGAACTCATGCAATCTAAGACTCAGGTAGAAGGGAGGGACTTCACTCTCTTCAGACTGACCCTCTATGGCTGGACCAAAAATGAGTTCAGGATAGTCATCTTCAACATTTACCATATCTGATACAGAGTCCATTTTCAAAACTCTAGACACCTAATGTTTATAAGTGCTATTTTTTACCAACTCAGTCAAGGGCATGGACACCTTCAGCTTAGCAATTTCATTTTCTAAATTAAAATATGGAACTTTTTCTACCTCTTTGACGGGAGAATCTTTCTTCTCCACTTGCTCCTTTGTTGTGTTAAGCAGGTTCTTTTCATTTGCAATTGCTGAGGATGCCTTGCTGGGAGAGGGATCGACAGGCTCTTTCCCTTTCCTTTGAGTATTTGAGGAATCATTTTTTGATTGTAGCTCTTTCCTTTTCTGAATGGGATTGATTGGCACATCTATGCTCCTCAAAGAATACTGCTTCTGTTGTGCTGACAAAGCATTCATATATCCTCATTGGTAATCATCGGATTCTTCCTCTAATACTACATCATTGGCCAATATGAAATCATCATCTCTTCGAGTGTCTGGAATCACTGTATATTCTTCATCTTCTCTCAGAAAGATGGGCGTACCATCGGCAGTGAAAAAATGATTAGCTTCAACTACCGGATCATCATCATCATCTGTTTCCATTCCCTGAACATAATTTTGTTGCAAAGGGGTCCTAATCTGCTACTGTTGTGTTGCTTGATCCTGTGCTTTATGTTCCCTTTGTTTAATTCGAAACTGGGGCTGCTGCTGTCCTCTGAAATTTCGATTCTTGATTTGTGCTTCAGGTCTATCTGAGATAGTCAACTGATCAACCATCTTCTCCACTGTTCGGATCAAAGTATCCATCTTACTGTTTGAAGGAGATGCTTCTTCTTTCACAGTTACCCTCTTTTCGGCTCTTTTCTTCGCTCTTTTGGCCAACAAATTTGCTTCTATGCTCATAGCTATTTTCTGCATGTCTTCAAGTGTGCTAGGATCTCGTTCTCGTAGCTGATATGCCATATCAGCATCGAAACCATCTGGAAATTTGAGCAAAGCTAACCCCATGGAGGGTTTTAGGTTGGCCGGAATTGCATTATACACAACATTAAATCTCACACAATAATCTTGTACACTTTCACCCACATTCCTTTTAATATTTTCATACTCAGACAATATTTGGAGTGGGTTTTTCTTTACCTCCCACCAGTCTACGAATTGTCTATGTAGCTCCAAAAAAGTGAGGATAGAGGCTACTGGTAAGGCTCTGAACCATTTTCGAACTTCACCTCCAAAGCTTTGGACAAACAATCTCATGGTCACATTTTCTGCCTCTACCTCATGAAGGTCAAAGAAGTCATTCATCTTATCAACATGTTGCTGGGCTGTGATGCTTTGAGTGGCATCAAATAAAGGTATTTTACTTTGGTAATCAGCAAGCATATCATTTAGATTCTGAGGTAAAACCAGGGGTGCATACCGAGCAGCCATGAATCGAGGTGGATTTACAACAAAGTTTGTGCTACTAGGATTCAAGGGGGCTGTTGATGATAGATTTGAAAACACTCATCAAAAGAGAGGTCTTCTAAAAACAACCACTCACTTGGCCAGGTATGGGATCTGAGAATAGGTCTAGGGCTTACTAAACCTTCTTTTCTTTTGATTATTCGTGGGATGAGATTAGGGTTTTCAAATATAGGAGGAGGATTTGGATCGGGATTAGCCCTGGTGTATTTTCTTGAAGCCAGTGTGGTCAATATTCTACTTTACAGTGTTTTACTTCAGCCTAGCAAACTCTGAACCTCATCATCCAGAGTCCAAGAATTTATATAGTAGATATTACTGGGGTGATTAATCTTTCGTTTTAAATATTCCCCAGTATGGTTGCCAAGAAATGTTAGCACCTAATTTGAACCTCAGGCTGAAGGAAGGCAAATCAGGGTAACTTCAAACCACACTCAGCCTTGTAGCTAGCCCTACAAGGTCAGGATAGGGCTCTCTTCGTGAAAAATGTTCAATGAAATATAACTGCAAATTGATTTTAGGCTAGGTATAGTAGCTCGAAATTTTTTATCGAATTTCTGGGTTGTATGGATCAAATGGGGTTGGGCAGTTTGAATCTGGGGAATTAAATCAGAGATACATGGTATTCTATGGGTCTAGGAAGGCATGGATTTTAAAAATTTTATTTAAATGATGATGGAATGTGTAAGACTGGTGAGAAGTTGAAAAGGGCATAGGAGACAGATCCCTTTCAAACAACAGAAAACATAACGTATTTAATGATTTTCCCAAGGTAGAGCATTATACAATGGATTCTACCTATCTATCTTGAAAAAATTCAACCATAAATGATGGAGATATGATTGAAATACATAATAATAGACAAATGATCACAAAAGAAAGACAATGCTAAAATCCATACCACCGGGATCCCATAAATCAATGCTGCATTTCTTGATTAATTCCCTGCCAAACTGTTACAAATGGAGTGCAAAGCGTCCTCAATTATTTCCAACGTTATTCCACTGTGACCTCCCCCTTTACAAATGACTCAGAAATTACATTAAATAGACAAAATTTTAGGGGACGCATCCGCAGAAGGAAGAGCTGTTTCAACAGTTTTGGAACATAAATCTGAACATAGAAAATAGACCAAAAATATACCCCAGAAAGAATGAATAGTCATGGAAGATTTTGCTGTTATATTTCGACAAATGAGAAGATGAAATCTTTAGGGCTGATCCCCCTTTCATCGCTACTGTAGATGCTGAGATGATTTTGTGTTCATATTTAGCTCACGGCCTTGAATGTTTCTTTTTCTTTGTTTGAAAATCCCCTTTATGCCGAGAAGTTCCCTTTGAAATCAATACAAATGAAATCCGTTTTTTAATGAAGAAACGTCTCTTTTTTATGGAAAAGAGTGAAAGGAAGGATGGTGGGGCCAAATCGCTATCACAAATCGCAATGGGAGGGGGAAGGGAGTATGCGATGAAAACATTGCGATGCGATGGAAGAGGATGCGATGGAGTGGTGACAATAAGCGAGGTTCGATGGCCGATGGAGTAATGGCGCAGAGGTGCGATGTGAGAGTGTATAGGGGAAAGCCGATGCGATGGAGGAAAACCTTTGTAAGAGAAAATCGATAAAAAAAAACGAAATGCACCTTTACACAGGAAAAACATCTTTTTTATTGAAAAGAGCGGAGGGCTTTGGTGGGACCGGGAGGAATCGCAATCGTAAGATGGAGTGGAGCGGGTGTATTACATAATGGGGCGATGTGATGGGAACTTGCGATGCGATGAACGAAAAGTCCTTTTAAAAAAAAATGGAAAAAATGCTTTAACACAAGGAAAAGCTCATTTTCTTTTGAAAAGAGCGGAAGGCTTTAGGTGAGACCCAGGGGAAATCACATCGGCGGGATGGAGTGGAGCGGGAGCAAAGTGCTGGCGGGGATTTTCTGATTGCGATATGCGATTCATCGTAATTGAAAATCGCATCGGAAGGGGAGAGGGTGTATTGGAAAATAAAGTGATGCGATGGGGTATAGACCAAAGATAAGGGAGTGGAAGAAACTCTTTTAAAACAAAGATAAAATGAAATTTTTTCTTTACATAGAGAAAAACCGTTTTCTTTTGAAAAAGCGGAAGGCTTTTCTGGTGGGACCGGGGGGAATCGCAATCGCAAATCGGTGGAGGAGTGAAGTGGGAGAAAAGTGTTATGTAAAATGCTGATTGCGATGCGGTGAGAGGGCAGGGAACCGTCCGATCAGAAGAGCGGATCAACGGTGGAAAATGTAATCGGGGAGCGTATCGGCAGGAGTCAATCACATCGGAGAAAGTCATGGGAGCGGGGACAAAGTTGGGAATGCTGCAAATTTGCAATGCGATTGGCCAATTGCGATTGAATGTGGGCCATCAGATTGTTGAGAAGATCAACAGTCCAGATGCGATCGGGGGTGGGTCAATCGCATCGGAAGTTTTCAATCAAAGGTGGGTCAATTGAGACTTATGTGATGCGATGGTGCGATCGGATCGGGGAAAAGGGGATTGCGGCAATGAAACAAACTTTGTGATAAAGGGAAAAATACATAAGTAAGGATTATAAAGTTTAAAAGGCCAAATGAGAAGAGGGGTAAGGTTAGGCTTTTGGGGACTTTCATTCACTTAGGCATATTTTCCAATCCAGAAGTCAGTTTGGGGAGCATGATATATTGTTGGAAAGCTCTTTCCGGGCTCTTTCTGATGGACATACTTGGAACATGATTTTATACTGAAAATACTATGGAAAAAACCTTTGAAAAGTATGGTGGTGGCTGTGTAGAGATAACAGCTTCTGAAGCTCAACTTACTACATATGAAGACATAAAATTACATAAAGAATGATATTATAAGAAAAGTACCATGTTTTCACCTCAAAACATGTTTTGAGGTGAAAATTACATCAAGCTTAATAGAACAACTCTCTGATTTTTCCAAATACTGTGCCTTTGAATTTATTTGACCTCCTCATGACCTTGATAATATTTATTGACACTTGGCTCATTAATTTGACCATGATGGGACCCTAGAACCTAATGAGACCAACCCTATGACCTAATAACCTGAATTGTGAAGTGAAAGTGAGTCATGACTGAAGAACATAGAGAGGAGAATCAACAATTTTTCACATGAGGGAAAACTGATGAAAGACCAATACCATCAATGATTCCATGAACTAATGGAATGATGAAAATTTATGGTATGGGACTCCTACTATGCAAATGAAAAAGAGTAAATTTGATCACTGATGGCAGTGTGACAAAATGGACACTAACACCTTGCATGCTTGTTTCGTTCACAGGCGCGCCCTTGCACGCAAAAAGGAGGGAACAACGTGCCTTCGCGTGACTACCCCTCGAAAATAAGCGCAAGGGGGGCGCTTCTTTTCCTATATCGCCCGTGCAATCTAGGACAAAAATCCCCTTTGAGGCCATACAAACCCAATTTTTACGGCCCCCGGCATCACCAAACTGAAAAAATTGAAATGCAGGACGTCATGGAAGTTACCTCGGCATAATATCACTAATCCCTAGTACACAGACTGACTGCAACGGCAAGAAAGGCTCTGTAATCACCTCTAATCTCCCAAAATTCAGCAAGTACAAAAGAATAGGATTAGGGCCATAATCCCATATCTATCACCCTTTTCCAGAATTTCGGAGGTCCATAACAGGAGATTAGAAAGTCCATTCTGCAAACCGTAAGTTGCACCATCATCAGTATACCATGACGAACGAAAGCGATGCCCCACATTTTCTTTTTGGAAAAATATTTTCTTAAGCATCGGTAGGTATGCACCCTCCCATATTCCTTTCAAAAATTCATGTTTTTCAATAATATTGGATGAAAATAAGATTATTTCACTTGAGGTTGTTGTTTTTTGCAGGAAGAACCTGAAAACCGTTCACAACACCATCCATTGAAAGTTCCAGATCAGGTATCATTCTACCTTCGGCATGATAGAGTCCCATAGAACTTTGCATATCTCAACATCATTTCTCCATGAGAAATAAACCATAGGGTCCTCATACCCAACCACGTTTATCACCACCTCACCTTGTATATGATAAACGCCCGTGATGGTCGGTAGAGCCTCCCCTCCATGGTGATCGTCATCCAAAGTAGACCATACATCACCCCACAAGTGACGCCATGGCCATACCATGTTAGTCCGGGAAGCACCTCATGCCCATCCACATATCATGCATAATGTCAAGTTCACCATTCAAACTCAACCCCCTTCCTAGACGATCAGGTTGTACAAGCAGATTGAGAGTGCACCTACGCGCACCGAATTTGGCCCGCCATACCTCCATCAGCGTAATCCCATCTGCGACATCTTCCGCTTCATAAACCCCACACATAAGACCAAACAATGGGACCCCTACCCCCAAAAAAGAATCGTCCTCAAACCTTCAGTGAGAGACCCTCTTACATGTTTTGGGGTACTCGTCTTTGTGTTTTTTACAAACCAAACCCCATTATTTTATTCTTTTGGTAAGTGTACAAAGACGGAAAATGATGCACTTCGCCCTCATATTTCAATTTTTCTCCCATGGCAGCAGTCCCCCATCTCCCTTGGTCGAAGTATTTCACCCCCCATGCACGCACCATTACGACAATCGTAGCCGGTTTACACCCACCCTGGAAGTCCTACCAACTCCAGGGATTTTTTCTTCAAAAATACCTATGACTGCCGCCAAGATGCTCAAGAATTCTTCGACCTCAGGCCACTAAATCCCCATCATCCATTTTTAGTCACCGCTCACTAACATGCCTTTGTTAAACACATCATATCCCGATTCCCAATTCCTCACGTTGGTAACTCATGGTTTGGTTAAGGCTTCCTTTTTGTCGACCTCAACACCTCTTTTCCAAAAAGGAAGTGATACCTTGGATAACCCCTCCCCATGAAAAGGGGTATCCTCGGGTGGCACTATGGGAGACATCCTTGTCCACAGATGTCATCATTCCTCTTGACATTTGAATACAGTAAAAGCTTTCATGTCATGATGGTATCTTACCTTACAACCATTGCTCTTTGATCAGATTTATCAAAGAACTGTACCTCCATAAGCGTCTCTGACAACAATGCTTACACGGGGAGGTCCCATCCAGTACATATGCGTACATGGCATAATGATATGCCATACCAGGATTATGCATATGGATACCACATTCCACCTATCATCAAAGAAAAAACGCCCCTGAGGGCGTCAGCAGTCGTTGTCAACAACCACCAGCATCACTACCACAGTAGTGGCATAAACAACACATATATCTGTCAATTTTGTTTAACTAGCCATAACATCATGAGCATGGGACATGCCCGCCTCATTCAAATTTTGTAAATATGTTGTATGTTTGTCTGCTTGCAGGGGGTCCCTTAGGCCATGGTTATCTCGAAAACGGTGCAAGGTGTTGTCAATTCCAAAATACACGCAAACCTCTCTCTCTCTCTCTCTCTCTCTCTCTCTGCGTACGATACATAAAATAAACTATAATGTATTTCAGCTATACAGTTCTTCCTAGACCTCACACATTAGGGGGTAACTGTTAACACTGGAAAATCGTACAGCAGAAGACGACATCAATTAATGTCGAGCCCAAGGATTTATAGGACAGGAATACATTATGGAATCAAGAAGTATTTAAAATATCTAATTTTTTGAGAGAATCAGATTTGAACTAGTCATAAATGCTCAAATGCACGCTTTATCCTTCGAGAAGAATGCCTTCTACACGCATTTTTTCCCGATAAGCGTGCATTCCTGGAAATGGAAAAAAGTCACTTTCCGGGACCAAAACAAGAAAATGACAGTTACTCCTTATGTGAAAGCCGCCTAAGGACAGCCACCAGCGCCTCCTTAGACATTATGCGAGCACACAAAAGAATATTTGAGCACACAATGGAATCACACCTCTCCCTTGGGTCACCATATATCATGTACCAAGGGAGGGAAGGAGGATTTGAAGCTCACCTATATAAACCCACCAAGAGATGAAAAAATGGTGATCACAAGGTTATGCTAGCCAAAGTTGCCCCAAGCAACACCAGCATTGTGTGTGACCCGGAGCTAGAGCTAAAGAGGACTCGATAGGTGGCCACCCAAAATCTTAGTCCACCACAGCAGAGAGAGAGAGTGAGACTGCATTAGAGGCAGAGCTTGGAAGGCAACATCCTTGCATCGGGACCTAGAGCCATTTCCTAGGTGCCCTTTGGAAAGTGGGTAAAATTTCTTCTCCATTTCGAACGTTTAATAAGAAGAGGCCATCGAGCCATTGTTTGCATTATTATCATTTGGAATTCGCTATATAGCTTCTGTATATTTGTGTTTTTTAGTTTTAGTTTAACCAAAGGATACTTCAACATAATATTTCCATTATGTTTTATGCTTTTGAGCTCCCCCCACTTTCTCCCTATTACCAATAGTTTAGAGAGTAGACCACAATCTCTAAGCTTGTATGATTTCATACACCTATGCGACAAATCCACAACAACACCCGAGCTATAGTTTATGGTCATGACTCCAAATATTGATGTATGGTCTATATGAGTGATGGATGCCATGAAAAATGTGGCTATATCGACCAACAAGGGTGTTTATGATGTGTAAGGTGGGGTGATGATAAACATGGTAAGGAAGATGAAACCTATGGTTTTATTCTTGTGAGGACATGATGTCAGGATATGCAAAGCATTTTGGGAAACCTATCATGCTAAGGATATAATGATACATGCTCTTGTACTTTTTTTGTCTCAGACGTATAGTGATTTGGCATGCCTGCAACATTTGCAGCCAATACCCCAAGTGAAAGCATATTTTCCATACAAGTATTTTGAAATAATTTGAATTTAAAGTGATAATAGAGGGTGTAACTAAACTGTAGTATGGAGGGGGTGGGCGTTGGGCCCGGAAATGACTTTATATGAAACTTGGATTTATGGGGTATAGATTGAACATGATGAAGCGATGATCACTGTGTTTCTTGCGGTTTTGTGATTGGGTACTCTGAGTTCCCATTATGGGCTTTTGAAAATGGTAAAAAGCGTAATATATAGGCCAATATGGCTCATTTTAAAGTCATTTTTTCTTTTTGAGGGTCTAAGGTTAGAGTAGAGCTATATTCTCAAGCTTTTCTTGTCGTTGCGGTAAGCCTAAGTACCCGGGATTCGCGCGGTCAGTGTGAGGTAGGAGCTAAAACGTCTTACTATTCCTTTTTGTATTTTTATGTCTAGGGAGTCTGTACAAGTATGATATTGTACGAATTTTATGCCTATTTTTGGGCAGGACCACACAGGCGATCTAAGATGGTGTGCGTAGTCCCCGCGCAATGGTTTTTATTTGCGCATAGACCTCGTGGGTAGCCAATTTTTAGTGAGTTGCGTCGCGTGCCTATGTTTGGTACATGCGCAAGATCAACATGCAGAGAGGGTTGACAAGTGTGAGAATGCCACTTTTTAATGAATTTTTATGGTTTTTTGTTTAAAAACTGACATTTTTGGTTTTTTCCTTGGTGGCAGGATGTTGTGGAGAGAGTGAGACTGGCCTGATCTGTGCACAGCGGTGGCCCAAAACCCATGTGCTTGAGAGACACTGGCTCGATATGGTTTTCTCAAGTTCTTGGAGACCAACATATTGAGATATTAGGATGCATTCTTGTGCTACCTAGTCTGATGCTGGAACAGGTGGTGACGTGTTATGGTCTTGCACTGGAGAGATGTGGTGATCCAGCCTAAGACTGATATCTACTTTGTGACGAGTCTCTTGCCTTAGGGGGAGGCACTCCCATATCCACTCCATCTTGGGGGAGTGAGCATTCATTACTGGGTTGAGGAGGTGAGGCACTGCAGTCCTAACCCCATTACACGAGGTTGCATCCGAGTGAGCTCTATCACTGATTTGGTTGAGCGAGCTGCTTTAATGATGATAGTTCGCCTATCTGGGTCGACATTGACCCACCGAATGTTAGGTGTACATATTGCGGTGTTGCGTTTACTACAAGCTGGTCATTTATTTTATTGGGCCCACTATGTTTATCACGATATGGTCACTCAGCTGGCCAAAGAACAGAGGGGTTCCGTGAATACTTTTGCATATGTGATCATTCTTTGCAGCATCATGTATGAGTGGGTTGTGATGTTACAAACCTTTTTGGTGGTTCCTTTAAGCCCTCTGAGGGATCCTTAGATGCGCCAATGGGCACCTGTGATGCCTTGCGGTGGTGGGGGAGATGCATGATGGTATTGGGATGCGATGGTCAAGGTGTGGTTCAGGTTGAGGTGTGGTTCGAGTTGAACCCATAGTTATTCCTCAAGTTTCTGTATGTGGGGATGGAATTCCAGGGGGATCCAGACATGGATGTCCCTCCTTACTATGCATGGGGACTGACATGTATGACCTTTTATGTTTTCTGCATTTGAGAGTTATATTTTTGTATATATATATATATATATATATATATCTGTATTTGATGGTGACACTGAATTTTTTTTTTGGTTTCCTTTGCAGATGTGGGGTTGACAGGGTGTGCTAATGTTCGCTTGGTAGGCCATCAGCCTAGGAGGAGGGATCTGCCTGCAGGGGCAGGTCAGGCCCAACTTGTGGGTCAGATCAGTGTTTGAGGTCCCTCTGAGGAGGGTAGTAGCATTGTAGCTACTGGGGAGAATGCTGCCCTCTTGGCGTGTGCTTAGGTGGCAAAGGTACGAGTGGCCGTGGTTGAGGAGTTGCTGGCGGCTGCCAATATTCGAGTCTTGGTGGTAGAGTCTCGAGTGGCAGATGCCAAGGGTTGAATGGGGGCTGCTAAGGTCTGGGTCGAGGTGGAATATGCTTGTGATATTGATTTGGAAGATTGATGGAGTCGGCTAGAGAGGCTGACTTAGGGTTTACCGACCAGGGGTTTTGATGACCTAACAGATATATGGTTGGAGACAATGATGACCTGGGAGAGGGCACATCGCCCAACTTTGTGTCAAGAAGCACTTGCTGCTGTAGTTGCTACTCCTATATTGGCGTCGAGTGCTCACATAGGTCCAGAGGACCCACCAGGCAGGGCTCAGCCCTATAGATATTTGTATGATCAAGGAAATCACCCACTATGAGGATGCTTCCCTGAATTGGTGATATGTATATTTTTTGAATGACGTGATAGTTAGTGACTTGTTTTTGTATACTGGGACACATATTTTTTGATGTATATATGTGAGATGTATTTTGGTAGCTATTATGATGTGTCTATGGTTATTTTTATATGATTATGATGGACATTATGTAATTATGATAGATGTTATGCTTTGATGACATTTTTTTTTTATGGCTGATGGTTTATACGAGATGCATTCCAGTCTAGGATATGGTTATCTATGCGATCGACTACCTGATTTTGATCTCTTGGTATATGTGTAAATTTAATGTGATCAAAGTGGAGGACTAATGGTCGTGCTTGCAAGTACTTCCTAAATAGGTGCGAATCATGTACTTGAAATGCTTGGTTTAACTGCAATACCACTAAATGGGAATCAAGAAATACATGTAAATGGATAATGCCTTGGTTGGAGGCATCACTCAACAACCCGATGACTGCATTATATTCTTCTTGTTTATTTGTGGCTAACCCGATACATTTTCCGTTGGTGAGGAATGGTGATAGGCTAGGAGATTATATGGCCCAGGTGGTTACAGATAAATTTTGTGACCATCAAGAGGCTCCATCAAAAAATCAAAAATAGTATATGGGAAGACAATCCATATTTGATGCAAGAGTATTGTTTTTATAACAAGTCCATGATGATTGTGATCATCATACAATTTTTATGTTACATTCATTTTATCTCTAGGGTACTGAGGCTTTCCACCTTATGGGTGGAATTTCTTGAGGTAGAGACCACTGAAGGGATTGGTTAAGCATGTACTGTCAGGCTCTAACAAAATGTATGCTCCTTTGAGGAGAAATTTTTTGATGATGTAAGGACCATTCCATAACATTTCAAAATTCCCGAGTCCTAAGGCTTCTTTTGCAACATCGTAGCGGAGGACTAGATCCCCCTCGAAAAATGAGCGAGGGGTGTTGTTGTGGTTGAATGATGCTTTCACTCTATTATTGTGAGCCTCGTTTTGTTGGAGAGATTCTTGTTGACTTTCTTTGACGACATCTAATTGTACGAACCATTTCTCTAGAGGCTGAGTTTTAGTGAGAAGTCGTTGACTGTGTGTAAGTTGGGGATTTCACGCTTAATGGGAAGCACTGCCTCCACTCCGTATACTAACTAGAAAGGTGTAAACCCTGTTGAGGATTTTACTATTATGCGGTAGGCCCATAAGGCTGAAAACACCATATGGTGCCAGTTGGTTTTATGGTTGTTTACCGTGTGCTGTAAAATTTTTTTGAGTACCTTGTTAACAACTTCTACCTGGACATTAGACTGGGGGTAGTATGATGATGCAAACTCGTGCGTGAACCTAAGGTAATGGGATAGCTCCTAAAATATTTAATTATCAAAATGATTTCCATGGCTGGAGACTATCTCCTTAGGTAAATCTAACCATGAGATGACATGGTTGAAGAGAAATTGTGTTGCGGTTTCTGCAGTGTTATTTTTATGTGGGCATGGCTTTTGCCCATTTGGTGAAATAGTCAATGAATACTATGATGTATTTGTGGTTTCTAGATGACTTGGGGTTTCAAGTCATAAATTTGATGCCCCATTTGCAAAAGGAGCCTACTACAATGACTGGTTGCAATTAAGCTAGAGGGGCTATTTCCTTGTGAGCATAGTGTTGGCACTGCTCACACCTTTTGATTGCTTGTATGCATTCATGGAATAATGTGGGACAAAAATAACCTACACATAATAATTTTTGGGTGGTGGCCATACTAGAGAGATAGCCACCGTAAGCCCCACTATGGTAGTCATTTAGGGCATGCTCAACTTGGTCGTGAGTGAGGCATCAACATAAAATGGTGTCAATGCCTCTTTGATAAAGGACGTCCCCCATTAGAAGGTATCAGGGGGACTAATGGCATATGATCCTCTGGTCATCATGAGTGATAAGGTTTGAACTTTTGGGTTCGTAGAAACAAAATAATTTTTCTGTACCAAGGGTCCCTATTGTCACTAAGAACAAATTTTCATCAGGTAGTGAGTCATTAACTAGAGATCCTTGGGTATCATATTGGAGATCAGTGATGAACTCGGCTAGGATGAGTGTTTTATTGCTCTTGGGGGAGCTTAACTATAGGTCAAATTCCTGTAGTATAACTATCCATTGGGCATACTTATCGTTCATCATACGACGAGTTAGAAAATATCACATGGGGTTGATAGTTGATAATGAATGTTGTGGTCCTTAGGATGATGTAATGCCGAATATTTTGTACTGCGTGTACTAGGGCTAGGGCTATTTTTTCTTCTGGCTCATAACTCAAGGAAGGCCTGAATAGGTTCTTGCTAACTTAATAAATTACGTGCTCTTAGTTGTCAGGTCCATTATGGACTAACACCCCAGTTATGGTTGTATCTGATGTAGATAGGTATAAGGTGTAATATTAGACGTAATTGGGTGGGATGATCAAGGGGGCTGAAGACAAGGTTTATTTTAGTGCCTTAAATGAATTTTGAGCCTAACCATCCCATTTGAACGAGATGTCCTGATGGAGAAGATGGAGGAAACCATGTGCGCGAGTGGCATAGTCCGGGACAAAGTGTCGTAACAAGTTGGCTTTTCCATGCAGACTGAATTTTCTTTAGTTTTTTGGGTGGTGGTACCTCTTTGATTGCCTAGACCTTGAGGGGGTCAAATTTTCCTTGTTGGGATACTATGAATCCTAAAATTCTTCCTACATTAATGCAGAAGACACAATTGAGAGGGTTCAAGTGTAATTTTTATTGTTGATATTGTTGAAATACCAAACACAAATCTTCCATATGGTCAGCTCGTTTCTTGGTTCGTATTGGAAGGTAATCCAAGTAGGCTAGGATGAGATGAGCCAAGTCATGGAAGATGTAGTTCATGGCCTGCTGAAAGGTGGCCCTAAAATTTTTAAGACCAAATGGCATATCCTGGCATGAAAAAGTGCCCCAAGGGGTAGTGAATGCAGTCTTATACCGATCCGTATGTTAGATCTAAATTTGATTGTACCCTAAGAATCCATCCATGAAGGACAAGGCCTCATGACTGGTGCAAGAATTAATGACTTGGTCGATGAAGGGACACTACCATATTTCGGGTTAAAATCCGACGACAAAATTTGACAAACAGACAAAATTAGAATTAGCAACACCATTGCTTCACTTGTGAGTGACACATTGAACACATCGACCGTTAATGCAACTCCTGAACAGGGTGACATGCCATTATCTGCACCCAATGAAAAAAACACAAAAGGATGTGCACATGATCCAGACCATGATTCCATCACATCTAGTCAAGAAAGATTTCCTGGGTCTACTCGTGTTACTAGCACGGGAACACTACTAGTTACATTCTTGGTAGATGATGACCATGTTCCCATGAAATTATAAAATCTTCCAGGTATTTAAGAAGTGCTTTACATATTAAGTATGATATAATTGAAATTTACGTATAGAGTGTCATTATTTTCAAGTAATGATAATATCGTTTTGCAGGAAACTATACCTTCTATATGCGCTTGAATGAGGCAACCTTGCAAAACTTTGGGCCCACCATTCGCACAAGGTGGAAATCACAAAATTCAAAGTTGAAAGAAGAACGTATCAATAGGTTGTTTGGGCTGTTTGGAGATGGTACCTTCAACAAAAGTGGAGTCACCACGAAGGCATGCCTATATTTAAAATATCTGTGAGACCAATATAGGTTTCATTTGCAAAAGAACCCTAAGTATGAGAACCCTCCAACGATTTCAGAAAGTGAGTGGAAAGCCCTCCTAGAAGATGCAAAGGAGAAAAAAATTCGAAAATAAGGGAAGACACCACCCCGACCAGGAAGGTATGAGGCACTTTTATTAATGTAATTATGATTCTTTCTCATCAATATTGAGACAAGTAATTAAGCTTATCAATACCATAAATATAGGCTCCCATATACATCTAAAGCCATGAAGGCGACAACACAAAAACATGGAAAACATCATCTTGGCCCTGGGGGTTACTAAAAACTGTCTGCAAAAATTGTAAGTACAAAAAAAAATGCATCCAAATTTTAGATTCTTAATAATTTTAATTTAACATTGCAGAAGAAAAAAAATTCATGTTGTCATGCAAAATTGAAGGGTGAAAAATTCAATGAAACTCCCACAGAGGAAGACCTCAAGCTTGCTTACAAGCATGGATATCAAGCCATTATTGAACATAGGACAAGCACGAGGTCTTCACGTTATACTAGTTCCAATCCACCACCTGAGACTGAGGTAAATAAAAGAAAAAAAGAAAATTTATAAACTAATACTTGTATACAATCTATTGGTTTTTATTTTTGGCCATAAAGTAATGTGCTTTATTGTAAAAAGCAGGAAGACAATGTAAACACAAATGTACCAAGAAATGATGGAAGACATGAGCCTAGTGACAGTGGAGTGAAAATTGAAACTGATGTTCAACTCGATTATGGAGATATTTCATGTGAATTATAATTTTTTTAGTATGGATTAGAATTATAAATATTTAATGCAAATGGTGTATCAATTATAAATATTCTTAGTTCTACTCTAGAGCATGTACGTGATGATAACATACAAGAGGAGGAACCTATGGCCACATCGGAAAGTATCCCACTTCCCTCTACTACCAAAGTAGGTAACGAACACTCTACTTCATTTTTATTAATAAAAAACTTTTATTAATAATTACTATAAATAGGAATGTAAAATTTTATTCTTATTTCAGTCGATGCTCTGTCTCCCTTACAACAACATAGATGTTTCACCAGATTGGGAGCAAGACATCTTATAGCTGAAGGGGATGACGTCCTTGCTTCATACATGAAAAATGGAAAGAAACCGAAGAATAATTGAGTGTACTTGTAATTTAAATAGAACAACCTTGCTTCAGATTATGTATATCATACAATTTATTATAAATCATACTGAGATCAACTATTTTTTAAACTCTACGAATGAATGAATGAATGAATTAATAAATGTATCCTATACATTTTTTTATTTATGACGTATCTTAATATCTTTCTTTCAAATATTTCCTAGTAGACATATTGGGTATTGGGGAATTGAGAGTGATGTGAGGGGCGGGGGGGTGGGGGGGGGGGGGGGGAGGGCCCATGAGAGCTTCCACCTTCATGTGGTTGGCCCTGTTCAGTAGAGAATAAATTAATATTGGAAAATATTTGAGTAAAACTCCGAGATCCAACAGAGCAATAAAAAGGTCAATTTTGACTTTGTTGTTGCTTTGTCGAGTGGAGGGAGGTTTGCTCCATGATTAAACTACACCAATAATTTATTCTCAAAACCAAGAGGAGCTCATTCAGGTATTCATGCACTCAATTTTTTTTAATTATTATTTATTGGTGCAATTAAATTTAATAATTGGTCAAATTTAATCTAAGTTTTCCTCATTTGTATCATGAATATGTGTAGGACAATCCGTGTTTATTAAGATGTTGAAGAGGAACAACTATCACAAGAAAATACCTCAAAAAGGTAACATTACATTTAGCATTCAATTTTTTGTTATTGTTATTAGGAATTTGTTTGGTGGTTCTTATTATTTGAGAAACCTATGTTTTAGCCCTTTTATAGATTTCCATGTGTATCCTATTTCTTAGAATTAGAGATACTTGTCCTCTCTATCTATTCATTATTTCCTGGTTTTCAAGCTGAAGTTTGGGAAAATAGAGGAGGCTCCAAGGATTGTTTGTTAACTTTAACAAGGTATTTTCCTTTTGAAGTTCTAGAAATTTTTATTTCAAACTAACTCAGTATAGACCTTTAATGTAGATGTAGCACAATTACTCAGATTATGGTTCGGACATAAAAAAATGGAGAATGTGTAATTGTCATGTGTTTCAATTCAAGAATTCTCTCAAATGAAATAATGTACATGGGATGCGAGGTTCAATAATGTTGTGCCAGAAGAGGATTTTACTGCAATTGATCTCATTCAGGTATTCATGCACTCAATCTTTTTAAATTATTATTATTGGTGTAATTAAATTTAATAATTGGTCAAATTTAATCTAAGTTTTCCTCATTGGTATCATGCATATGTATATGAAAATATGTGTCGATTTGGATATTGAAGAGGAACAACTATCGGAAGAAAATATCTCAAAAAGGTAACATTACATTTAGCATTCAATTTTTCATTATCGTTATTAGGAATTTGTTTGATGGTTCTTATTATTTGAGAAACCTGTGTTTTAGCCCTTTTATAGATTTCCATGTGTATCCTATTTCTTAGAATTGGAGATACTTGTCCTCTCCATCTATTCATTATTTCTTGGTTTTTGAGCTGAAGTTTGGGAAAATGGAGGAGGCTCCAAGGAATTATCATTAAATTTAACAAGGTATTTGCCTTTTGAAGTTCTGGAAAATTTGATTTCAAACTAACTCAGTTTAGACCTTTAATGTAGATGTAGACCAATTACTTAGATTATGGTTTGGGAAACAAAAATTGGAGAATGTGTAATTTTCATGTGTTTCAATTCAAAAAATCTCTCAAATGAAATAATGTACATGGGATGCGAGGTTTAACAATGTTTTGCTAGAAGATGATTGTACTAAAATTAAGCTCATTCAGGTATTCATGCACTCAAGTTTTTTAATTATTATTTATTGGTGCAATTAAATTTAATAATTGGTAAAATTTAATCTAAGTTTGCCTCATTGGTCTCATGAATATGTGTAGGAAAATTTGTGTCGATTTGGATGTTGAAGTGGAAAATCTATCAGAAGAAAATATCTCAAAAAGGTAACATTACATTTAGCATTCAATTTTTCGTTATTGTTATTAGGAATTTGTTTGGTGGTTCTTATTAATTGAGAAACCTATTTTTTAGCCCTTTTATAGATTGTCATGTGTATCCTATTTCTTAGAATTAGATATACTTGTCCTCTCTATCTATTCATTATTTTTTGGTTTTCAAGCCAAAGTTTTGGAAAATGGAGGAGGCTCCAAGGAATGGTTGTTAACTTTAACAAGGTATTTGAATTTTTAAGTTCTGGAATATTTGATTTCAATCTAACTCACTTTAGACCTTTAATGTAGATGTAGACCAATTACTTTGATTATGGTTCAGGCAAGAAAAATTGGCGAATGTGTAATTGTCATGTGTTTCAATTCAAGAATTCGCTCAAATTAAATAATGTACATGGGATGCAAGGTTCAACAATGTTGTGTCGGAAGAGGATTGTACTGCAAGTGAGATCATTCAGGTATTCATGCACTCAAGTTTTTTTAATTATTATTTATTGGTGCAATTAAATTTAATAATTGGTCAAATTTAATCTAAGTTTTCTTCATTAGTCTCATGAATATGTGTAGGACAATCTGTGTCGATTTGGATGTTGAAGAGGAACAACTATCATAAGAAAATATCTCAAAAAGGTAACATTACATTTAGCATTCAATTTTTCGTTATTTTTATTAGGAATTTGTTTGGTGGTTCTTATTATTTGAGAAATTTGTGTTTTATCCATTTTATATATTGTCATGTGCATCATATTTCTTATATTTAGAGATACTTGTCTTCTCTATCTATTCATTATTGCTTGGTTTTCAAGCTGAAGTTTGGGAAAATGGAGGAGGCTCGAAGGAATGGTCGTTAAATTTAACAAGGTATTTTCCTTTTGAAGTTCTGGAAAATTTGATTTCAAACTAACTCAGTCTAGACCTTTAATGTAGATGTAGCCCAATTACTCAGATTATGGTTCAGGCAACAAAAATTGGAGAATGTGTAATTGTCATATGTTTCAATTCAAGAATTTGCTCAAATGAAATAATGTCCATGGGATGCGAGGTTCAACAATGTTGTTCCAGAAGAGGATTGTACTGCAATTATATGTAGATTACAAGCTAATCCTATTTTGTCACAACATTGCTAAAGCTCACATCTCATGTACATTATTTCATTTGAGCAAATTCTTGAATTGAAACACATGAAAATTACACATTCTCCAATTTTTGTTGCCTGAACCATAATCTGAGTAATTAGGTTACATCTACATAAAAGGTATAGACTGAGTTAGTTTGAAATAAAATTTTCTAGAAATTCAAAAGGAAAATACCTTGTTAAAGTTAATGACCATTCCTTGGAGCCTCTTCCATTATTTTTCAATAATAACTCGTCAGATATTCAACGTACATTTAACAAGTGTCAGATATTCGTCGACCCTCATCAATGAACTAGTCTTAGATATCCATCTCTCGTCCGATGCAAAATATCGTTGGATCCATAGCAACTTCGTCGAAGGAACATAGATAACATTGACTATCTAAAGTATACATAAACCGTCGGACTGATAGTTTGGTCGTCGAATGAAAAGTCACAACATTGGCTAACCAACGTATGATGGTTGGATATTCGATAAACACATTCGAAAAATGGATGTCGGGTATTAGACCTTGGTTACAAATTACAAAGTCTCCTATTCGATGACCATATGTCGAACAAATTCCCAGTTAGCTGACGATTTATTTGGTATCAAGAATGGTGGATATCTGATGTACAGGTCTGATGATTTCTTGGTTGTCAATATCCAACAAAATCTGACCGATGATATCTATGTCTTGGGTTCATCGGATAGTAGACGAAGTTGAGTCGTATAACCGACGAAGTGACATCAGATTTTGGCCTGATTTGTACTAGTGGGAGTGGGGTAGTTGTCTTTGAGACAAGCTTTGTTTACATCTCGAAAATTGGTACAGACTCGAACGGTGCCTTGTTTTTTCATGATGGGTACAGGGTTAGAAACACAATATGTGTAAGCGATTGGGTAGATGAATCTATCTTTATGAAGCTTGTCTAACTCTTGTTTGATCGCTTCTGCTTTAGATGGATGTAGCTGACGCTATTTTTTGCGGATGGGTGATACGTTAGGCCATGTGTCAATGTGATGGTCCACGATAGTGGAGCTTAACCCTGGAATTTCCTAATAATCCCAGGCGAAGATATCCATATAATCTTGTAATAGGTTCATGTATGCAATTACTTATTCTGGGGAGCGTGTTTCCCCCAAAAAAAATTTCTTCGGTTTTGTCTGGTTTTTTTTCGAGATATTCACCCTAATGGTCAGTGAAATATTCAACATATCTCGTTCCTCAAACACGTCGAGCGCTAGGATAGGGTTCGTGAACCAATCTACTTTCCTTGATGGCAGGAAGTCTTTTGATTCAATAGCATAAATATCTTGGCTTTTTGTGTTGCTAGGCATGAACACTTTTTCTGAAAGAAAAAACGAATGGTGATGCATTGTGTCCCACAGACAATCTAGTTTCGTCATGGCCTTTAATGTTTCCTCATCATAGTGAAACACGATGTATAAGGGGGAATTGTTTTGTGCGAGGACATGAGAAATTGGTTCAGGCATAACAATACTAGTCAACATACATGAATATGATTGTATAGTTGATGTCGTGGAACCAGATGAGGTTGACAGGGTGCAGACGGGGTGGGTCTACACCATGAAAGGTACTACTACCATTGTGGTAGTTGCAAAATCCTTGACACTAAGGAATGATGAGAAGAAAACATGAGTCATGGTTCCCATGTGTTAGCCACCTATAAAATTTTCCATATCAAATGGTGGCTAAATCTCTTTTAGCTTTTAAGAAACAATTCATGACCAAATTGTTAGTTCTTAAAGTCTTATGAAGATCTTTACCCTTTGAGTTAATCTTCACTGTTTTTTCCCTCTTTATCCTAAATAAATTGCTGTTTGCCAAGAGAAAGACTGCTTAAAACTCCATTTTTCATCATTTTCACTCCTCCTTTACTCATAAATAAACCCCATTTCATCCTTATTTCCTTCATAAAACCCTTCTAAAAACCCTTCATTTAACCCCTAAGTCATCAAAAACCCCCCTTTAAACCTTATATTTCCCTTTTATTTGGTTTAAAAATACCTCCTTTAACCTATCAGAACCCCTATTTTAACTCAAAAACCCTGTTTTTTTGGCCTAAAAAACAGTCTAAGGCGCTATAAAAATCTTAAGCCCCTGAGGGCTTATCTCCATTGGCCTTATGTTTCATACGACCTAAGGCCCTACAATCGGGCGCTAAAAGGTCCTAAACCCTCTTCCAAACCCATTTTTTCCTTTGCTTTTCATTCCCGACATATAAATTTTAAAACGAATTTGGACCGTTGATCTTTGCAGATCAACGGCCATCGGGCTTCATTCTTCCGCCCGTTCATCCTGCCTTATCTTTTTACTCCATCAATAAACTGCCCCATCTGTTAAATCTCAAACATTCGTTCTCAAGATCCAATGGCCAAGATCTTTTCCTGACCATTCAAACTCAACCGACGATCGCCCGCTCCACAACAAAAGACCACATGTCACCGTGGGCTGCGCTTGCCCCGCTTACCCCGCAACTTACCCCATCGCGTGTGATCCGCACCATTAGATCTGGAGCCTCTGATCCGACAGCGGATGATGTGTTTTGCATTTTTTTTTGCGCTCACGAGTTAACACCGAAAAAAATTCGAAATGGGTGGTTTTGTAAATCCACGTGTCGCGAAATAAATGGAATCGCGTTTTTTTTGGGAAAACCACTCCCCCCCCTAGAGCCCGCGTGAAATCCATTAGTTGTTTTCCGCCAAAGCACTGTGACCCTCCGCAATGTTATTTTCAATTTTAATCTCGGCCGTTGATCTCTGAGATCGAATGGCTCTCATTGTATTTCACCTCCATCTGTTTGCCCTCTATCTATTCTCACAAATTCTCCATTGAGATTTCTCCGCCGTCGATCTCTGAGATCGGACGGTTCCGATTTAATTTCATCTCCATTCATTTTCCCTCTATCTATTCTCACAAACGCTCCATTGAGAGTTATCCACCGTCGATCTCTGAGATCGGACGGTTCCGATTTAATTTCACCTCCATTGTGTTTGCCCACCATCTAACCTCCCGAATGAAGCCACTGATTAATCTCGATCGTTGGTTGTTCTAATCCAATGGTTCTGGTTCTCCCTCGCTCCCAAAAACCTCCAAAGCAGTTTAAACCTATTTTTCGCAGGATTTTCATAATTTTGTTTGTTTTGTGCAGGTTATATATGGGTTTTCCCAGAGTTTTAAAAATAGCACAAAGGTCAGGAATGACGATTCCTAACCTTCAGTACAGGAAGGGATCCAAGGGGTATTTCATTAAATCAAACCCCTCCACCTTTGTAAACCTTTTGCGTGCCTGCAAAACAACAAAAACACAATAAACATCAATAAACAAAGAGTATCAGTGCCAAAGGTGAAAATCAGAGCATAAAGTGAAGAATAAAGATTTTAAAGCAGAGTTTAAAGGGATTAAGGCATAAATTCAAGAATTAAAGGCCTAATCCACATATCTAAAGACAATGTTAAAGGATAAAGACCCGAAGATGAAGATCGGGGCCTAATTAAGCCTAAAAACAAACGAGAAGCAGATTAAAGGTGTTTTAAGGAAAAACCAAGAGATATATCAGTTCAAAAGGCCTCCACTACCACATCAGAGGCTAATTGAACCCTCTTTAGCTACCAAAGAGCCACCTGCAACTTCCATAAATCAAAAGAAGGCATAGTTATTGCCTAGTAAGTGATATTTTGTTTGAAGATAGCTAGAGTTATTGCCAGTCTGCCTAAAAGATCTTTAAAGTCAACGAAGTCTGCCAAGTAGCCTAAAAACTTAATGAAAACCAATTAATACAGAGAAATATTAGAAAAATTCTCTATTGAACCCCTCAAATACAGAGAAGCATTAAAACTTGTATTAATTGAACCTAGAGATCTTTTCTTTCATCCCACCTCCTCATCTTCTTATAAAATCTCCTTGAGGAGCACATTGTAAAGGGTTGGTTGTTGGATTTTGATGTAATACTTGCTGCTTGAACTTTTTGCATGTAAATAGTTCTTAGAGGTTGTTGAAGCTCTGTTTGTAATCAAAGAAGTTAGGCTGAGAAGAGAAGTTGTTGTTGTACTGAAACATTGGACTTGAAGTATGTAATTGGATTGACATCAATATACAAGCTGATTCATGGGATCCTGGTCTATAACATTGGTGATGTGCCTCTCATTTTTCTTGTTTTCCTTCTTATGTTTTCCATAAAATTGTCCATTTTTCTCTGATAAAGAACAACAAATATAGAGCTAGGATTTACTCTTACAAGTACCCTACTCTCACTGATAAGCTTTATCTTTATGTTTTCCTCCTTTGTGTATTTAAGAATGATTTAATACAGTCCAAGCAGTCAAGGAATGTTGGTGAGCCCATGTCTTACTATCTAAACTTTAAACATTGTTCTTGAAAGATATTTTCATTACATGCTAAGTAGAGTTGGACTAGGAAAGTTTATGGTTTTCCTTGTCTTCTAGTTCTTTCTCCAAATGTTGTTTGAAAGTTTCCCCAAGAGTGTGCTGAAAGTAGGCCTAGATTTTAATGATATATTACTTGATCTTAAGCTACACTTTGTTTTCTTATATGTTATCATCCTTTTTGAAAGTATTCATGTGGATTACTGGATTGTTTGTTTGATAAGTTAGCTTTAATACAAGCTTGTCCAAAGAAGTCTATGGTTAGCCCTGTCCTTTGGATGGTTTCAAACAGTTGCTTAAAAAGGCTTTTCTTGTTTGGAAAGTTGATAAATCCTTGTTGAAATTATTGGCTTTTTCCACCTTCACAACACTTTAATGTTCCATCCCATCATTTAATCTAAAAGATCCTTTGTTATAGATGACTTGCCCCATGGACCACTCTTGAAACTGTTGTGCAATTAAAACCTTTTGTGACTCCATAGCCCAATGGATTAAGTGCTGTTTCATGCCAATCCTATTAGATGAAACTTATTTTGATTTTAAGCACCTTCATCCCTTTGAAACCCTTTCATTTTCAGGACTTTCCACTCAATTAAAGATCATACCCAACCAACCAAACAAACAAAAAACCCTTTTTCTTAATAACTAGCCTAATATTATACTTAAAAACTTAAAAGATAAATCAATCTTAGCACTTATAGAGAGATCCCTCTCTGGATTCAGGAGGGCTAGATCCTAGAATCCCAAATTGGTTCATATGTAGGCTTTGCAGTTTGCATTTTCCAATCTTGCAAACTACAGAGACCTAACATTTTGGCGATTCCACTGGGGACTTTCTGAAGTAATAGATAGCTTCACAACTCAGATAATCCAATTTTCAACAATGAACCAAGTGTCTGCCTAGAGTGATTTTGATTGTTGATGGTGAAAAAATTTAAAAGCCTTGAAATCAAGTAAAAACTCTTCACTTGGTGACTCCACTAAAGATCAGTAGGCCTGCTGATTTTCTTTGATTAATTCGAACCTATTAATGGTGGTGGACCATAAAACATTTTACCTTCTAAAAGCTAAAAATTTCCACCTGGTGACTCCACAATCCTAAAAAGATCTAAAGACTCCACTGGGAAACCCTTTATCATAACATCATTCAAAATTAGTTAAGAAGGCTTTAATGATTAAAGTTTTCTTGCTAAAAGATCAGTTAGCCTCTTAAAGATTGTCATATTTGGTTAAAATTTTCTTATTAGTGGGTCTAAAACACAACATTGTGGCTTCTAGAAGGGTCCATACTAGAGCCCATCCTGACCCAAATCCTCCTAAGATAGCTGATAATCCTGAAAGAATCCTTAGGAAATCTCCTAAGGCCAAAACTTCAACTATTGTTAGGTCACTCCATAGAGCTAATTCTGTCCCTGAAAACCTTGCAGCTCTACAAGATTCACAAGTTGACTTATGAAACCCATTTAGAACTAGGACACTTGAGGATATAGATCAGATAGATTTTGAGCCTTCACCTTCATCCCAAGATAGAAGTGAACATCCTGGTAGCAGGGAAAATACTCCACCTGATTTGCATTTCCTTCATAATTTTGGTTTCTCTCATCCTATATCTTCTCAAAAATCTCTTGCTGGTCCATCCACTTCTGTTTTCCGCACATCCATTGTTAAAACCACCCCATTCCATCAAGCCCCTCCTATCTTACACCCTCCACCTGTAAACCCCCCACTTTTTCCACAACCTCCTATCATGGCAACATGGTATGCTCCCCTAGTACGTCCTTTACCTTTAGTCAATCTACCATAGGACTATTAGTCCAAGATACCATTATTTGATGCCATTGGTGCTACTACTGCTTCAAAACATGTGGACAAGATGAATGACTATTTTGATAGAAATGAGATTGATGATGAAACTGTCAAACTCAGATTGTTTGCTCAAAGTCTAGGGGGAGAAGCAAGAAAATGGTTTAAAGGCTTAACCCCTAATAGTATTAATGACCTCCAAGCCTTTCATCAGTTATTTTTAAACAAATGGGAAGTCAGGAAAAACCCTCTCCAAATAATTTTAGACTACAACAATCTCAAAAGAAACACCGGGGAAAGTGTCCAAAATTATTGCACTAGGTTCAATAGTGTTTATAATGCACTGCCCCCAGACTTGAAACCTCCACAAGGCTCAGCTTTAAACAAATTTCCTAAAGGATTTGATCTTGAAATGGCCTATCAGCTGAGAGAGAGAGATCCTTTGACTTTAGAAGATATGTAGAAATGAGCCTTAGCTGTGGAAGTAAATCTGATGGAGAAAAGAGCCAGGATGAGAAATGAAAAGAAAGTATCATTTAGGGAGGAATCTGCACCCTCCAAATCTAGCTCAAAAATCGAAAGGATGATAGAAGAAATGATGAAAAATATGAGCATACTTGAGAGGGCACAATCTAGAGAAAACCAATCAGCTCCCCAAAATAGAAATCAATCTCAAAATCAAAATCAGAATTTCAGAAGAAACCAACCTCAAAACATACCAAGAGACTCTGATCAGGAGATTATACCTCCTTTTCATCAAAACTATGTAAGTGAGGTTGAAGAAACAATTGAACAAATAGAGGAAGATGACATAAACATGCTGGGAGTAGACAATGATACTTTTGATGTTCCTCACAATAGGAAACAAGGTTTATATACACCCTATGATGATGGAAGAACATAATATGAAAGTTACTATCAAGAATTGGAAAATGTCATCATAGAGACTCCAAAGGAATATGACCTTAGGAGTAAAAAGAATCAGGAAGCTCCCAAGAAAAAAAACTCTGATAATTCTGCAAAAAATAGCCCTATGAGCAAACCCAAAAACATTAAACAAAAAGATAAAATAGTGGCTGTAAATTCTGATCAAAACAAAGAGAAAGACACTCAAATTAATGAAAAACAGAGTACAGACTTTAGCAGTGTTAGTACTTCAGCTAGTGCTCCTATCAAAACAATTTTGACTAATGTAAATAGAGGAAATCAACAAGATGATTTTGCTGATAAAGTGGTGATTAATAAGGCTGAAACAAACATTGTAAAAATTTAGATGCCTTTTAGTTTGGAACAAGAAATTTCCAAGATTAAAATCTCTATTCCCCTCACTGAATTAGTCACCCAAGATGTATATAGATCACAAATTTTGAAAGCTTTCAACATAACATAAAATAATGACACTGTTAAACTCAATGATGTCCAACCACAGCTCTTATTTGGTCCCAAGATTGAGGGAAGATACCAAGAAGGGCCAGTTCCTCCTTTTTATGTTAGTTTGAAAATTCATGACAAAATTTTACACAATGCCATGCATGACTCAGGGGCCTCTCATAACTTAATGCCCAAAGTAGTAATGAAGAGTCTAGGCCTTGAAATCACCAGACCATAAAAAGATCTATACTCCTTTGACTCTAGTAGAGTGAAATGTTTAGGTTGATCAAAGACCTTTGTGTAAACTTAGCACAAATTCCAGCCAAGTGTTTAGTGATGGATATTGTAGTGGTTGATATACCCCTCAAATATGGTATGCTGTTATCAAGATCATGAGGAGCTAAGTTACAAGGAACAATGCAAATGGATATGAAATATGCTACCATCCCTATTTTTAATCAAACCAGAAGATTTTATAGGGAATATCATATGCAATACATGGTTAGTAGCCAAGAGAGACCGGAAAACTCTCCTCTTTATTCTAAACATACAGGCCTTGACTCATTTATTCTCTTCAATCATGAAACATTTAATGAGCAAGAAACCTTAAATGATTTAGTGGCCACTCCTCACTCTAACATAGTGGCAGATACGGAAAAGGAGGAAGACAAGACAAAAGTATCAAAACAATTTGCCAAATCAGAAAATCATAGCAAAAAAATCACAGGTCTAGAGCTACAAAACATTTATCCATTGTCTGAAAACTTTGAGAATCAAGAGAAGAATCCTCAACATGATGAATAACATGAGGAACTAAACCAATTTCAACATAGTGCTGACTTACAAGAGCAATCGAAAAGCACAATAGATAAATAGGATAGTAGTCAAACTAGTAAATCTGAAACTAGTCCTCTTTGGAGTATGAATTTTGATGGATCATGCACTAAGAATAATGCCGAAGAAGGCATATGGATACACAACACTCAAAAAAATCATGCCGAAGGGCATTCCTACAGGTTAAGTTTTCAATGTTCAAATAACATAACTAAGTACGAAGCCCCCTTTTAGGCCTACACTTATTGAAGAAATTAGGGGCCAAAAGGATAAAAGTTTATGGGAATTCAGAGTTGATTATTAGGCAAGTGAATGGGGAATATAGTGCCAAACACCCCAGACTTAGAGCCTATAGAAATGATGTCATTGATTTATTAAAAAAATTTGATGAATTCCAACTTATTTTTGTCCCAAGAAACCAAAATATCCTTGCTAATGGTTTAGCCTTTGCTGCTAGAACTTGTCTAACACCTTATGAAACCAAGAAATGTACTACCCAAATCAAATTTAGACCAGCTTTCCGAGACAATGAAAAATACTAGCAAGTTTTTGATGGAGATAAACAAATAGAAGACTTCCTACAGTCCAGAAATGAATTTGAGCTACCAAGTTCAGATTTAGAGTATGAAAATGACTGTCTTACTGAAGAAAATCTACTTGATGAAGAAGTAAAGTCTCCATAGATTGCTGAGATAAATCTGTTAGCTAATAAACTTGAACATACAACAGAAATTAATGCAGATTTAGAAAAAGAAGATTTAGAAATGCTGCAATCTAACACTCAAAGCTTGCCAAAAGGATTGGTCCCATTAGAATAATTGTTTGATTTCAATGATGTTGCCAAAAAACCAAAACTGGAACTTGTTGAAACTGAAGTTGAAGAATGTAACATAGGCAGTGAACAAAAACTGAGAATGATAAAACTATCTAAAACTTTGCCAGCTCACATTAAACTGAAATATATTGAGTTGTTTAAGGAATTTTCTGATGTATTTGCATGGAGTTATGAGGATATAAAATCCTATGACACAGAGATAATTCAGCATAAAATACCCCTCAAGGAAAACCAGAAGCCCTATAGACAAAAATTGTGCAGAATAAACCTTGTTCAATTACCCCTGGTTGAGAAAGAAATTAATAAAATGTTTGATGCTGGAATTATAGTCTCTGTTAGATATTCAGATTGGGTGTCTAATCTTGTGTCAGTTAGGAAAAATAGAGGAGAAATAAGGCTTTGTATTGATTTTAGGAACTTAAACAGAGCCTCATTAAAGGAAAACTACCCTTTACCCAAGATGGATCACATTTTACAAAAGGTAGTTGGTTCTAAAAGGATTTCTTTGTTAGATGGCTTCTCAGGTTACAATCAAATTCTGGTACATCTTGATGATCAAATCAAAACAACCTTTACTATGCCATGGGGTACTTTCATGTATGTGAAAATTCCCTTTGGTTTAATGAATGCTGGTGCCACATTTCAGAGAGCCATGTATATTTCATTCTCAGAAGAATTAGGCTTCTTCATCATTATTTACCTTGATGATATCATTGGTTTTTACAAGACAGATGAAGAACACCTAAAGCATTTAAGAAAAGTCTTGGAGAAATGCAGAAAATATGGGTTATCTTTAAATCCAAAGAAGACGATGTTTGGTCTCCAAGAAGGCAAACTACTTGGACACATCATATCAGAAGAGGGGATAAAGATAGACCCAAAGAGGATTGATGGTATATTGCAAATCAACCATCCTAGAGACATCAAGGAACTTCAATCTTTCATTGGGAAGATTAATTTCTTGAGAAGGTTCATACCCAATCTAGCTGAACTCCTTAGAAACATAACAAACATGCTGAAAAAGGAAGAAGGAGTTAAATGGACCTTAGAAGCAAAGAAATCATTTGAACTGGTAAAACAAGCATTAACCAAAACACCAGTTCTCATTAGTCCCGATTTTACAAAAGATTTTTTCATTTTTTCATTTGCATCAGAACACACAGTGGCTACTGTCCTATTACAGAAAAACTTGAAGGGACAAGAGAAACCAATTGCATTCTTTAGCAAGGCATTGAGAGATGCACCTATGAAGTACATTATCATGGAAAAACAAGCCTTTGCCTTAGTCAAAGCCTTGAAAGACTTTAGAGTTTACATTTTACATTCCCACATAATTGGCTTTGTGCCAAATTCAGTTGTGAAAGACATTCTAACCCAGGATCCAAATGGAAAAAGAGGAAAGTGGATTGCTGTGATACTTGAGTATGATTTAGAAATCAAGCCCACTAAGCTCATAAAAGCCCAAGGACTAGCAAGATTAATGGCTAAGTCTAATTTTGGAGCTCTTGATATAAACATGTTAGAGGCATTAGATGAACAGGAGGAGTTGTCAACTCCCATTATTGAAGATCATTTTCTGTTTTCATCTTGGTATGCTGATATTTTATATGTTTTGCTTAATTTGTATACACCTCCTGGTCTGTCTAAAACAAAGGCAATATTTTTAAAGTTGAAAGCTGTTAATTACTGCATTTTAGATAAATGTCTCTATTGGAAAAATGCAAGTGGATATTGATTAAATGTTTGCCTGAGAATGATGCAGATAAGATGAAGCATGAGTTCCATGAAGGAGAATGTGGAGGCCACCTCTATTGGAAGACAACTGCCAATAAAATCCTTAGAGCTGGTTACTATTGGCCCACCCTCTTTCAAGATGTCCATAAAATGATTATTGCCTGTCATAAATGTAAACTCTTTGAAGGCAAAAGAAAATTGCTTCCCTTACCTCTACAACCAATCACTGTTGAAGCTCCTTTTCAACAGTGGGGTCTAGACTTCATTGGGGAAATCCATCCAGCCTCATTTTCCCAACATAGATGGATCCTCACTACAACAGACTTCTTTACCAAATGGATAGAAGCCATCCCTTCTAGGCAAGCCATTGACTCTGTCATCATAAAATTCCTTGAAAATCATATCCTATCTAGATTTGGCTGTCCTAGGAAGATCATCACTGATAATGTTGCTGCATTTGGATCCAAAAATATTGTTGAATTCTGTCATAAATATCAGATTACATTGGGCCATTCTACTGCTTATTACCCTCAAGGTAATGGGTTAGCAGAATCCTCAAACAAAATTTTGGTGAATATAATCAAGAAGTTGCTGGAAGACAATAAGAAATCATGGCACACAAAGCTAGTACATGCATTATGGGCTGACAGATTAACACTTAAGAAATCAATTGGAATGTCACCCTATCAGCTAGTTTATGGAGTAGATGAAATTTTTCCAACCAGTCTAGGAGTGCCAATCATGAAGCTGATCCAAGAAGTACAGTCTGAAGAAAATGATATGACAAGAAGAATACATCAGACTATACATATTCAACAAACCAGAGAGGAATTTTACAACAGAGCACTACACAAGCAAGAAAACATCAAGAAGTTGTTTGATAAAAGAACAAAGGCTAGTGATTTCAAAATTGGTGACAAAGTTTTGAAGTGGGATTCCCAGAGAGAAGATAAGGGCAAACATGGGAAATTTGATAACTTATGGATGGGCCCTTATCTTATTCATTCTACTGCTGGTAACAATGCTTATTTCTTTCAGGAAGTGAATGGAACTGAAATTTTTGGAGGTCCTGTCAATGGCAGGATGCTCAAACATTATTTTTCTTAACTGTACCAGTTCGAAGCTTTTTTTTTAAATTTTTTTCTCATTGTAAATATCATATCCATCATTGCATTCAAAGTTATAAAAATAAAAATACAAAAACAATAGAAAAGAAAATAGGGCAAGTGAAAACAAGAAAGGTATAGCCCCATACAAAAAAAGAGAAACAAAATCTGAAAGTGTGCAAGCTCAAATGCCACTCCTAAGAACACACTTCTAGTTAGTCATACAACCTAATCATGACTAATTAGATTTTCAATTTACTGCTGATAGGTTAGTGAATTAGATTGGCCAAACAACTCAATCTTGGCTTATCAGTAAGGTAGATTAGGATAGAAAAATGAAGGTTCAAACAAGCTCAAAATATGAACCTATGAATCTCAAAAGAAGAATGGCTCTAATTAGATCAAATCTTGAGCCAAAGATAGAAAACAAACTAGTTCTAATATGCTCAAAACTTGAACCAGATGTGAAAGAAAAATAGCTCAAACAAGCCTAAAAATAGGGCTGAAGGAATAATGAAGGATGCTTTAGTTTTCAGATCTTAAGCCTTCACAATATTATTTTAAATTTCTGTAAATTTTAGTCTATGTGTAGCTTGTTTTTATGCCATAGATCAGCAGCAAGTTAGACTGTTTAATCCTGGCTTGACTGCTTTTAAATTTCCTATTTTAGAATTTAGAGAATAAAGGTCTGTCAGACAGTCTAATCCTGACAGATAGTAGTTAGGTAGAGAATTTATGAACTCAACTGTTTAAACTGAGTTCATGGAGGAATAAGATGAGACTTAGATTAGTTTTTTATTTTCCAAAAGAATAAAATGTTTATGAAAAGAGTTTGCTAGTCCAAATTCACTCTGAAAGAAGAAAAAATGTTAGGATCATTAGAAATGGATAGGTAGAGATGTTCTTTTGATAGAATTCCATTGTTTCAGATTGATGTAGAAATCATCAAATCAAAGAAAGATCAGCAAAAGAAAATAAAGTTGCAGCCCAATGGATAAGGCACTGGTCAGCTTCCAGAGAAATTATCTATAGTTCTTGACATCTTCAAGAAGATGCCATTCCCATGTGGAGCCACTGTTAGCCACCTATAAAATTTTCCATATCAAATGGTGGCTAAATCTCTTTTAGCCTTTAAGAAACAATTCATCACCAAATTGTTAGTTCTTAAAGTCTTATGAAGATATTTACCCTTTGAGTTAATCTTCACTGCTGTTTCCCTCTTTATCCTAAAGAACTTGCTGTTTTCCAAGAGAAAGACTGCTTAAAACTCCATTTTTCATCATTGTCACTCCTCCTTTACTCATAAATAAACCCCATTTCATCCTTATTTCCTTCATAAAACCCTTCTAAAAACCCTTCATTTAACCCCTAAGTCATCAAAACCCCCCCTTTAAACCTTATATTTCCCTTTTATTTGGTTTAAAAATACCTCCTTTAACCTATTAGAACCCCTATTTTAACTCAAAAACCATGTTTTTTTGGCCTAAAAAACAGTCTAAGGTGCTATAAAAATATTAAGCCCCCGAGGGCTTATCTCCGTTGGCCTTCTGTTTCATACGACCTAAGGCCCTGCAATCGGGCGCTAAAAGTTCCTAAACCCTCTTCCAAACCCCTTTTTTCATTTGTTTTTCATTCCCGACATATAAATTTTAAAACGAATTTGGACCGTTGATCTCTATAGATCAACGACCATCGGGCTTCATTCTTCCACCCGTTCATCCTGCCTTATCTTTTTCCTCCATCAATAACCCGCCCCATCTTTCAAATCTCAACTGTTCGTTCTCAAGATCCAACGACCAAGATCTTTTCCCGACCGTTCAAACTCACCCGACGATCTCCCGCTCCACAAAAAAATACCACACGTTACCATGGGCCCCGCTTGCCCCGCTTACCTCACAACTTACCCCATCGCGTGCGATCCGCACCGTCAGATCTGGAGCCTCCGATCCGATGGCAGACGATGCGTTTCGTGTTTTTTTTGCGCCCGCGAGTTAACACCGAAAAAAAACGCGAAATGGGTGGTTTTGTAAATCCACGCGTCGTGCGATGAATGGAATCGTATTTTTTTTGGGAAAACCACTCCCCCCCCAGAGCCCGCGCGAAAACCATTAATGGTTTTCCGCCAAACCACTTTCCTCCGTAATGTTATTTTCACTTTTAATCTCGGACGTTGATCTCTAAGATCGAACGACTCTCATTGTATTTCACCTCCATTCGTTTGCCCTCTATCTATTCTCACAAACGCTCCATTGAGAGTTCTCCGCCGTCGATCTCTGAGATCGGATGGTTCCGATTTAATTTCACCTCCATTTGTTTTCCCTTTATCTATTCTCACAAACGCTCCATTGAGAGTTCTCCGCCATCGATCTCTGAGATCGGACGGTTCCAATTTAATTTCGCCTCCATTGCGTTTGCCCACCATCTAACCTCCCGAATGAAGCCACCGATTAATTTCGACCATTGGTTGTTCTAATCCAACGGTTCTGATTCGCCCTCATGCCCGAAGACCTCCAAAGCAGTTTAAACCTATTTTTCACAGGATTTTCATAATTTTGTTTGTTTTGTGCAGGTTATATATGGGTTTTCCTAGATTTTTAAAAATAGCACGAAGGTTAGGAATGAAGATTCCTAACCTTCAGTATAGGAAGGGATCAAAGGGGTCTTTCATTAAAACAAACCCCTCCACCTGTGTAAACCTTCTGCGCGCCTGCAAAACAACAAAAACACAGTAAACATCAATAAACAAAGAGTATCAGTGCCAAAGGTGAAAATCAGAGCATAAAGTGAAGAATAAAGATTTTAAAGCAGAGTTTAAAGGGATTAAGGCATAAATTCAAGAATCAAAGGCCTAATCCACAGAGATAAAGATAGTGTTAAAGTATAAAGACCTGAAGATGAAGATCAGGGTCTAATTAAGCCTAAACACAGAACAAAAGAAGATTAAAGGTGTTTTAAGGAAAAACAAAGAGATATATCAGTCCGAAAGGCCTCCACTGCCACATTAGAGGCTAATTGAACCCTTTTCAGCTAACAAAGAGCCACCTGCAGCTTCCATAAATCAAAAGAAGGCATAGTTATTGCCTAGTAAGTGATATTTTGTTTGAAGACAACCAGATTTATTGCCAGCCTACCTAAAAGAGCTTTAAAGTCAATGAAATCTGCCAAGTAGCCTAAAAACTTAATGAAAACCAATTAATACAGAGAAATATCAGAAAAATTCTCTATTGAACCCCTCAAAGATAGAGAAACATTAAAACTTGTATTAATTGAACCTAGAGATATTTTATTTCATCCCACCTCCTCATATTCTTATAAAATCTCCTTGAGGAGCACATTGTAAAGGGTTGGTTGTTGGATTTTGATGAAATACTTGCTGCTCGAACTTTCTGCATGTAAATAGTTCTCAGAGGCTGTTGAAGATCTGTTTGTAATCAAAGAAGTTAGGCTGAGAAGAGAAGTTGTTGCTGTACTGAAACATTGGACTTGAAGTATGTAACTGGATTGACATCAATATACAAGCTAATTCATGGGATCCTGGTCTATACCATTGGTGATGTGCCTTTCATTGTTCTTGTTTTCCTTCTTACGTTTTTCATAAAATTGTCCATTTTTCTCTGATAAAGAACAACAAATATAGAGCTAGGATTTACTCTTACAAGTACCCTACTCTCACTGATAAGATTTATCTTTATGTTTTCCTCCTTTGTGTATTTAATAATGATTTAATACAGTCCAAGCAGTCAAGGAATGTTGGTGAGCCCATGTCTTACTGTCTAAAATTTAAACATTGTTCTTGAATGATATTTTCATTACATTCTAAGTAGAGTTGGACTAGGAAAGTTTATGGTTTGCCCTGTCTTCTAGTTCTTTCTCCAAAGGTTGTTTGAAAGTTTCCTTAAGAGTGTGCTGAAAGCAGGCCTAAATTTTAATGATATCTTACTTGATCTTAGCTACACTTTGTTTTCTTATATGTTTTCATCCTTTTTGAAAGTAGTCATGTGGATTACTGGATTGTTTGTCTGATAAGTTAGCTTTAATACAATATTTTCCAAAGAAGTCTATGGTTAGCATTTTCCTTTGGTTGGTTTCAAACAGTTGCTTAAAAAGGATTTTCTTGTTTGGAAAGTTGATAAATCCTTGTTGAAATTATTGGATTTTTCCACGTTCACAACACTTTAATGTTCCATCCCATCATTTAATCTAAAAGATTATTTGTTATAGATGACTTGCCCCATGGACCACTCTTGAAACTGTTGTGCAATTAAAACCTTTTGTGACTCCCTAGCCCAATGGATTAAGTGTTGTTTCATGCCTATCCTATCAGCTGAACCTTGTTTTTATTGTAAGCACCTTCACCCCTTTGAAACCCTTTCATTTTTAGGACTTTACACTCAATTAAAGATCATACCCAACCAACCAAACAAACAAAAAAACCTTGTTCTTAATAACTAGCCTAATATCATACTTAAAACCTTAAAAGATAAATCAATCTTAGCACTTATAGAGATATCCCTCTCTGGATTCAGAAGGGCTAGATCCTAGAATCCCAAAGTGGTTCATATGTAGGCTTTGCAGTTTGTATTTTCCAATCTTGCAAACTACAAAGACCTAACACCATGCATGATGAGATGAATCATATATGGTGTTGTTTGTCATCAACATTACATGTCGGAAGAATTTCCTTGATGTTTGTTTTGTTTTTAGCTAGATGAGATTCATGCTCTCTTGGCAGTGTACGAGGGGTACGAGTATATTTATTTATTTGAAGATTTTTTCAGATACAAATGTGCTGAAATGTTTGTAACATAGGGAATTCCTCTTTATCATGGTCATGGATTGTGAAAATTTTGCATGGAGTAAAAGTAATCATCAAGTATATGGTATGATATCCAGTACTACTCATCATGTTAGATGATGATGATGGGGGATGGTTGTGAGAATATGTATTTCTACGTTTCTGCCATCTCTTAGTCTTAGAAATTGTGTGATTTGGCTCTCGTAGGAGCTTTTATTCTAACACTGCTCTAGCCTCTCTTAACCTTGATAGGTATTGACAATAGATTGTGTGGTGAAATTGTGAGAAAATCTAGAAATAACAATGTGTCATCTTCTCTTGATTAGAGAGATGGATGTAAGGTATGGGTGTGACCATGCGAAGACTATTAGTGAACTTATTAAGCTCCTGACATTGATTGACCATGTGGTCATTTTTATCACATAGGGTGCATGAGATGTTCGATTGGATTCTTACCTTGATGGGGTGAGGGGCTGCCTTTGTATTCTTAGGTGGATGGTGACTATGGGGGGTAGGCCTCATTGTTACCGGATGCCTATGTTGTGGTAAATCGAAACCGAATACATCTGGATTATTGGTGACAAATGAGCGCATGATGTCTAACATTAGTTGAAATCAGGGGACATAGGGGAAATACCAAGTGTGGTGGTTATCTTGGAAAATTAGACAAGATTGACGCTATTTTGTTTTCAAATCCATTTGGACCATTGGGGTGATTGGGTACCATTTTGGGAAAGATACTAAATCTGGGCACTGAGTGATTAAATGGTCACGTTTGTCACATAATATGCAGGATGAGACTGGGCGTGGAGGCGGGTTGGGGGTGGGAAGCTTCCCTTTTGGTGGACGCCTCTCTTCATATACACAGAGGATGGACCTAGTCACTTCATTCTCCTGGTTTGTGGAAATTTCTACAGACTCTGAATCCGAGCTGTCCAAGTCGACAAGATTGGCTATGGCCAGGTGTAGCGAATCTAACGCTAAACAGAATCATGGGACGTAGGGAAAATGAAGAATATGGTGGTTATATTGACATATATGACAAGAATATTGATCGGGTTGTAACCCTATGAAGTACACCAGATTTACTGGGTACCATGTTTGAAACAAATCTAACTCTGCACATTGTGCGATCAAATGATTACATTCATCGTATAATGCACAAAGCTGGAATTGAGGATGAGGATCGTTATGGGGGAGAGGTGGTTGCTCCGATGACCATATCTCTTATGATATATATAATATCATCTTTGTTTCTTCAGTCCTTTGAGTTGTAGTGCTATCAGTGGATTCTGTTTTTGAGTTTTCTAAGTCAGGATTTTCAATGATGAAACATCGCATGAAATCGAACATTGATAAAAAATGATGTATGTTGTTGGGGCCCTTGTTTTTGTTTAGTTTTGAAATCTTGGCTAAGACATTTTTAATTTTGACCCCTTTTTGAGTTGTGGTATGAATACACATGGCAACTGCGACCGCGCCGCAACTACCAGGAGTCGCGGAGCTATCAAGGTGGCGCGGAAGCATGCGATAGCTGGAGATAGAACAGGGATAAGTGCAGATGAAGGAAACACACAGCAGAAGACAGAAAGTGGAACACACAGATAACAGGAGAGAAGCCGAGAGAAGCTGAAGTAAAGACACAGAGGAACTGATAGTCGCAAGAGCGGGTGAATAAATAACAGTCACCCGGTTGAAACAAGGGGAATGCTGAAGAGGTTGCGAGGCTCGAGACAGGGAAAGATGCACAGAGCGATTGTGGAAGAATCATGCATGTCCTTCCTATGGTTCCTCATCTTCTCCATTCTGCCTTTCTGTTCTGAAATCCATCTGTATCAGATTTGTAAGCTATCAGTGAGAATGCCATGTAATCATGTGTTTTGCCAAGAGAGTAATACAATGGAAGGTTGCTGTCTCAATAAGATGTTTATGTGCGTGTAATGTGTTTATGCTGGTTTAAAATTTTATTCGCAAATGTCTGAATGCTTATTAAGTGATCTCGCGTATATAACTCTGTATATGTAATCGATGCACTGTCCTTCATGGGTTTCGGGTTTGTTCCTTGCCATTGATCTCATCCCCTTCTGCATGTGGTTGCGGCACGCCTCAGGTGAGACGCACTGCTCCCCAGAGCAGGGTGAAAATGCCGGCGTGTTCCTAGACTACACCGGACCCCTTTGTTGGCCACAACTCTTGAACCTGGGTCTTGTCCGCGAGACCTGACTTCTCGCCAACAAATGGTTCTATTGCCAGGACCTGCATGTTCTGAGGGGATCTAGATCATGGTATCGAGGATTTTTGAAGGAGCGATACGGCGATGGTGGGATGATCATCTTGACCAGTTCATTGCTCAGCAAGCAGAGCTGACCAAGAAAAAGGAGGCGGCGATCAAGGAGCTTGTTCTTTTCTCTGACTCAGCCAGTGATACGTACGAAATTTTCTGGGGAAGGTTCCCTACGGACCTCTACAATTGGTTGTGGAGGTTACGCGCAACGGTGCCCCAAGAAGGCTTGCGGAAGATAAACCACAGGTGGGCGCACGAAGATCTGGTGGCACTGCATCGGGTAGACACTGAACTAACCCACGCAGTGGATTTCTGGGTAAGGACCACATTGGAAGGATACACGGTGGAGTTTGCTGCTGAGTGCTATCAATCCTTCTCGAAAGCCGAGGCTATTTTCCACTCAGGGCTAAGAGGGAAGTTGTTGAAGGAGATTCCGCTGTGGGTCAAAGCTCTGATGGTGGACGAAGGGTTGATTGAATTCCACAAAACGAGTATGGAAGCGTAAACCTCCCATGCTGGGGGAAGGGTTGAGGGAACCGATGCTGTGTAGAATGTGAAAGTGGGGGTGGGGAATGGATGTTGAGGCCGCATGCAAGTTGCGGGAGCGACGTGCGCATCGGCGGGCACAGATCGTCGATAGGTGGCGAAGAAGGGTAATGCGAGATTTGAAGAGAAGAGAGATCGAGAGGAAAAATCAGAAGGAGGCACCTCAGAGGACAGGAATTATGGGTTTGGATACCCGGGAAGAAAACGGGACAGCAGTGGAAGTGCAGTGGGTGCATGGGAGCCCAGCGACGCGAGAAAGAGAGATTGTGACTAGCGAAGATAACGGAAAGATGCAGCCCGAAGAGAGTTCCGATGATGAATGGCACGGCGTGATGCAACGGATGTTTCAAGATCAGACGGCACCCACCCCTCCAGGCAGCCCTACTTCTCACCTTCTGCATGGCTAGGATCCCGACCTTCCCCTGGTACTGTATCAACCTTTAAGTAATATTTTTATTCAGTTACAAGCATTGAGTCGGTCATACCATAGTTCATCAGTGTCAGTAACGTCCGGTAATAGCAACGTTACTAGTAGTGGTATTTTTCCTAGTGGGACCGTTACGCAACCAGGACCTGGAGGCTTTATCCTGGTCAATTCTCTGCAAGTACACATGGCTAGATCTTTCACCCGGTATCCAGAGTTCTTTGGCCGGGGCAATGATGATGTAGAGCAACACTGGTACCTGTACGAAGCCATCTGGAGGGCTCGCCAGACGCCAGATGTAGGGAAGTTAATAGAATTCCAAACCACGCTCAGAGAGAGGGCTCTGCGATGGTTTATCAAGTGGTCCGAGGCTCATCCTAACCCCGTAATCGCGGATGTGAAGCGGGATTTTGTCCGCGAATTCAAGCTTCCCCAGACAGACCAGCAGGGCCTGTCAGAGCTGTGGGAAATTAAGCAGAAGGAAGGTGAGACCGCGTGGGAGTTGATGCGGCGATTCAAGGACGCGATCGGGAAACTTAGCTACCCGATCGATCCAAACCACCAGAGGGACTGGTTCATCAAGGCTCTTCTCCCCTTGACACGAACCCCTCTCACCCAGCAGAAGATTGACAATCTGCAGGACGCTTTGGAGCAGGCCATGAAGATTGAAGCCATGGCGGGCTACCCCCAGGAATATCGGGGGGGACGGCCCCGCAAGATCCTTCTTTGATAGGGTTGTAACACCAGATTGGCAGCTTGACTGAAAAGCTCAAGGAGCTTCAGCCAGTGAGACCAGCGCGACCGAATGTTTGGTGTACTCATTTCCTGGTCGAGGGCCACGTCGCAACCGAGTGTCCTCGGTTGTGCGGTGCAGGGGCAGGACCCTCAGTCGTGACTATTCAGGGGGGTCCACCGCCTGGTGGCGGCGCGGCAATAAACCCGCAGGGATTCTACCAGCCGCAACAGCCTTACGCGGGGTTCCCACCGCAAGGTTCCTCCACCACAGAATATTGCGAGATTTGTCGGACGTTGGGGCATCCTCCTCGGATGTGCCCGATATTACAGAAGTACTCCACGGTCCCGAATAATGTGTACTGCGAATTTTGTCTGTCCACGACTCACAACACTGAGCAGTGCATGGCGCTCGACGCACTTGCGGATCAATTGGATCTTCCCTCCTACAGGGTGAACGAGGCTCCGAGGGGAAGAGGCGGAGGCATGCGGGGAGGCCGCACAGGCGGACGCGGTCCGGTAAAATGTTACAACTGTGACTAGGAGGGTCATGTGGCTCGAGAATGTCCCCTTCCATGATGACCCTGGTGTTCCCAGTGCCGGGTCAACGCCCACGCTACAGAAGATTGTCTGGAGCTCATCAAGAAGTGGGAAGAACGGGCGAGGCAGAGGGGAGAAAATCTGATAAACTCAAAGCCGCGAGGGGCCACAACCCCCGACATGCAAAACGTCCTGATAGTGACGAGGGGCGGAAAGAAGACTGGAGAGGATGCCCACGGGAAGGAGCCAGCACGAGTGGTTCAGCCGGCATCTCCAAAGAAGTTGATCAGGCCCGAAGTCCAGAAGAAGTATTTCCAGGAGGCAGTTGAGGCGTTTGCCCAGTTGCGGAACGAGGGAGGTTTGGAGGAGCCCATGCTGCCGGAATCTGGTGCGCAGAACGTCGCAGGTACTGTGGTCGAGGATTGGCTCCGGCTATTCCTCAGGATTGTTGACAACGCTACGCTGCGGCAGCAGCTCAAGCATGCTTTGGATGGAGCACTGCAGGGGCACACAGAACTTAGAGATCCGGCGGACACTGGCCCTCAATACGTGCAGCGCGTCAAGCGGAACAAGCAACGAACAGGCAAAGAATTCTGGCTTAACACGCAGGTCGCAGGGTTCCAAATCAGCGACACCATGTTAGACTTGGGGTCCGACATCAACATTCTGCCACAAAAGACATGGGAGGCTCTTGGAAGGCCACGGCTAGCCTACTCACCAATCCAACTCAGGATGGCGAACCAGTATTTCATTTTGCCAATCGGTCGGCTCGAGGGTGTCGAGGTCGACGTTGCGGGGGTGAAGACATACACCGATTTTGAGGTTATTGATATCATGGGCGACAAGGATCCCTATCCTGCCTTACTCAGCATTGATTGGGCTTTTGAGAATTACGCCATCATCGACCTTAAGAAGGAGCTGATGATCTTTGAGGATGGGGAGGTACGGGTCACCCAGCCTCTCGACCCATATCAGGGCCCGCGATATACGGAAACAGTGGACAATCGGGAGGATGCTCAGATGATGGACCACCTTTATCAGATGACCGCAGGAAAGCGGGACGATTATATTAACCCGACCGCGACTGGCTCTGTCAGTTGGCGGAGTGTGCAGAGCTCGGAGCTCGGATCCGAACTCGCTTGGGAAGACTGGCAGCAAGGGGGGTATGAGACCACCACGCGGAGATGTGCCTCCATTGCCCAAGTCCGATGGGTAGGGACTGAGATCCGCGGATATCCCACCTTGTCAAACATGCAGGCAATCAATAATTTTATTACCAAGGTGGAAGACATGGTCCCAGCTGAAAGCCGGATGCCACTTTTGGATGTGGCCTTACAGTCAACGTCGACACGGTGGTGGAAAAATCACCGCAACACTCTGTTGCGATGGGAGTGCGTGGCGGATGCTCTGCGGGCACGCTTTAAAGAGGATGAAGGACCCTGCAGTACGCTTAAGTATCATGGAACTTCCAACCCACGACACCATTTACGGGCCTGCGAGGAACAGTGGCGTAGCACCCGATATCCTGAGGAGCTGTGGGTCCACAGGTTTATCCACTCCCTGGGTACAATTCCCCAGGCCTGGTACCTGGAGGAAGAGCGGAAACGGGGCACTTGCTCTTGGCAGGCCGTCGCGGACAAGTTCGTGCGATGCTTCTTGTTCGAAGGGGAGATGGCGCAGGAGTCTCAGGCCCTACAGGCATTCAAGGAGGTCTTTTTTTTCCACCATCCCGAGCCTGATGGGGGCCCGGTGGTGTCACGACCTGAGGTCAGGCGCGAGTTGGTTTGCCACCGGATTGACGTCGATTCGGATGACGATAGTCTGGAGGACCTCAGGCATCTCTATT
The DNA here is from genome assembly GCA_034641835.2 of Pinus albicaulis. Lineage (NCBI taxonomy): Eukaryota > Viridiplantae > Streptophyta > Pinopsida > Pinales > Pinaceae > Pinus > Pinus albicaulis. The sequence goes on along the minus strand of CM076576.1, from coordinate 527,251,770 downwards.
TTGACGAAAGGGAAGGCGAGCAGAGCATCAGTGAAGAGCCGACGACTGAAGGAGTCCATTTACAACCCCTAAAGACAAAGAAGCTAAACATTGGAACAGATGAGAGACCCAAGCTCGCAACGGTGGGAGATTACTGGGACGAGGAGACAACAAAAGAAATTTTCAGCCTCCTCCGGGAATACGAAGATTTGTTCCCGTCTTCGGTTGCGGACCTGAAGGGGATCAAGGGGGATCTGGGCGAAATGTGCATCGTGTTGAAACCGGGGGCCAGGCCGGTGAAGCACCGACCCTACCGGTTGAACCCACGTATAAAAGAGAAGGTCAAGATGGAGATTGACAAGATGCTGGCTACAGGTCTCATCTTTCCAGTAGAAGAAGCAGAGTGGGTGAGTCCCATTGTCATCTAGAACAAGAAGGAAAAAGCGGAGATCCGTGTCTGTATAGATTACCGGATCCTGAACAATGCCTGCATCCACGACCCATTTCCCACTCCTTTTAGCGATGAAGTCCTAGATCACATTGCGGGAAACGAAGCTTATTCATTCACTGATGGGTTTTCGGGTTACCATCAGGTGCGCATTTCCGAGGAAGACAAAGCAAAGATGACATTCACCACTGAGTGGGGATCATTCGCATACCACGTTATGCCGTTTGGTCTGAAGAACGCACTGGCTGTGTTTTCTCGAATTGTCATTGCTTCTTTCCGGGAGTACATTCACAAGTTCCTGGAGGTCTACATGGACGACTGGACTGTCTACAGCCTGTTGAAGAATCACGCCTCCCTGTTGCGTGTTATGTTTGACCTGTGTCGTCAGCTGCAGATTTCCTTGAACTTGAAGAAATGTATTTTTGCAGTTCCATTCGGCACACTCTTGGGCCACGTGGTGTGCAAGCAAGGGGTCTGCGTTGATCCCACCAAGGTCGCGGTCATCGTCCACATGGAGGCCCCCGAGACCGTGAAGCAGTTGCGGGCACATCAAAACCAAAGCCTTCCAAGTTGGCGGCAAATTTCTCTTATATGATAGCCGGTTCCAAAAGTTTCCAGGCAAGCTCTAGATGCACTGGTTGGGACCCTACTTTTTCATCGAGATCCGCGACTCAGGAACCGTTCGGTTGGCACAGCTGGACGGTACAGTTCTCCCTGGGTGGGTGAATGGCGCACGCTTGAAACCCTACCAGGAGTAGGTCCCTTTCAATTTTCATCAATAACTCTCGCAACTGAGAGAACCCGTAGAGTAGCTTAGTCGAATAACTCTCCCGCAACCGGGATGAGCGTAGGGAGTCTTTTATGTTCATAGGCAGTCTGTCAAATAACTGGTCAGTTGTGGGTACCTCACCGCAACCGACTGTGGTCAGGGCGGACCAGTCCAGCGTGTCACAGCGCCAGTCCAGCGTGTTGTTCGCGTAGGATCCATCCCCGTGCCAGTGTCAGTCCAGGTCATTTCTGTCAGTCCTTTTGTCAGTCCGTAGGATCGCTCAGATTTGCTTCATAAATTACCATAAGTAGACAGTAATCGTACCGTAATCATTTGCCATCACCCGCAGTTCCCTCAGCCGTCGCGTCCACCCATCTCCCCATGACGCCGTCAGCAACTGTCAGATTACACACAGGCATGCGATTGATCGCACGATTATCCAAGGCAAGAAAGATAGCAAGAATTAATTGTCGTTATGGAGTCTCATCAACTCCGCTCGTGCCAGTAGATGACATAACTTGCATGAAGGCTATAAGCATGAGAATGACGGACCAGTTCAATTTGGAAATTGCAGCGACTCCAGAGCAGTTGCAGCCTTAAAGCGCACCGCACCCAGAAGGAAACTCCAGAAGAATCCTCCAAGTTTACCAGCGCCGCGCCAAGATGCCGAAGGCTCCCTTATCAGTTCCTGAACCAGTGTTAGACAGCCGAATCCAGCGAACAGCGTCGTTGATTGGGAAGTATGATAGCACAATGATGATGGACGCCAATCTGTCCGACCTAGCTGAATTCCCCCACCTCCATTGGCAGACCTACATGGAGCATCATTACATGCCAGGCAGTAGCTCCAACAGCCGGATGCGACCAGAATTCAGGGGCCTACAATAGTCGTCCTTGATGACTTTGAGGACTCTTCTGGTTTTTGGAACTACGGGACTGGCCCTGCAATGCACCCAGTTCCTCCTCAGTTGGATACAGAACGGGTCCCTGTGGCTCAATGAGGAAATTCCAATTCATGCCGAAGACATTCATCGGCTTACAGGGCTATCTCAGAATGGCGCGGATGTCTCCGCTGCTGGCCAGACATCCTCCAAGCGCACCCGAAAGTCGGGTGACTCAGACATGTACACCAAGTATGGCACTCGCCAGGGGGGCAAAGGTGCCAAAATTGATTTGATCAATAAGCCAGAAATTCGATTCGCTTGCTACCTTATCGCTAGCAAGACGATGCGGCACTACACGAAGGGAGAGTGCACCTTGGATACAATCTCCATTGAGGAGCACTGTATCCAGGGCATCAGGCTGAATTGGTGCTCTTTTGTGCTGAAAGAACTCTTCGCGGCCTGCGAAGAGAACTACAAGCGAACCACCAGTTTCATTTACGGTTACTTGATTTTAGCTTTCGCCATGTGGAAATGGCACCTTCCTCCCGTCCGGATGCCGGCGGAGACTACCGCGAGCCAACCTCTCACGATGAAATACACCCCCTGGCAGGTGTCCTCGGACCCCAGCACCAAACAGGTGAACGCGGCAGCGTTTCGGGCGTGGTACGGGTTGATGATAGACGTGGTGGCTAACCAGCAACGGGTGCCCAGGCACTTGTTGGATGAGTATAGTGAGCAGGTGTGGTTTGGGGTCAGCCACAGGCACACTTACCTCCGACCAACTTGCGTGCCGGAAGCCACCTTCCACATGGCACCCCTCAGATTCCAGTTGAATGATGACACTTTCCACCGCGAGGTCTCTGCGTGGCCGAGGGTCACCAAGCACATCCGCGACGGGATCACCCGATATAACTTTGAGCGGATGCTGCCGGCACAGCGGCCTGCCTGAATCACTGGTCCCCATCGTACAACACCTCAATGCCCATGTACGACGACTTAACGTGTTAACCCAAGTTGCTTCAAGTGGTGCCCCTTTATTTCCCTCATTTTTTGAATTTCAGATCGGTCGGTCTCGTGCTCCCTCCAATATCGCCCCTCTCATTTCTCCCATCCCCACCAACCTATTCACCTCTGCCACCCCTATCATCACACCGATGGGCGAAATGGGCCCAGAACCTAATTCATCAGACCCCCCTCCATCCAAGAGGGCCCGCATTGCTGTCACCGATCCAGTGGTGGATCTTACCGACGATGATCCACCATCCACTCCACTCCCAGGAACGTTGATTCCGAAGGAACCCCTGATCGATCCGTCAGAGTTCCTCAACATTCGTCTCCCCCATACCTCTTTCACCCCGTCCACCTCTCCCTCCACCGGCCGTCCACCTGCCACATCCTCCAATCCATCCAACTCATCAGCCATTGTATCAGATCCTCTCATCCAGGAACTTTTCGGAGGTGACCACGGGGTGGAAGTCACCTCCAGTACTGAAGCCGTAGTACCGCCGGTTGACCCCGTGGCCACACCCCAGGATCCTCCCTCTACTATATCTACCCAGCTAACAAATGGTGGGGCTGATTCGGCTGACCCTCCCCCGGACCAGACCACGCAGCAAGACCGGCCGGAGTCCGATATGGCCACCTCAATGCAGCAGCAGATGCCGGTCCATCCTCCTGAGACCTCAAACCGATCAGTGGCCAGTGGCCAACCTTCGCAGGAACGGATGCCAGAGCAGGGCGCTCCCAGCACGACCAATGCAGAACCATGGAATACAGCACAGCTGTATTTACTCATTCAGCGGGCGGCCCTAAAGGCCGAACAGATTCACTCAGAGCTGGAGAAGCGGTGTACCGAGCAGCATAACCAGATCACGACGCTTACTGAACAATGCAATCAGCTGACTAGGGAGAAGACCTACCTACAGGAGTAGGTCACCATTGCTGCTTAGGCGTTCTCCGACTTATGGCCCGCTGCAAGGGCTCATTATGCCCCACTTCCTGCCAATATAGCGGAGGACAGTGTAGCAATCCAGGCTCACCACCTCAGGACTGTTTTCACTGATCTATGCAGGGATAACCAAGAACTCCAAGCGGCGTTAGCTGCACGGCCTACCCTTCCGGATCCACAGATTGTCCACTTAGAACAGGTGACTGCCAAGTAGACTCAGGCAGTTAGTATGTAGGCGACTCTCCATTCCACTGCAGGCGAGGCTTACGCCCTTCTGCGAAGTCTGCATGAGTGCTCACTCGCTCTCACTGTCAAGACGCATCCTATCTCTGCCCAGCTGCAACAAATTTCCCGTGAAATTCAAGAGACCGCGGACCCAGCACGGTTAGATCAGCTCTATGCCCAGGCGGACGAGCTTGAAATTCAAATGTAACAGACTGAGGCCGACTCGGCAGCGGCCAAACAAGTCATTCGGGAAATTCGTCCGCCCATCCGAGCCCGTGCCGAATCCATACAACAGCTGGATGCCAAGGCCGAAGCCCAGCTTTCCACGCTGTTCGACGCTGTCCCGACGACTATAGATGAGGCCGCCGCCACCCGGATCTCTGAAGAAGCCGACTTGCTTATGCAGGAATGGCAGCAAGCGGTGGCGGACTTCACCGGGCTTAGAGATACAGCGCTCCGCAGGGTCCCGGAGTTGTGGCCCTTGTTTGAACAACCACTTGGCGGAGCACAGCAGGAAAGGGCGCGGGGTGAAGGCACAGCAGAACAGAGCACGGGAGCCAGCGGGGCAATGGAAGTGGAGACTATTATTTGTGATTGACTCGGGGACGAGTCAAGGAATTGTGGTCGGGGCCTGTTGGGGCCCTTGTTTTTGTTTAGTTTTGAAATCTTGGCTAAGACATTTTGAATTTTGACCCTTTTTCGAGTTGCGGTATGAATACACATGGCAACCGCGACCGCGCCGCAACTACCAGGAGTCGTGGAGCTATCAAGGTGGCGCGGAAGCATGCGATAGCTGGAGATAAAACAGGGACAAGTGCAGATGAAGGAAACACACAGCAGAAGACAGAAAGTGGAACACGCAGATAACAGGAGAGAAGCCAGGAGAAGCTGAAGTAAAGACACAGAGGAACTGATAGTCGCAAGAGCGGGTGAATAAATAACAGTCACCCGGCTGAAACAAAGAGAATGCTGAAGAGGTTGCGAGGCTCGAGACAGGGAAAGACGCACAGAGCGATTGTGGAAGAATCATGCATGTCCTTCCTATGGTTCCTCATCTTCTCCATTCTGCCTTTCTGTTCTGAAATCCATCTGTATCAGATTTGTAAGCTATCAGTGAGAATGCCATGTAATCATGTGTTTTGCCAAGAGAGTAATACAATGGAAGGTTGTTGTCTCAATAAGATGTTTATGTGCTTGTAATGTGTTTATGCTGGTTTAAAATTTTATTCGCAAATGTCTGAATGCTTATTAAGTTATCTCGCGTATATAACTCTGTATATGTAATCGATGCACTGTCCTTCATGGGTTGCAGGTTTGTTCCTTGCCATTGATCTCATCCCCTTCTGCATGTGGTTGCGGCATGCCTCGGGTGAGATGCACTGCTCCCCAGAGCAGGGTGAAAATGCCGGCGTGTTCCTAGACTACACCGGACCCCTTTGTTGGCCACAACTCTTGAACCTGGGTCTTGTCCGCGAGACCTGACTTCTCGCCAACATATGTGGGGACAATGATGCACATGATGGTTTCTTCGACATATGTGGCATGTGTGTCTTCTGTGCTGAGATAAGTTTCTTTGGGCAACATGTGGTATTGGGTACCAACGTTTGAAATCCCTTAATTCGGGGCACTGCACGATCAAGTGATCAGGTTCATCACACAATGTGAAAATTGGGATGTGCGGTGTGGCCTTAGTTTGCCTTCTTTGAGCCATTCAGTTGGATGAGTATGAGCATGATGTAGGCTCTTCTCGTACGTAGAATATGGTTTTGGACCTGTCTTCCTCCATTTGTATGGAAGATGTAGAGGGATCCCCTTGATTGGAATTTTCTAGGGCTTGTAATGCGTCCCTATATCGAGGCATCTCCAAGAAATGATGGGTGTAATGCCCAAAATCATCACATATGGCGCACACATGGTTGGTGTGTAACACCTTCCCTTGAGTATTCTTGACCTTTTCCTTTTTATGGGTGTCTAAGGTCACAACATTTATTTTGGTATGTAGAAGAGGTTTTAACTCATATAATTCTGGGAAAATGTTAGTAGGATGGCCTACGATATTGCACAAGGCACAAGGTTGTAATGCCCTATAAATCTTAAGGGTGTTGAATTTTTTCCCTTGTTATCCCTTGCAGTAGTACTAGACGGTGTTGCTACAAGGGATTATTTTGCTATTAAGGCCTCTTTGGGGGTGTTATGGAAGTAAATCCTCTCTACAGACAGAGACGATCCTTCTAGCCCTAGAGTGGGTCTAGTAACAAAAGGAAAAACTAGAGTGTAGGTTCCTAATTACTGAATGAAATAGACGAGGTAGATCAACCTACCTATATTCCAACGCTGTTGTAGTGGTGGCCTCTCGATTCCTGTCTCGGCAAGTCATGATCCTTTTGCAGCAATGCTTGGATACCTGCACACGATCAACAAACAAGAGCAACATACGAAATGAAAATCCCATTCATAACTACTAACCAGTGAAGGAGGGTTAAGCATATTGCATCAATAAAATACATCAATGCGACATGGGAACCAAAAAATAGTTATACATATGTATTAATAGAGGAAAGAGTTACAACCAAGCCTTGATGTTGCACCATCCTTCAGTGGGGTTCAGTTGGAGCACGTCTCGATGAATGTTAGGGAATTTGGATGGGATGAAGGCACAAGCCTAATCTCTCTCAATAAGGGACTCTTCCTTTATATCTTGAATAGAAATCTCTCCAGCGTTTCTGCTATATTATATTTAGTTCAACTAGCTTCATCAATGGAGGATGGCTATATTTATAGAGGGAGAGGAGGAGGTTGGGATTCCTACTATCATGGAAGGGAGGCGTTATCTCTTGGGAGGTTCCCACTAAAGGTGGAAACAAGAGGCCAAAGGAGGAAGGCCGTGGTTACTTAGTTGAACCACTCCCTATGAATCATCCATGAAGTTGTTGTGATCGAAAATTCACCTCTATTTTTAAAAAAATTTCCATAAACAGATTGGCGTGGGTGGCTAACTGAGACAGAGAGCCAACTGGCATAGGGGCCAGTGTTAATCTGCCTCATCGGCACGAGGGAATAATGGGCTACCAGGACCAATGAAAAACCATGTGTTTTGGTGGTCTGTTCAGGAAATGGCCAACAGAAGGAATGTTAGACTCATGGTAAGGGATGCAATGATGGTATTTTAAAAGCATGACACTTTATTTTGATCATATAAATGAGCCTTCAATGTGCAGGATGGGGATTGCAGGGACAATGTAAAAATGTTGTGTAACATATGCCCCCTAAAGCATGAGGTCCAAGAGAGAGGAAGGGGTGAAATGATTTACGAGAACACGTTCGAACCAAACATCGCTGTCAAAAGACCTGCAATTACAAGTACAACTGATGTCTCTGAGACATGAACATGTGGCATGGGCACAATCATCCATAATAGAGTACATATAAACTGGGATCCACGGTATGGACGCAGCCATCTAGCGAAAGGATCAATAAATAGACTTAGGTATGGTCGTAGCCATCCAATCAAAAGAGTCATGATAAATCATAATATCCCGCATTTTGAATCTTATCAGACAAAACCCAGGGTCTTGCGCTCCATCTCAACCCGAACAAATACAAATTCAAGCATGCGAATATGTGAGCTGAAGTTGAACATACAAGAAAGTCACCTGATTACCAGCCAATGATGAAAGATGTTAACAAGTGCGAGAAAAACCACCAATAATGACAATGGATCTCAAGGTACAATAGGTACAATCCACGGAATGTGAACAGTGAGCTGGTGTCGAACACTCGCAGAATCACTCGATCGAAGCCCAATGATGTGGACCTATCACTGAATGCGAAGAACCTGCCATTGAGGCATACAGGCTCCGAGGTACTGGTAGCGAGTCTCTAGAACAACTTCCTGGATAATGAGCTAAGGTCGATAGGAAGTGACTTGGTCAAAGGAAGGCCATAATGTTTCCCACATCATCGAAACGATACATAGGAACATAATGATAGTGAATTAGGACCAACAGAGAATCAGAGAGAGGTTGAAAATTGTAGAGGAAAAATTTCTCTTGAACATATCAGCGACACAACTCTGGATTTGGCAGTATTTGACATCAAGGGATCTGAGGTCATGGTGACGTGGGAAAGAGCAGATGAGAGGTCAAAACAGATTACCCAAACCCATGGAGGCAAATAATGAAGAAATGAGATGTCCCCAACCCGGCATGAATGCAGACGAGTGTCATGTTCAAGAGTGACATACTGCCGACACAACTAAAATTTGGTTCAATTTTCCCCTACTATTTCAGGCGAGTACCCAAATTAATTTTGAAAACAAGCTTGAAGGGGATAGCGTATTATGGTGCTGTAAGTTTTTCCTTCAGAAAAATCCAACCTAGTACATTTTATGAGCCCTAGGAAGGAGTAACTCGATGAACGTCATGGTGAAGATGTCTGATGTCGTCAAGGTTTAACGAGTCTGAAAAAGGAAGAACTCGACGTCGTTTAGAGAGTTTGAAAAGAAGCAGAAAAGAAAACTCCAACATGTCCCTTTTCATAAGTAGTCTCTTAGATCCAAAAAGGTAGAAAAAAATATCTGAAAGAACCTCTTAGTCATGATAGGCTAAGGTATTTCTTTTTCATAAATAATCTATCCCAGCCTGAAAAAGGGGTAAACGTATATTGGTTAGATATCATTTCGGAGCCATTTAACGTGTTCAAGACGACAAGAGTATTGGCAATATTTTCAGTTTTAGAGTCAGAAAAGAGCTAAAAGATGACTCTAGTAGTGACTTTTTCATGTTTTTACTGAGTCCAAAAAAGTATAAAATACAACTTGTGACTTCATCACTATCGCATTAAAGACCTGTCGCTACACAAGAAACAAACATAAAACCCATTTCTCAAAATAACATAATGTAATAATCAAAAAACATGTCTTAAAACCTAATTAGGGTTCTGAAAAGTTATAAAATGCCAAAAATGGTAAAAAAATAATTACTTTTCACTTTTACCTCTTGTGGAGCAATAGTTACCCATTTTACCTTGTGATTTTGCGGCGATGATAGTGGGCAATCCAGCAGACCAATCTCGAATCCATCAGTTCCAGGTAAGAGACGACATCCTTCCCCATATTTTAAGCATTATTTCTTTACCTACAACCTTCAGTTTTAATTTCTGAGGGAAAAATTGTGAAAATTAGGGCACGTCGGTTGGTGCGGGTTTCGAGCACGGACTCGTGCCAACCCTCTGATTTTCTAAACGAAGGCGCGCCCATTGGCGCGTCTGTTTCCCAAACAGTTGTGCCAACCACACAACGCTTTTTGAACTCACAATGCTAGCTTTATGAGCCTAAATTTCACAAATTTTAGCTTTTGATTTAGCTGATATTGTCCATATGATCATTTTTGCAGGTGAAAAGAAACAAAATGGTGATCGAGTGGAAGGAAAGGGAACACAGTGAATAAGACGAGCTCGCCATGGATAATGAGAGATGCATGGAAGCTCTTAGAGACTGTGGACTAAAAAAATTCTTCATGACACCGTGCCTCAGAGCTCAACCGGAGCTACTGCAATACTTGATCAACATCTGGGATGAGGATCAGGAAAATATCATTCTTCGAGATCAAGAACTAGAGATTGATGTTTCAGAGGTCTATTTCATAACAAGATTTTCGCAGAGGGGAGCAACACCAATCTTGATCGACACCCGACCTACCATGGAAAACATGAGCATGGTAATAGACAGGGTATGTCCAGGGGCACGGAAAGGATCAAAAAGCGAGAAGGTGGATATCCAAAAAATCCCAGATTTAGCGCTGAAGGTAGTGCTACACATGATCACATGAGCTACAGGATCACAAGCACCGCACGAAGCAACAAAAACACAACTACTTATTGCTATGGATTTATTGACACCGACCATCTACAACTGGGTAGAGGCAGTAACAATCAATATAAAACGTCTACTAACAAAGTGCAAGAAGACCAAATTGAAACAATTTCATTATGGGTCTATCCTAGTATCATTCATTCTGGAATGATTACCAATATTTCAGCGTCAGGAGGTGATAGTCCTGACACCACCAGCACTGGAACCACGGATGGACCGATGGGCATCTCTGATGCCAAAGGCAGGGGGTGGTCAATAGATGTCCTGGAGACTGGAGTTTTTTGATTGGCTCCAACGATAGCTTTGTCATGGAGGACTGGCCCTATGCTGGCACAAATTTCATTGGTGTTCTGGACCTCCCACTCCTGAAAGGAGAGGATTGGGATGAAGCACTTGGTAAAACTTATTTTTTAATTTTTATGAGTATTATGATTTTTTTTGGTATGTATGTTCTGACAATTAATCCATGAATTTGTAGATGTAGGCCCAGAGAGACCTGCAGGGATGTCTCCGATAGCGAGGTTAATACCTCGTGATTTTGATGTTGCTCCTCAGGGTGAGGAGGAGGAAATCGTGCACAACTTAGAGGGAACTTCCCGTGGGGTCCTAGAATATGCGCATTTCGATGATGTTCCTCGTGCATACCAAAGACATACTGTAGGGGTGTCAAACCGAGTTCACCACTTGTTGAGGCGGCTTGTTCGGGTAGTAACATGCTATCATGATCATCATGTCGATTAGACACCTAGGCTTTTATTTCTGCATTTTTTTGAGAGACATGGTGTCTCAGGATATAACAGAAACACACATATTTCTTGAAATTTATGGTGCACACTGATGCAAACATTCGATATTTGTATATATATATATATATATATATATATATATATATATATATATATATATATATATATATATATACATACATCTATTTTCTTATTTAATATGAGTCTTTCATGTGATGATGATTTTACAAATTGCGCAAATGTCTATCCAATACAATGTTAGCCACTGTATCAGTTAATGCATTCATTTGTCTAGGAATATGTTGATATGTGATATAATCAAAATGTCTTTCCAGCAAACAAACACGTAAATACAATCTTAAAATGTGAGGGTTTCTAACTAAATGATGTCCATTAAGTTGAAGAACAACAAGCTGTGAGTCTAGATTTACAACCAATGCACTAATGCTGAGGGTAATCACCTCGGTTAATAGTTCAATGACAACACTATATTCAATGAAATTGTTTGTAGTTCATCCTAGAAAAATACCTTGTAGGTCTATCAACTCACCAGCAGGATCATAAATCACCCGGGCTGCGAAAGACAAGTTTTGGGTACTGCGGGAAGCACCATCCGCGAAACCGACATAAGGGGTAATAGACATCTTCACAATAAGCAATGACCCAATAAGCAGGAAAACGCTCGCAAAACACACCAAGCCAAAAATGTACAAAAATGAAAAAAAAACCTATGTACAAAAAACATGCATGAATGACTCATGCATAATATTTCTTGAGATACAACCCATTTCTAGGTTGATCTAAAGGATGACATTCATAATCAATGATCTCATAAGCCCTTTCTTCAAAATGCGTTTAACGATGTAAGACCCATGCCACATGGGTTTAAATTTTCCTGTCCCCAGATTATCATGAGCTTGGTCGTAGAAGAGGACAAGGTCTCCTTATACAAAGGAGTGAGGGGAAACTAACTGGTCAAAATGGGCTTTGACCCACTTTTTCTATTTCTCGATGACCAAAGTAGAAAAGTTGTGAGTTTCATCCAGCCTCTCTAAGTAGAGAAGACGCTCTTCTTTAGGTGAAGTGTTGGGCAGTAATTCACACTCAATCAGAAGGGTAGCTTCAAGACCATAAACAAGCTGGAATGGAGTGAATCCGGTCGCACCCTTGAATGAGGTTCGGTATGCCCAGAGAGATGAAAATAACATGAGATGCCAATTTGATTTATGGATCCCAATTGTACGTTGAAGCATAGTGACTAGAACTTTGTTCACGACTTCAACCTGGCCATTAGCCTAAGGATAGTATGACATTGAGCTGTCGTGATGCAAGCCCAACCTGGAAGTCAACTCCGCCACCATATAATACCGAAAATGAGAACCATGATCGGTATCGATGGCTTGAGGGACACCAAACCTAGAAATGATGTTATTGAATATGAATTGAGCGGCTGTCTTACGATCGACGACAAGTGTAGGCATTGCTTTGTCCCATTTCATGAAGTACTCCATGGCTACGATAATATAGGCATGCCCCCCCGGCCAAGTGAGGGTTACACGTCATAAAATCGATGCCCCACTTTGCAAAGGGACCAACGGTAATGACAAGGTGGAGATGTGAAGGCGGCGCATCTTGCGTTGATAGATATGGAAATCATGACATTTACAGACAACAATAATGCAGTCTTTGAAGATAGAGGGCCAGAAATACCCAGCAAGAAGAATATTTTGTGTAGTGGCATAACCAGGCGTGTGACCACCACAGGGGGCACTATGCCAATCATTTAGAACTTTCTCAGCCTCCTCGATGGTCAAACATCGATGGAGAATGAAATCTACTCCGACACGGTAGAGTGTATCCCCGACTGTACGATAAGGTTGCGATTGATGGCGGATGCGTCAACAAGCATCCTTTGTCAACTTAGATCTAAAAGTAGAAGTCTAAAGATATACGATGATATCACCATACCAAGGATCGAGGGTGGAGATCAGAAAAAGTGTATCGTCTGGAATGCGTTCTTGGAAACCAGAGGGAGCGGAGTAAGAGGGAAGGGAGAATATCAAATCAACAAAGACGAGTGATTTCTTGGACTTGGCAGTAGTAAACACCAAATCTAACTCTTGGAGGATAACAATCCACTTTGAGTATTTTCCCCCCAATAATTGTCGAGGAAATATATAGGTCATGGGGTTGCATTCCGAAATCACAGTAAGACTACGCAATAAAATATAATGACAAAAATGTTGAACTGCTTGAACCGTAGCTAATGCTAAATTTTCAACATGAGAATATCGCGTTTCGGTATCAAGAAGGTTACGAGAGAGGTAATAAATAACATGCTCATCACTATCATCATCGTCTTGAACCAAAACCATGGAAATCGTATTGAAAGAAGTAGCTAAATAGAGGGAAAATCACAATGATAGTTTGGAGGATGCAACAGAGGAGCGTTGACAAGAAACGTCTTCAAAGCATCAAAAGACTTCTGGGCGACCTCATCCCAAAGGAAAGGGACACCCTGCATTATAAATCGCGTAAATCCTTTAGCTACTTCGGCATAGTTAGGTATAAAACGACGTAAAAAATTAGCCTTCCCCTACAAACTTTGCAGCTGATGTAATGAAGATGGAGAGGGGAGATTAATAATAGCCTCAACTTTGAGTGGATCAAGGCGAATGCTGTATTTGGATATGATAAACCCTAAGAGACTACCAGAATCAACACAGAAGACACATTTGTGCGGATTGAGCTGGATATTGTAGCGTCGAAAACGAAGAAAGATCTGACGAAGATGGTCAGGATGGTCCTTACAATTAGTCGAATGAGCTGGAAGGTCATCCAGATAAGGCAGAACGATGTGCTTAATATCGTGAAAAGCATAGGACATTGCTCTCTGAAATGTGTCCCCAACATTCTTCAAGCCAAAAGGAAGCTTCTTATATGCGAAAGTACCCCAAGGACAGATGAAGGCCGTCTTATGTTTATTAGTTGGGAGAATGTTAATTTGGTTGTAGTCAGAAAAGCTATCCATTAGGGAAAAGATCTCACTCCCATCATAATTATCAATGATCTGATCAATAAAGGAAGTAGGATAATTATCCTTAAGATAGGCTCGATTGATGTCACGGTAATCAACATAGACTTGAATGGTACCATTTTTCTTATCTACAAGGATAATGTTGGACACCCATTCTGTCAAGGGAATCAGGTAGATGAAACCAGCGTTGAGAAGTTTTTCAACTTCATGTTTAATGGCGGCAGCTTTCCGAGGGTGCAAAGGACGAAGGTGTTGACGAAAAGGCTTTGAACCATGGTAGGTAGGAATTTCATGCACCACAATACTGGGATCAATGCCAGGAATTTCTTCATAGGACCACGCAAAGACGTCACGAAACTCGTGGAAAAGGCTAGTATAAACCTGAAATTCATTGGAAGAACAAGTGACCCCAAGATGGATGTTCTCGACAATTCCCGGTTTGATGGAAATGTCAATAGGAATCGTTTGCGTAATGTTACTTAGATTACCCTCCGTAAAAACTTCATGTGTCAGAATAGGCATTTGAAGTGGAGGAGAAGGAACCTAAGATGCAAATTGCTCAAGAAACGTAGACATGGCCTCGAGGCCAAGCATGAACGAGGAATGATGATGACCATCATCCCACAGTAAATCCTTGAGAGACATAGTTTCCACGATGGCTTCATCGGAAGGAAATATCTCTCGTAAGGGATCAGATGAATCTGAATCACCGAGCCAAGGGGATTGAGAATAAGCGTCGAGAGATATGCTCAAAGGAGCATGATCAAAAGGAGGATTCGAAGCCGCAAGAAGTTCAGAATAATAAATCACAATCATAATTAAAGGCATCGAATCTCCAAAAGAATCGACCTGTTCAGGTGAAGGGATGATCCATGGGTCATCAGAACGAGAGATCATATTTTTCTGAACAGTGTTGGGTGGAGGAAGAAGAAAAATACCCATGGGAGCAGGATATTTGAAGAGACCCGGCCCAATGCTCTCATAGTGAGTAGGAATCTTATCCACACACGGAACATTATTCTTGGAAGAAGAAGTGAAGAAAGACAATTGATCAACAGTAACAATATTCCATTCATGTGGGAATTTTAGGACATGAAAGAGAGTGGACGGAATGCACATCATGGAGTGAGTCCAACTACGACCGAGGAGAATATTTTAATTGAGCTTGGCATCAACAATTTCTACCTCAACATTACCTGTATTTCCTTTCAAGGTAATCGAAAAACTAGAAATAACTCCCAAAGGTTTTGATTCTCTTCCATCAAATGCTTCCAGGGCATTTGGTGATGAGTTCAAAGCTAGAGAACTAATGAATTTCCAGCAAGAAGATGACATGATGCACGTAGATGCACCTTTGTCCACAACCGCTCGATGGATATCGAAACCATTAATGAAAACCTGTATAATGAGTGAAATATGGTGTGGGAGTCATGGAACGAAATTATCTAAATTGAAAGAAAGAAGGCTAGTATCAGTAGGATCAACCCTACCAATCACAGATAACAAAGCTTTCCGTTGAGACAGACAACTCTGAAGCATTTCTAGAGCAGACATGGCAGATGGCGCCTAAGCCAAATCTTCAACAATACTATAATGTTGAGTGGCATGGGTGTTTGGATTGTAAGAATACTTGCAGAGTACACCTTTGGAAGGTAGCCATACAACGGGCTCAGTACTGGGCCTTTCAATTTGAAGAGGGCCAGAAACAGGCGGAGGAGAAGGACCATCGATGATCTCCTTCCCCGCTAACTGACGCGATTCAGTATAATATTTTGATCGAGTAGCAATAGAAATGGATGCAGAATTGTTCATCATGAACACCTGAGAGCCAAATGGAGCAGAGGACTGAGGTTGCTCTACCATCTGGGTCTGTTGAGATGGAAAAGGTTCTATAAGAACAACTGTAGTTCCCTAAGTGCCTTTGAGCAATCTACTAATGTCAGCTTGTCGAGGACAGTCCTTGGTGTAGTGCTCTTCGTCACAGATCAAACAAGGGTACTTCAGATTGGGTTGTGAACCATCATCAGCACGAGATTTGGAAGGTCAAGGAATTCAGTGTTCAGCATTGAAGATTTTAAATCATAATTCAGGGTTTAGAAGGTAGAGGGTACGATGCACAAAAAACAATACCCTCCAGGTTTTATTTTAGCTGAATTTTCTTTCAGGAAAGGAAAAAATGTTTATGGGATTCTACTCTATGCCGTGTTCCTGAAGAGGCTTTCACCCAGTGCATTCATTTCAGAAAACATGCCATAGATTACAAACATCACAGCATAGTCATTCAGCAGTATGGGCGTGAATGTTGTTAGAAAATTATATATTATGGAGCAATGAAACATATAAAATATGCGGAAAATACAAGCACACAAAACACATAAAACCAGAGAGACACAGATATACGTGGTTCACCCAGTTTGGGCTACGTCCACCCTGAACAACCAGTCCTTCCTTTCTATTATCCAAAGAAAAATGAAGAGACAAACCCATGCCAGGCATCCGCCTGCACATCCCTCCGCTCTCTCTCTCACAGTCTCCCTCTCTGTTTCTCGCTCCGAGAATACACATACCATACACAGCCGCAATAAAATGCCCTCATAAAAGCGAGGGGTTGCTTTCTAGGAAAAAAAACCCTAATCTAAACATAACTTCTACCATCAGATCATTTGCCTAATGAACGGCCAAGATTGACTAGAAATTACTATACTTTTACAAGGCAATTTTACATCTGTTTTTAGGTTCGGGGACGCTGCCCTCGAAAGCCCCCGCTAGGGGGGGGGCTCCGAAAAGCGCTGTCGCCCCCCCTGGACCCCCCACGGCAGCGATTAATTACGAGCGGTGTTGCCGCCCCTTTTAAGGTACATGGGTCCAATGCTGTGATACAAAGTAAACAAGATAATCAGGCTCCACACCCAACAATCTCCCACTTGGAGACTGATTGTAGCAACTCCATCGCTGCTTCATTTGCTGGACAATGACTCCTCTTTGGACCTGGCTGTTTCTCATCTTCATCGTCATCCTTGAAGACCAATTGAAACTGAGCATGTTCTCAGTTTCTCCCCGGTTACAACTTTTGTTAGCATATCTGCAGGATTCTGGCTAGTGTGTATCTTTTCCAGCTTCAACTCTCCATCTTCCAATACTGACCGTATGAAATGGTACTGGAGATGTATGTGTTTAGTCCTGGAATGAAATGCTGAGTTCTTTGCAAGATGAATAGCACTTTGGCTATCACTGTATAGTGTGCCCATATCATGCTTCTTACCCAATTTATCCATAAACCTTTGTAACCAAATCATTTCTTTACTAGCCTCTGTAGCAGCAACATACTCGGCTTCTGTTGTTGAAAGTGCAACAACACTTTGGATTTTTGAAACCCAACTGACAGCTGTTCCACCTACAGTAAATACATACCCTGTAGTGCTCCTCCTGTTATCTCTGTCACCTGCCATATCTACATCAACATATCACTGTAGAGAAATGTTTGAACCACCAAAGCATAATGCTTGATTTGTGGTACCTCTCAAATATCCGAGAATCCATTTTACTGCCATCCAATGTTCTTTTCCTAGATTTTTCATGTACCTGCTTACAACTCCCACTGCATGTGCAATATCAGGCCTTGTGCAGACCATTGCATACATTAAGCTTCCAACTGCTGATGCATATGGAACTTTAGACATATAATCCATGTCTTCTTGGGTCTTTGGGCACATCTTCTTACTAAGTTTGAAATGGCTAGCAAAAGGTGTACTAACTGGTTTTGCATTCTGCATATTAAATCTTTTCAACACCTTTTCTATGTACTCATTCTGAGACAGTGTTAATTTGCGATTTTTCCTGTCTCTAGTTATCCTCATACTAAGGATTTGTTTTGCAGCTCCCAAATCCTTCATTGCAAATGAATTTTCCAATTTTCTTTTGAGCACATTTATTTCCTGCATGTTAGACCCTGCAACAAGCATGTCATCTACATACAATAACAATATAATATAGCTACCATCATTTTTCCTTTTCGTAATAAACACAGATCAGAGTGACATCTAGTATAACCTTGTTCAGCATGGACAACTTTGTCAAATTTCATAGCTACCACCGCTTGGAGTCATGCTTAAAACTATAAAAGCCTTTTAACTCAGACATTGACCAATTTTCTTTCCTTTTACCTCTAGCATCCTTCAAGTTGCCGCATTTTACACTTTTCCTCCAACTCTCCACATAGTGTTGTTCTGGCATCTATCAGCTTCATATAATCTTCCACAACATAAGACTTAAGATAGTTCTGATTGAATTCATCTTAACAACAAGAGAAAATAATTCATCAAAATCAATACCTTTCTTTTGTGCAAACCCCTTCACCACAAGTCTAGCTTTGTACCTTTGTTTTCCTCCATCTTCTTCCTTCAGCCTGTAAACCCATTTATTCTGCAATGTAGTTTTACCTGCAGGCAACTTGACTAAGTCCCAAGTATGGTTATGCATTAAGGAGTCCATATCTTCTTCCATGGCTAGCTCCCACTTCTTCCTACTTTCAACCTGCATTGCTTCTTCATAACATTCAGGTTCACCAGAATCAGTCAGCAATAAATAATATAATGAAGGAGAGTATCGTTCAGGGGGTCTACTTATCGTAGTAGATCTTCTAACACCACTTTCAGGTGTTTGAGGTGCCTGTTACTGTTGTGGTAGTTGCTCTTGCTGTGGTTGTTGATTATTATTATTTTCAGGCACCTTTAATTTTTCAGTTATCTCATCAAGAACTTTGTATTCCTTGCTTTCTTTTTCCTGTTTCTTTTCCTGCAACTGATTCTTATACAAGAACTTTTCATTGAATATTACATCTCTGCTCCTAATGATTTTGTGATTTTCATAATCATATAAGCGATAACCAAAATCATTAGCACCATATCCAATAAAGGTACATTTCTTTGATTTTGCCTCAAGCTTTGTTCTGTTTTCTTTATCAATATGGACAAAGGCCTCACAACCAAAAGGCTTTAAAAAAGAGTAGTTTACCTTTTTACCTGTCCATGCTTCCTCTGGAATACCACCATCCAAGGAACTTGAAGGCCCTCTGTTTATTAGATAAACAATAGTATCTACAGCATCTGCCCAAAATTGTAAAGGCAATCCCGCATGCAATCTCATGCACCTTGCACGCTCCATGATTGTTCTGTTCATCCTTTCTGACACACCATTTTCTTGTGGTGTTCTTGGAACTGTCTTCTCTCTGCGAATTCCATGCTCTGAACAGTACCTATAAAAATATTTGCTACAATATTCACCTCCATTGTCTGATATGAAACGCTTCAACTTCTTTCCCGTCTCAATCTCAACCAAAGCTTTCCATTTCTTGAAAGTATCAAATACATCAGATTTATTCTGAATACAATAAATCCATGTTTTTCTAGTTGCATCATCAATAAAAGTAACATAATAACGAGAGCCACCGAGAGATGATACCTGAGCAGGTCCCCATACATCCGTATGCACAAGCTCCAATTTTTCGCTCTTCTTTTCTTTCCCAACTCTGAGAAATCTGACTCTCTTTTGTTTTCCATAAATGTAATTTTCACAGAAATCAAAATCAACATTCTTCAAACCTGGCAACAAATTTCTTGAGTGAAGAATCTTCATCCCCTTCTCACTCATGTGTCCAAGCCTATGATGCCATAATGCTGCATCTGCTCCTTTGGAAGTTAAAGCATTAATAGAGTTAGAAATACCATTGCATAAATACAATGTACCAACCTTTTCGCCTTTTTCTATTACCAGGGCTCCTTTGGTGACCTTCCAAGTTTTATCCGTGAAAGTTGTCACACAACCTTCACCGCCTAACTGCCCTGTTGAAATCATATTTTTCTTCAGATCTGGAACATGCCTTACCTCCTTTAGTAGCCATTGGTTTCCATTCTGTTGTTTTACAATAACTTTACCCATTCCAACAATTTTACAGGGTTTATCATCACCCAAATGAACTTGTCCAAAATCTCCTTGAACATAGTCATGAAAATATTTCTTATCAGGTGTGGCATGGAATGAAGCCCCTGAATCTACAACCCAAGAATCAATAATATTTTCGAAAGAAAGAATCAAAGCATCTTGTAACACATCACCTGTCACATTTGCTTCATGATTGTTTTCTTGTTGTGTGTCTCCTTCTTTTCCCTTCCGAGATCTACAGTCTTTCTTTAGGTGTCCTTTCTTTCCGCAATTCTAGCACACTATCCCCGATCTGGACTTGGATCTGCCTTTCCTTGATTTACTGCGATATCCCAAGCTCTTTCCTCTTTCCATTCTTCTTCCCCTAGACTCTGCACTCAAAGCATTACCTGATGTCTCACCAGAGCTTTTCCGTCGTATTTCCTCGCTAAGGATAGCACCAACAACATCATCAAACTTTAAAGTACTAGATCCAGAGACAGAGTTACTAATGGCCATTACTAAACCATTCCAACTCTCTGGCAATGAGCACAAGAATAACATAGCTCTAACTTCATCATCAAAGTTTACCCCTACAGAACTTAGCTGACTGGTAACTGTATTAAATTCATTTAAATGGTCTGCAACAGATCCACCTTCCGACATCTTCATATTAAATAGTCGTTTCATAAGAAATACCTTGTTTGAGGCCGAGGGTTTTTCATATAGTTTCGCCAACGTCTGCATCAAACCCTATGTTGTTGTTTCCTTCGAAATATTGAAGGCGACGGACGCCGCAAGGCACAACCGTACTGTTCCGAGTGCCTTTCTATCGAGAATGTTCCATTCCGCGTCTGTCATGGCCACCGACTTCTTTGTTTTTCCGCTCAATGGTAGGTACAGATATTTCTGATACAGATAATCTTCCATCTGCATCTTCCACAGCGGGAAGTTTTGGCCGTTAAATTTCTCGACCCTAAACTTACCATCGTCCACCATTTCTCCCACTCGAACCAGGAACCCTTCTTTCCTGCGAGTTTATCAGCCAAATATACCTTCGGCTCTGATACCAGTTGTTAGAAAATTATATATTATGGAGCAATGCAACATATAAAATATGCGGAAAATACAAGCACACAAAACACATAAAACCAGAGAGACACAAATATACGCGGTTCACCTAGTTTGGGCTACGTCCACCCCGAACAGCCAGCCCTTCCTTTCTATTATCCAACAAAAAATGAAGAGACAAAACTTACAACAGATCCGATGTAATATCCTTTGTTCTCTCTCACAGTCTCCCTCTCTGTTTCTCACTCCGAGAATACACACACATAATACACAGACGCAATACAATACCCTCATATATACAAGGGGGTTGCCTTCTAGGGAAAAAAAAAGCCCTAATCTAAACATAACCTCTATCGTCAGATCATTTGCCTAATGAACGGCCCAGATTGACTAAAAATTACTATACTTTTACAAGGCAATTTTACATATGTTTTTAGCTTCTGTGGCTGCCGTGTGCGCTCGTGGGGGCTCGAAAGCGCCGCGTACCCCCCCAGACCCCTCTACGGCAGCGACATCACGGTGGCGCCTGCCGCCTTTAAGGCAGGCTGTATTCAATGCGTCGTGATACAAAGTAAAAAGATAATTAGGCTCACACCCAACAACAAGCTCATTTTATTTGCCTTAAATATAAATAAATGTTCATTACTCATCTTCTTTAAGAAAGCCTGTTTCTCTTATAAATTTTAGGAGAACGCACGATTTAGGTTTCAGATTTTATCGAAAACTACAAAGGAAAGGATTTTTGCACATTTTGTAAAGTTTTTGTAAGGAGTCTTATGCCCATAGGTCTTAGTGAGAGTGAGTTTCATTCTATAGAAGATAGAAAGTCTCGGGTTTTGGTATTTCACAATCTGTAACTTTCTCTTATGTGTTATTTTAATATATCATTTCATTTCATCCATGTTCCCTGTATCATGTTTTGGAATGCAAGTGGCTCACTAATTTTTGGTATGAATTCATCCTAGTTGATGCCCATGATTGGATCAGTCAAGCGCTTTAAATATGGCTCATGCATGATATTCTGTTCCATTATTCATCTAAATCGCATTTCTGCTATATTAGCTTCTTTGGGAGGGTGCTTTTAAAATGCTATTGTCATGTATGGATTCTTAGATTGGTAAGCCCATGCATGATGGTATTTTATATCTGGGTATTAGCTCAACGTTAGCTAATATCTCCTCAACATTTATTTCATTACATACACCTTCTGATAATTGATATCTGTGACATATTATTTTAACTGGCCCGCTTTGCAGTAAACTGTCTCTGAATTGTCTGTTTCTTTTGTATTAGAGTTCTACATCTTGCCTCTGCAGTATCTAATTTCCTGTGTCAGTTTCTGAGAGTCTGGTCCCATTCTAGTTTATTTCCCTGATTACAGAAGATAGCATGTGAGCTGAAGTTGACAACTTCATACATTATATTATACGCTCCTTGCTATGCTAAGATGTCCTAGGCACTGGTCTATCACAACTCTAGGCTGTTTCTAGGAGTGACAACATAATCAATGGACGGAATTTTTTTTATCATTGTACATGTATTATGGATTATATGCTAAGTATGGGTATGCCTCCCTCAACCGTGATATCATGATGAAAATTTATTGTAACATATGATGATCTCGGCCAATTTTTCTTGATATAGACTTGTCACAAGGTAAATCACTTCAGTTCCCAGCCATTGATTCTGATTTGGTACTTTAGGGGGGGAATCTGTTACAGGCCATTTTATCGCATTTGTTCAATACGCCTGCAAACCGAATCAATCAACATCCTTGAACACTTTGTCATAATCCGTTCAAAAATCCCTAAGCATCACTTCTCCAAAAAATATGATTTTTTGGGAAAATTAGCCAAAAACATTGTGTTTAGCCCCAATGCTCCTTGCATTCTTGGCCACCTACGCTCAACAAATGTTTCATACTTGAGCACCACTGTTGTTCAGCACATGTTGCTCCCTTTTGTGGTTGCACTGATTCTAGAAATTCAGGAAAAATTAAAAAATACCATTGAAGCTTCCTCTTCCAAAAGCTTCCAAGGTGGTTTTAACTATTTACCATGGATAGATATCTCTATTTCCTATCTGATCCTACTCCAATGGACCTATATATTATCCCTTGAGCTCATCCTCCCATCATATGTGGATATCAAGCCTAGAATGGTAAATCCTAAACTACCACTCTTACTCTATATATTTACTTCCTTCCATTACCTCAGGGTTTGTTTTGGAGACTGATAGTTCCCTCATGCTACTGCTTTGAACCTAATAATTCATCACATTCATGCATTAGGGTTGATTTTGAGGTGTTCTTTGTGACAAGGAAGGAAAAGTCAATTAGGGGAGACATATACAAAGTCAAACTTCTATTTATGGTTGTAACTATCTCCTATATTTATTAATACAAAGAGCATCTTGTTTTCCTAAATTTGATGTGTTATTTTCACCCATGTATTTCAATTCCATGTCGACTCCTTGAATAAAGATTTAATATTATGATATGTGAATTGTGGTTCCTTTTATTTTTTTAGTCGTGTGTGTAGGTTCTAATTATAACACTTGGGTGCTATATTTGGAACTTACAAGCAAGGAGGAAAGGAACTCTTGCTACAAATTCCAAGTAGGCTTCTTTCCCATTTTCTAATTTCTCTAAGGGAAACACAAATCTTTTTGTATTCTATTGATCTATATTATACCACTAGATATAGAGAATTCACCTCTGTCCACAATAGTGAAAATTTTGTATAAAATAAAGGGACTTGAAAAAATTTAGAATAAGTGTAGAATCACTCTAACAACTAGAAACAACTATTCACATGATCAAAGGGAGGCTCCAAATTTTGAATGTAGGCCAAAATTGGAGGGTGTTGTAGCAGCGACAACAAGTCCACATTTTTTATGTATACATCTATATATGAATAATCGGTGAAAGGATATGTTCAATAGAGTTCCCAAAGCTATACTTTTGTATGCGGGAGGCCTTGAAAGCATGTTTAATAACATGTTTTTGTTTCCTTCGTTGTACTGGATGAATAGATGAAATTGTTGTAAGAAATCCATCCACGTGTATCATCTAGTTTTTTGTAGCTAAATCCATGCCTACATATACTATAGCAACTAGTGTTTTGTTTGGATTATGGTAACATTTCCCATCATGTAGTGTTTCCACTTTTTGACAACTTGTATCAAGGCATAGATTTACTTATCATAGGCAAGGTATTTGATAACTATCCCATTAAATACTTCAAAATTATAACATATGGGCCTTCCTTCTTACATCAAGACCACTCGTAAGGCATGACCACTTGAATTCGTCTCCACTTTGAAGATATTTTGCAAGTTTGGTAGCATGAGAATTGGTGCTTGGATAATATTTATTTTTAGCTCATCAAACGCCTTATTTTGATTCCTCTCCCATAGGATAATTTTTCTACTCATTATTATGGTGTGAAGTGGTGTAGCTACTACTAACATTGAAGCTATGATCTTTTAAAGTATCGTGCTACCACAACAAAACTCCTAATTTTAGATACATTTGTAGGAACTTTCCACTCCATGATGGCATCCATCTTCGTAGGATCCATATTAATCTCCCATCCATCAATAACATACCCCAAATACCACAAACAATACTATGAAAACTTACATTTCTTGAGGTTTTCCAATAGCTAGTGCTTCTTTGAGGTATCTAGCACTTGAATCACATGCAATAGATTCTCTTCCTAAATAACACTGTAAATCAATATATCATCCAAAGAAATGATAAAAAATGAATATAGATATGAATTTAATAAATCATTCATTAATCTCATAAATGTATCCAGTGCATTGCATTAACCAAATGGCATGGTCATTCATACAAAACTTGTCTGTTTTTTAAGGTTTTCTTCTAGGTGTCTTCTTCTTTGACTCAAACTTGGTGGTATATTGATTTTAAATTCAACTTTGTGTAGTATTTTGTATACTACAATTTATCTAATAGGTCATAGATCTTGGGAAGAGGGTGTAATTTCTTGAGTGTAATATTGTTTAATTCTCTATAATAAATGCACATTCGCCAAGTCCCATCCTTCTTTGGTACAATTATGATGGGTGACCCACAAGGTGAGGTTCTTGGTCAAATCACAACTTGCTCTAGCATCTACTGCAAATAATTTTTCACTTCATTTTCTTCTAGAATAGATTATATTTAAAATCCAATAATCAGTAATGGGGAGTTTGGAAATATTTGGATTTCATGCTTCACTTCCCTCATAGACAATATCCCTTTAGGTTCCTAGCATACTCTCTTTAAGTTTGTAACAACTCTTCTAGTTGATATTTCTTCTCTTTCACACACCCTTGCAAGGATGCATTTGATCTTATAGACTCATAAATATATCATTTTTATCTTAATAAAATTAAAAAATGTTTCTTCCTAGAACTAATAATCTTGTTGGATTCATTTGCATTTATTAGTGATTTTTTTAAATTTTCCTTTAACCGCGTTGATGATAAAGGACTCCCCATCCTTGATGAGGTAGTAATAGCTGGTTCTTTGCATAAATATTGCATCCCTAATATACATGTAGGGACTTTCAAACACAACTTCAAATACATAAAGTGATACCACATCCAATTCCACTTGATCAATATAATCAAGTCTTACAAAAAATTTAATCTTGCATTATTTTGTTACCTTGATCTCTGCATCCTTGTTTGCCCATCCTAATGGATATGGGCAAACATTATCATGAAAATACAATCCAATTTTTTTGACTAGATCCATTGCTATGATATTAGCCTATGATTTAGATTTGAATGGAGCATATGTCATGGTCCTTTTGACCTAGATATTAATGTGGAAAAGTATAATCATCTACTTATCTTATTGTGATGGGGATACTTAGATTCACCTCCTTTTGCAATGATGCATAGATAATCTTGTCATACACATCAAAGTTTCTTGTGATATAATTGATTGAATCTATGGGTAGAAGATTATTTTTCTTTGAATCCTTCTTGCAGTTCTTTAGGTTCAACTCTCAATGTAGTGTCCAACACTTTTCCTTAATGTGACCATTGTTGGACACCTAATCCTCTATGGGTAGGTGTGGAAGGTGAATGGACAAAAGGAGTCCACGTGACCTTAGAATGTGGAATCCAAGAGCCACCCCATTGTATTATAAATACACATATATGGTTAATGGAAATGAAATCTCATGCTTATATTTCTCCTTTTGTGTGTTCACCATGCTTGTATTTAACATGGTATCAGAGCCATGATGAGTGGCCTTCTTCCTCATTGTGCGTTTATGTGTTAATGTGTTAGGTTTTTTGTCCTGCTTTAAATAGCATTGGTATTTGTGCTAGACAGTGTGCTGGTCTTTAACGCTCCTCCTTCCTGACCATCTGTCAGATTCCTTTCTTCCCTTGGTGCAGGTTCTGTAGGATTTGAAAACTCATTAATTCCATGGTCCAACGGCCGTTACCTTCCACAGATTTCCACTCAGCTTCATATAGTCGGCGTTCTCCTCCACTCCATGCTCTCCACACTCACCGCTCCATGCGAACACTGCCCTTCTGCTCAATCGATTATTTGTATCAATAATTTATTCTTGTTGCATTGTAATGGATATACTAGTTAGGTACATCTTTGCGGTGTTTCCAATCGAGCACTGGATTTTGGGAGGGTGGAGAGCATACGTTACTATTTGTTGCACCCTTTTATTTATTTGCAGAGGCAGGTAGAACGTCGGTGCAGTGAATGATCTGAATCACTTTCAAATGTTTGGAAAAGATCTCAATTGAGTTCGTAGAAAATTATGGTTGCGCCCATCAAATTTTGCGTTTCTGTGGCTCGGCAACAACATTTTGTTTCGAAAATTACTTTATGTTTTCCTTCCAAGTGATATTTCACCATTTCCGTGCTAATTTCCTGAAATCATCACATTTCCTGATAGTTCCTGTCAGTTATTGGAAGCGTTTTATCATGCGGTACCCGTGCACTCCTCACCTCCATCCTTCCTCTACTAGCTCCCAAGCTGCCTTTCACACCTGCTACTCGCCCATGCAGCCTCCCTTCGTTGTTGCCTCTCACTCCCTCTTCGCATGCTCCAGCGAAACATACAGCCTCCCACTCGGCCACACTACCCTCGACTCATATTCTCCTTAGCCCTCGTCGCTCGTAGTTCACCGTCATCCCTCATCGCTCGGTGCTTAGGAACTACCACTTCTCCTGCAACACCAACACTCCACACTATGTTCCACTAGCACTCCTTCTAGATAGTTTTCCACAAACTAGGCGATCCTTTGGTTCATCATCGACACATCTAGAATAGACGAGGAGGTCACCCATAGCTTGATAGGCACCCTCTCTCTTTACACCGAAGTCGAAGGATTCAAAAATCCACGAATGGGAAAGTTGAAATAGATTTCTCTATTTCTATAGGAGGAGTCGAGCCTAACGATGTTGAATGTTGCATGCACATTGGTCTAGGATCATTCAGGAATACTGTGTGTTAAGTAAACTCATGTTAAAAAATTGTTTCAGTCAGTTGGAACACTATTTCCATGTGTAATTCCTAGTATGAGAATTGAACTATGATTCTCTACATTGAAGCCAGTAAGCTACCCATACACTAATTAGAATGATGGATTGCCTAATTATTATGAAGTTGTTGAAGAAATCTTGGAAATGCATTGAAACTATCCTATCTCCAAGAATGCATCATGGGAATGGTGCATTGAATGTGTGCTACACCACTCTTGGCATTCATTCAGGTTTCTAGGTCAATTTTCTACAAAAGAAATGTCTTAATATATTTGTTTGACTTATACTGCTTTATGGTTCAAATTCTATGATAGAATTGTTTTATAGAGGATGGTAAATCACTTCCCTACATAATATTTGGTGTTTATGGTGGTGAAGAGGTTGTCGACACTGGTGGTGCAGACCTCATTTTACTGAGTAAACAATGTAACCTACTAAGATCTGTATTGACATTTTGTTGAAGAAAGTAGAATCGACACCAAGAAAATATTATGGCCATGCATTGGTATTGAACGGTCTGGTTCGTAACTCATGGACTATATGTG
The DNA here is from genome assembly GCA_034641835.2 of Pinus albicaulis. Lineage (NCBI taxonomy): Eukaryota > Viridiplantae > Streptophyta > Pinopsida > Pinales > Pinaceae > Pinus > Pinus albicaulis. The sequence goes on along the minus strand of CM076576.1, from coordinate 527,223,798 downwards.
CATTGTTAATGATAGAGACTAGTTGAATATAAAATTGCATTAAATTTTGTGTTGGAGCCTTGAAGTCTGTGCATTTTGAACGCCGTGAAGTTACATACACCTTAGTTTATATATTGATTGGTATCATTTTTCTCATTCATTGAAATCTTGATATATTTGGCTTCCAACGAGATTTCAATCGAAATTTCCTAGCTACTAGCAGATGAAAGTACTAACTCTCCCAATTTTGCAACACACTTGTGGCTGAGATTTTACATAGGAAAGAGGCACCGATATTTTTTGTAAAAGAGAACTATTGGTATTCATTAAAACTAGAAGGTTCATTTTCTGACTTGAGTTATTTTAACTATGAATAAAATTCATGGATTATTAGAGTTATTAAGCACTCTAATCTTATCTACTGGTGGAGACAAAGTTAAAATCAGCAGGGACACTTTGTCTAATATTAAGGTTTGTCTACACGATTCACAAGAACAGATTGAGTTTTTGCAGCTAGAATCTCAGTTACAACAAGAGGAGTTACAGAAGCATAGCCATCATTCTGAACCTGTTTATGTTCAGAACATTGGAACAGACTCCCATAAGCAACAAGTTAATATGATTAATTTGATTCAGATCTAGTACCCATTTCAACAATAGATGTGCAGAAAGATGCAGCAATGCAACATGCACTTCCCAATCCCATCATCAGACCTTGGGAAGAGATTTTTCATAACAAGCACATAGCAGGTCTTGGATATGACAAGGAGTTGTCCTTTCATATTCCAGACTACTCCAAGCCCATCAAATTTCAGAGTGTCAGATTTCTTCATGACAGTTCACCTTCAGCTGTTCCAAATCATGCTCCACTTCCACAGGAACAACAATATATTATAAAATGCTAACACTGTGATCGAGTTGGCCATATGAAAGATCACTTTTTCGATCTTCACCCATGAAAACACTGTGGTTGGCACACCCATTCTTCACACAGATGCTTCAGAAAAAATCCTCCTGCAAGAACAAAGATTCATCTTGGATGGATCACTTCTTGGAAATGGGCATCAACAACCAAGAAGATGTTTAAGTCATATGTCAGAACTTGTTCTAGGATATTGAACAATCTTGCAGTTGATTTTTCGCCATCATCCCACCTTGTACCTGACAGGGTGGAAAATGGTGGTAATTTATAAGCTTTGAAGCCACATCAAGCGATCCTGAGCCATAACCTGTCATTCCAGATTCAGAGTTGTAGCCAGAGAAATAGTAGTTCAAGTGAGCCTGATCCATAATCTCTCATTCCAGATTCAGAGTTGTAGCCAAAGAAACACCAAATCAAGCGAGATTGAGCCACAATCTCTCATTCCATATTAAGAGTTGTAGCCAGAGACACGGATGCCCATGAGCATGCCCTTGGTTGGTGGTTAGCCTTAAACCATCTATGCAAGGTTGAGCTTCTCCCTCTTCAAATAATTTGGGACACTTCCTCTAGCAGAATGCTTCAGCTTCTTGCTAGTTTTGGAAGGGTTTCGAGAAATGCATCAAGCATTCCAGAGTTGGTGGACATCCTTAAACCATCGCAGGTTGTATACCTCCCTTCCTCTAGGTTGAAGTTATCCCTCTTCAAAATATTAGGGACACTTTCTCTAACAGAAGACCTCAGCTTATTGCTATATTTGGAAGTATTATGGGAACTACACTAAGCCTTCTAGTGTTGGTGGTCATCCTTAAACCACCTCTTTATGCTAGCATTATAGAGATCTCATTCAACCTCAGTGTTGCCATGCATACTTTTCCATTTTTGTATTATAGCTCTCTTCTTGGACTCACACATACCCCTTCGGATGAAGTGGGGGAATGGTGGACACCTAATCCTCTATGGGTAGGTGTGCAAGGTGAATGGACAAAAGGATTCCAAGTGACCTTGGAATGTGGAATCCAAGAGCCACCCCATTGTATTATAAATACACATCTATGGTTAATGGAAATGCAATCTCATGCTTATCTTTCTCCTTGTGTGTGTTCACCATGCCTGTGTTTAACAACCATTAATGTTGCAATGACTAATTTATTTTATAGTATCCTTGCACTGATGTGCAGTGGCTATTGTATTCTTATCCTTTCCCCCTTTCCACTTCTTTCCATATTTGGAAGCTTCTCAGTGCTCTTTCAACTTTGAAGAACTTGGTTTCATTTTTTTAGTATATTATTTCTAAAAATTGTGCTTGTACGCATGCCTCATCCATAGTCCTTAGATTAAAAAACATCACTTTATTTTATAGTTGTCTATGTAGGCACCCCATATACTTAAGAAATGCATTCAGATTCCTGGGAGAGGTACCTAGTATGATGATTGTAACATACCCTGTGTTGAAATTCTATGGAAAGTGTCATAGAATACAATTTTCTTCTCTAATAATTACTTACTAATGATTTTCAAACAATATTTCTAATTCCATTGATATCAATGAATACTTACACAAAAAAAAACCTCAACAGTAAATGCAACAAAAACAATAAATATCGTAGAAATAAAATCATGCACAATAGGGATTCTTGGATCGAAAAGTTAATAGAAAAAATTTAAGTTATTACAATAAGGTTTATTATGTTATTAGTAGGAATTGAATGTATGGGGAGAATAATAATCATTCCTCTCATTTACACAATATAAAGCCATTTAATAGTGTTGAAATTATTAGTAGCTATATAAATTATAATGTGTTTATTATTACATGGAATTTTACCTCCACTTATAAAAAATAACTTATTATTAAATATTTATGTGCAATGTTTTGATTAAATTATTGAAAGGTAATGGAGGAGGACGTCCTCCAAAAGAATAAGAGAAAGTTGATTTATTACAAACAAATCATTAACACCAAGTTAGAAATTTAAAATTATGTGTGTTATTTTTATCACAAGAAAGAAAATAAATATTGCAGGAATGAATCCTTGTGAGCTTTAAGTTGAGATAAAGAATTTGACAAGACTTAAAATATCTTGGTATGAAAAATGTAACTTATAAGACAAAGAGTGTTCATGATGAAAAACACTTTCTCTTCACGAGATATAAATTTTAATACATTTATAATAAAATCAATCTCCATATCTTGTTAACTCATGAAAATCAAAGAGAACTAATACATTTCATTTCCAAGTTATTCAATTAAAAAAACAAGTTGATAAACCTAATTAATTAATTTAAGTTTATCGACCAACTAAATAAATGGAACAAATTAATTTAAATTTATAAATGTAATAAATCAAAGTTGATATCCTCCTCATCATCATCATTTCCTTACAAATACAATTTCCATTTTATGGTTATATATATATATTATAACAAAAGAACTATTGTTTTTCCATCACTATTATTATTTTTAAATAATAAAAAATTAGGAAAACATAAGCTATTATTGGAACTTTTTATTGATAATAAAATTTCATGTTCCCACTAAAAAATTTAGTATAAATTTGAGAGATACATTAGTTACTATAATAAATGCATAAACAATTTTCACTCTACTACTTATAACTTGGGTTCAATATGCATTTTATGTCCCTTTATCGAATTCACAGTTACAATTACATGTTTTGATTAATGTAAATTAATGGAGGACCTGTTAAATTGTAGCAAGAAAATGCTTCATTTGACTTGTGTCTTAGTCAAATGGAGAAATTCAAATTCCCACACCAGAAAGATGACTTGAGTTGTAGTTAGTAGGATTGGCATGGCCAAATCACTCAGTTAATTCAGTCAATTTGAGTTTGTAGGCAAGAAGTATAGTTGTTCACGAGTTGATTGCTAAGATCTAGCAATCTAGTGGAATTATAGTTATTGAAACTCAATTATCTGATCTCTAGCCATGAATAGAGTCAGTATGAGATAATTTGAGTAATTGTAACTATTTTTAACTCAATGATCTCTCATTTAACTAGTTATTTTACTAAAAATAGCCCTAGTAATGCATGTAATTCAAATTTCCTAGTGAAGTGGAGGGAAAATGCATACTTGTAATCATTATTTTATACTAGTGAGTGTACAATGTTTGCATTGATTAGGTGAGTTGATTCTCTTGCAATTTGTGCAATGAAATAGGAGTTTCCTTATTCTTTAGGAGCATAAATTGCACAAGGAAAAAGGAGGAAGCAGGAGGCCTATTTTTCCTAAGTATTGGGTAGAGCGGACTTAGGAGGAAGAGATAAATATTGTAGTGCAAGTTGAGCTTCAAGGATTAAAGTTGTCATTGTAATAAATCATTGTTTTCATTTGATATAATATAAACAGAGGAGGGATTTTTCCTAACTGGGTTCCCAAGTTTAAAAAAATGTGTTCATTGTGATTGAATGGTTCCATGTGTTCCTATTGTCAATTTTCCTTCTGCAGAATTTAGTAGAAGAAATTTGTGTCTATTGATTTTAGTCTAATTTCATCACCAACTGCAAATTTCAAGTTATTTCTACATGGTATCATAGCTATTGAAAACTACATAGAAACTAGATTTATAATCTTCTCTCGGAGAAATTTTGAAGAGTAGATATGTGGTGCCCAATTTTTCTTCGGTACAGGAACAATGTATTTCTATGGATTGAGGTTTTAGTATGCATTGGAGGGAACTTAAAATTTTGTAGTTTGGAAAGACATGATGAAATTTGTGTTGGAGAACAATGGAGTATTGGAGTACACACAAAGTGATATTCCAAAACCAACAACATTAGATGTGTAGAAATTGGCTCAGTGGAAGAAAGATACAACAAAATCTAGGAGGGTTATCCTAGAGAGATTAAGAGACCATGTGGTTTTTATTTTGCATGGCAAGAAAAATTCTTATGCAATGTGAAAAAACCTCACAAATTTATTCAAAAGCAGCAGTGATTCCATGAAATTGGCATTGAAAGATAAGCTTAGGGACATTTGAATGTAGAGAAATGAAATAATTGTTCAGTACCTATCCAGATTCACTCAGGTCATAGATGAACTTGGAGGAGTAGTAGAGACTGTGCCGCCATCTAATCTTGTGATATTAACACTCCTTGGTATTTCTAAGTCCTAGCACAACTATCAAGATTTAGTTAATGGAAGAGACAAGCTCCCATATGGGAGATACTTTAGTCTAACTTGGTGCAAGAGGAGATTGAAAGAAACACTAGATATGGTGTCTCATCAAGATCTGAAGAGGAAGAATATTGTGCTCTAGTTGGCAAAGCAAAGAATTCCAAAGGCAAGAAGGCCCAAAGTTTGGAAGAATCTAGCCAAAACCATGGCAAGAATAAATACCTCAATAAAATTAAATTATTTCATTGCCATGAGTATTGACATTATGCAACCAAGTGTCCACATAAGAAATCTAGTAAGGTTCTTGTAGTAACAACAAGAGGATATGCTATCCAATCACAATTCGAGTTGTATTTCACCCTCATTTCTTGTATGGAAATCATAGTAAGAGGGAGTGAGTGGTACCTAGACTATGGTGCTTCATATAATATGACAGGAAATAAGGATTTCTTCAATTGTCTAGAGGATAAGGACCTAAAATTACCCATAGAATTTGGAAATGATGGGAGATATAGTACCAAAGGGATTGGAACTGTTACCTTTAAGAGGGAGTTAGACTCTCATATTCACTTAAAGAATGTAATGTATGTGATTCGAATGGAAAATGGCATCAACCCATGGTATTCATCTACCCATGTTATCCATCCACCCATGGAATTTACCCATGGTATTGTAAATGGAATCGACCCATGGTATTCATCCACCCATGATATTTATTCGCCCATGGTATTGTAAGTGACCCATGGTATGTATCCACCCATGGTATTCATCCACACATGGGATTTACCCATGGTATTGTAAGTGGTATCTACTCATGGTATTGACCTATGGTATCCACCTATGGTATTCTATCTCAAAAAAAAGCTATAAATAACAAGCGTCACTTTGTAAAAGGACAGATTTTCCACCACAATGTAGCTTCTATAGTTATTCTCTGTTTTAATAAAACAAGTTTCTTTGTGGTTTTATTTTCTTTGTGTTCTCTCTTTTTTTCTGGCTTTCTAGTTTTGCAGATCTTGTCAAATACATTTCAACTTTTTAGATCTTGGGGGCCTCCCCCCCAAGATCCGGATAAATGGTATCAGATTCAGGTTACGAATCCATGGGAATGAGGGTTTGAAGCATATTTCAGTGTCAATTTTTGGCAGCAATCTTCAGCAAACTCCATGAATTTCTTGGGTGGCAAGTTTTCAGATAAGATCTGAAAATTTTGGTGAAAAATTTACAAAAAAAAAGACCAGATTAGGATTCCTTGCAAAAAAATACTCAAATTCAAAAAAAAAATTGCCAAATTGGAGTTCGGATGAGGGAGATATCGTTGATTCAAAATCAGCAATGTTGCAAAAAATGTTCTGACGATAATTTGTGGACGACGGCTCTCCTGTCAGTTTTCACAGTTTTTAATACAAAATTTCAGAGAAATGGCTATATATCTGAGCTCCCCTTGAAAAATCACCCAATTTCAAAAAAAAAATTGGTCAAATCGGAGTCCGGATGTGGGAGTTATCGTTGATTTAAAATCAACTTTTTTTTTTTCAGAAATTTTGTGACGGCAAGACAGTTCGAGCGCGAATCTGAGAGTCTAGAGTCTCTAGATAGTGGTTTCAAATACATGAGAGGATGAAAAATGATCATTCCATTTCCAAAAATAGGTTATAATAAATATTCTGAGTTATATTGACCGAGTTATGCTCATTTTAAATCTGGAGCAGCATTTAGAGCGGGTTCCCTTTGGAGACGTGCCCTCCCACCCCGCTTTAGTAGGCACCTGCTTCACATTCATAAGTTTTAGCATAGCAGTGTTCGGCTTGGGTTATTTAGAGACGTGCCCTCCCACCCCAAGCTATGTAGGCACCTGCTATTTCATCAACAATCAACATCACGGTTATGGGTCAACCGCACAAAATCATTTTCATCGAAGTCCTTTTGTTAGGCCGCACACTGTTAGTAACACAATTGGTCACAAGCATTACAGGGTATCTCTATCCTTGGATCTTCATTTGTCATGGTTTTGGTTCATCCACAAACCCCCACTTCATCGAAGTCCATTTTCTAGGCCGCACACTATCAATATCACAGTTGGTCACAAGCATTACAGGGTATCTCTATCCTCAGATCTTCGTTCATCTCGGTTATGGGTTAACTACACAAAACCCTTCTCTTCAGTGGCTCTTCATATTCAACAAGGCTTCTCAGGAGGGAACTCCACGCAATGGGGACCATTGCTTCTTAAGGAGGGAGGAATGATCCAAATGGAAAATGGCACCAACCCATGGTATTCATCTTCCCATGTTATCCATCCACCCATGGAATTTACCCATGGTATTGTAAATGGCATTGACCCATGGTATTCATCCACCCATGATATTTATTCACCCATGATATTGTAAGTGACCCATGGTATGTATCCACCCATGGTATTCATCCACACATGGGATTTACCCATGGTATTGTAAGTGGTATCTACTCTTGGTATTGACCTATGGTATCCACATATGATATTCTATCTCAAAAAAAGGCTATAAATAACAAGCCTCACTTTGTAAAAGGATAGATTGTCCGCCACAATGTAGCTTCTACAGTTATTCTCTGTTTTAATAAAACAATTTTCTTTGTGGTTTTATTTTCTTTGTGTTCTCTTTTTTTTTCTTTTCTGGATTTCTAGTTTTGCAGATCTTGTCAGATCCATTTCAACTTTTTAGATCTTGGGGGCCTCCCCCCCAAGATCCAGATAAGTGAGGCCCCAAAGATCTAAAAAGTTGAAATGGATCTGAAAAGATCTGCAAAACTAGAAAGCCAGAAAAAAAGAGAGAACACAAAGAAAATAAAACCACAAAGAAACTTGTTTTATTAAAACAGAGAATAATTGTAGAAGCTACATTGTGGCGGACAATATGTCCTTTTACAAAGTGAGGCTTGTTATTTATAGCCTTTTTTTGAGATAGAATACCATAGGTGAATACCATAGGTCAATACCATGAGTAGATACCACTTACAATACCATGGGTAAATCTCATGTGCGGATGAATACCATGGGTGGATACATACCATGGGTCACTTACAATACCATGGGCGAATAAATATCATGGATGGATGAATACCATGGGTCGATGCCATTTACAATACCATGGGTAAATTCCATGGGTGGATGGATAACATGGGTAGATGAATACCATGGGTTGAAGCGATTTTCCATTCGGATCAGTATGTGCCTGGTTTGAAGAAAAATTTAATTTTTGAATTTGTACTTGAAGGCAGAGCATATGATGTGATGTTCAGTAGAGGGAAGGCATTTTATAGGTCAATGTGGGCATCATCCCAAAAAATATATCAGTTTCCATTAGGGTCTATAATACCCTAAATTAGTTGCTACATGCCCTAAACAAGTCATTCTATTGATGGTATTCCTTCCATAAAAGTTTCATTGCTTAGATACCAGTTGAAGTGTCCCATTAAGACATCAACGCACCCCTATATAGTTGTAACTGCTTTGCAGAGCATATAATCCCAAGAAAAGCTCAGTTGCAGAGGATCTAGGCCCACTTTGAAGTGTGTTGGTCGACTGGGAGAGAATGTTTCATTGTATTCCAAGAATCTTCCCAACCTCTAGTGACTTCTAGAAGTTGTTCCAACTTTCACCTCATCTAATAGCTTCGAATTTCGAACCCATGAACTCATTAAACCTCTTAACCTCCTATTCCCATGAACAAGGAAACCTATTCATCCATTTTTAGGAAATCCAATCAATGATTCATTTATGTCAAACTACCTTCATCTACTTATAAATAGAGAACTGATCATAGTGCACAAGAGAGCAAGAATTTGTGTTAAGTAGAGTTATGTTGGTGAGATCACAACTCTTGAGGGTAGTATGCATGTATTGTGATGTTTTTGGATGTGATGAGGATGGGACTAAAGATGGATGAGTGACAGTGAATCGATCAAATGGTTTTAATCTTCCTTATACGACATAATAAGGAGATTTGTTCCTTTCCTATTGCACGTGTCAATGATATTGTATGTGTATTTATGAATTTAATCGATTCAAATTGTATAACTTGAATAGATTGTATTGCCTTTATGTTGTTCTCTGTCTTCTGTTTTCCATTGCAGGTATCAATCAAGCGAGTTAAGTTGGATTGAGAGTGGCAGAAGCGTCGAAGGGAGGTGAGGAAAAGCGAACATATTACAAGTAGGTTTTCTTCCCTTTATCTATTCATGTTAAGGAAAAGGTCATATATCTTTCTTTCTGTAGTTCTAAGTGAACCGCCACACTTGGGGAAAACACAACTATATGTAGGTTTCATTTCTGTAAAACAAATTGGCGACCATACTAGGGATGAAAGATCATTCCTAGTGGCTTTGTCCTTGTCCATCAACATCTAGTAGACTTTACCTGCTTATTTTCAGTCATTTGAATGTGTCTTAGAAAAAGTAGTGTGTTTGATTGATTTTTGAGAGAGTCCTCTGGCACCAACGCATTTTTGGTCTTGACACAATGCTTTGCATATCACTATTGGCTTAGAGACTGTGCTCTGCAACACACTGTCTCCCACTCAGGGGTGCGTTTCCCCTATGACCAACCAAAATCTATCATATTTTGGCTTTTGCAAATTATTTTCAATGTCTTACTTGCTGAAGTTTTGAGTGATTGAATGCCTCCAGAGACCAATTTACCTTTACTCTTCTTGCCTCACTTTGGATTTTTTTTATCAACGTTTCTTTTTGTTTTCTTTTTCATTGTCAAATAGTTCCAAAGTTAATTTACATTTGATCAATTCATTATTTTCGAAAAGAGGAATTGTCGTTTCATCCCTTGTTTCTCTTGAAAATTTTGAGTGATTGTTTGTATATTATTTTCTTTTTCGTCCATATAAACTTAAAAGAAATTGAAAAGAAAAACATGCATTTGCATATAGGGATTGTGAGTGTTGCTTAGGAATAGTTTAGGGAAATTGCATTTAGATGTGCTCATTGTTGATTTCATACAATCTAATTTCTCTATCCCTACTAGCTAGTTTTTCGTTGTCGAAAATCAAATCGAACGAATTCTTATCATTGTAATTTCATTCTAGGAATATTCAATACATCTCGTGGTGAACCTGAAAGACAAATTGATAATCAAGATCAGCATAAAATTTATCTGAATTTATCTAAGGAAGCATTGTAACATTAACGATAACATTTATAGGTATAGGCTAGAAGACATGTTCTGGCATCGTTAAACATAACAATTATCATTAATTCTCTGCGATATAATCTGAGTGTGATACCTCATTCCACATACGTAAGTATATCGGAGCTCGTCCACGTAATTTCGAGTATGGTATTCTAGTACGAAAAATATAAGGGGATGCTCTCACTGTGTGGTTTCGTATTAGACAATGCTAATACTGACCTCCACGTACCTTCGAATATATTTGGGAGGAAAAATTTAGGTTTCTTACCATCCATAGATAACCAAGTCAACTGCCTTGTACCTGTGATATACCGAACGCAACATTCGGGGAGATTGAATGCACGTACATTAAGTCCTTGGTTTACTGGGGTAGTATATTGCAGTTCACAGTTGTTTGGTAAACCTTTTTTTCCTAGAATTACCCTCTTTTTATTTTTATTTTTATTTTTTTAAATAAATCAATAATCGTGGAATAATATTAGCCCTTTCCCCATTGTTCGCATAGGACAACAAATAAGCCACCTTTTCCACAAGAAGCTACACCTAGTAGATGAAGGTGCGCTCGTCCTACCGAGTCTGGTACCTCTGGAACTCTTGGTGCTACATCATCTGATATACCAGAGACATATGATCCTTTGAGTACCTTGTCTCAATTCGTTTCGATTGATCCCGGTTTATCTTCTACTGTCGAGACAGAACCCTCAGAGTTAATTGAGGATAGTGAAATTCAATCTAGTGAAACAGTAAATCTAGATTCCGAGCTTGTTCAACTAGAAGTTGATCGAGAATTTTATACCGAAGTCGAACAACAAGAATTTGTTCTGGTGCAACTTTCTGATCCTCAGCCATCCATAACCATTGAGTCTTCCTCTTTACCATAGATTTTACCACCCGAAATTTATCTTGGGCCTGACGGTGAATAACTTCCACCTGGTTTGATTTCCATTGAGGAAATACCACAAGAAGAAACATCGCCTTTGACTCCAACTCATTTTGGGATGGAGCTTCATCTTTATCCATCCTTTCCTCCTTGGATTTACACTGCTCTTGTTGATCATGTTCACTCTCAAGTTCCCATAGATTCATTAGAGTATTTTTTGGGTCATTTAACCATGGTATATGTTATCACCAAATTGATCCTTATTGGATACTCATCAATCAACTCAATGTAACTCTTTCAAACCACTTCTAATTGAATATTAGCCTCTTCAGTTTGAGAGGGCTCTCTCAAAAGGGGGTTTATCATTTTGAATAAAGATAATAATAGACGGCTAACTCTATGAAATGTAACTTGGTTTTTTATGATTCCAGGTTGAAAAATGTAGGCTTGCTACCATTGGGCTATGGAGTCAACATTAGTAGTTTAAGTGATAGTGGTTCTTCACATGGAAGCTAAGGCAGATAAAGGTTTTTGACAAAGATAATTCATAAACATAACATAGGAAAACACAGTAATTCCACCCCTAAAGGAAGTCAGAGCATAGTATTATGAATTATGAGTAATTAGAGATAAGATCTACTGCAAGTTATTAACATAAAGATACAAAGAAATAACACATCAAAAACCTCATGAGAATCTCAGGTCTGGAAGTAGAATGTCACTTTGTATTACTGATAATGGACAAAAACATACAAGCAACAATTTGGTGCAATATTCTCCAACCCTTTGCTCTTTGATGTTTTGTCTATAAATAGACATTATTTACAATGTAGATGATTTTCCTGGCTGGCTAGATCTTCGAATTATTCTCTGACACCTATCATAACTGAAACCACTAACTTGAAACAGAAAAATGAAAACTATCCTTTAAAGAAAACAAACTTCTAATAAGACTATATCTCCTATTTATTACATTCGTTTATCCTATCAATGAAACAATTACATAATGGTTACATAATGAATGTTACATGCTCGAAGGAAAAATGACCACAATTCACCACCACTTTATATCTTCAAATCACCCCTAGATCTGTGCAACATAATCCTGCTTTTTAGGAATGGATGACCTTCACTTTAAACATGGTTTTGACTAATGAGTTGGCTGTGTGGAACTCCTTTTGAGTCATGAATCTCTGCTAGTAAGGTCCACTGACATGTTGGAGGTCTCCAGATGGCTGATTTACTATTGAGATGCTCAAAATTCTTCAAAAAATACTCACTAAGAAAATAGGGCAGTTTTAGACAGTTTCGTAGCAAGTTTTAGTAGCGTAGGAAAATGGCTTTTCCATCTATCTCTTTGACTGCTTTGTTGTTCCAATACCTTTACTATGCCATGAAACTTTGAAAACCATGAACCTCCCTCCATAAAACTTGAAAAAATTGAGTTTTAAAGAAAAAATACACCTACAAGAATTTTTGTAGCATATTTCTGGCCTCAAGCCTGAGGTACGCTATGAAAATGTGCAAAAAACCAAAATTTATTAAGTTTAAATATTTCTTCAAAAATGATTCTCCAACTGTAAAATTTGGGTTCTCTACATGTTATGAACCTTTTCAAACACATTCCAAATTAATTTTTACTCTTCTGGTGCTTCATCTTCTTTTATAATCAATTGACTGATTGGTTTTTCTATCACTTTCATCTTCAACCCTTTCTTTTCCAATTCCACCTATAATATTCCTACTTAGCCTAAGCTAAGAGGAATATTCATTTTTGTTTTACTTTTATGTTTCATGAATAAATGAATAAAGGAGGACATGTAAAACTCCTAAAAATACTGAATAAATCAATGCCCATGTGAATACAGATAAACCAAGGCCATGTAAATAATCACTTGCAGGTGTGAAAGGGGTTTGAGTTGTGAGACTGAGTCAACCTTGACCAAATCTACAGCACTGTCTAGGTTCAATGTATCTTATAAAGGGACAGCGCAGTTTTAGAAGGAGGCCCCTCATGTGAAAAGAGCTAACTCATCAAGGTGGTTTAGGGTTTGCAAAGGCTCTCATCTTATAAAAGGAAAGGGAAGGCAGCAAGAGAAGGTTGTTGATTAATCATATTTCTGAGTATCTTGTCTGTTTAGACAAATACTATTCTCTGTTTTTTAGTGGAGGATTGTGCTTGGAGTTCCTATGCAGGGATTTCACCTCTTCCTTTGAGGATTCTTGGAGGAGTATTTTCTGAATTGATCCACTATCAGGCTGGAGGCCAAGCTCTACTTACAATTGCAACCCTGATTCATTGAGGGTTTTGCTGCTTTTGCAAGCTGCAACAAGTGGGATTCTAGATCTGCAGAGATCTAGCTTGTTTTGGGAGCCTCTTCTCATGGAGTGTGTCTTTTAACCTCCTGGAAGAGTGCCTCTCCTGTTTTTACTTCAGATCTGTAACTTGGTAGTGGCCATCCATGTAATTTTTAGCTACAATGTTGTTTCCATTGATGGACTGCGTTATTTTGGTATGAGGTTCTTTATGGTGTTTTTATTCCAGTTTTGATCATAGATCTCTGGTGCTGGGCTTTGCTTTTCACTTTGGTGATCCATGGATTAGCTTGTTGATCCATGTTTTGTTTAGATCTGACATATTTTAATATAATGTTATATTTAGAAATTACTGTAGCATTTTATAGATCTGCAACTTGTAACTCAGATCTACTCTTATTCATGCATGATTTGGTCAAAACCCCAAGGGTATCTTGTAAAGAAAACTATCTAGTTTCCAGATCTGATATAGATCTGATGTTTTGTCCACAGATCTGCCCTAGATCTGAGTTGTAATATGCAGTTGCTACATCTCTTGAAAATAACATTGTTGAGACATTTCTGCTGATATATATGTGTTGTAGCTCTCTTTTATGGAGATATCTTTCTCTATTGTCTCATGTAATCTACTGTATATTGAAAGAGATTCACTTTACTTATGATTTGCTACTGTAAATTCATTTGTTAATAATATTTGATGGCCTCCTGCTCATATTGTCCAAGACTGCATTATTCTTGAAGCAGTTTGTTGTACATAGCTGCAGCCCCTCTTGTAGGGTGTTTTCCAGCTAGACTAGGTTATGGGAGATCTGTTTACCACACCTAGTTTGATTTTTTTTTTCTCCCCTTTTGGATTTAGACTCTAGATCTGCTGATCTAAGGGATCCAAGGGTTGTAAACTCAGTTCTGTACATCAATCTCCCAGGAGTGCGTTATTTCAGTAGGCTTGTTATGCAATCCCAATTTGGGAACATTACAGTGGTACCAGAGCTCCTTTCTTGGCATAGCATGTACTTGCCTTGGAGCACCAGCCATGCTGCATTCAAAAGAAGAAGATCCTCTTACTGAGAGGGAGAAGAGGTATCATAACATAAGTCATAAGAAGTATGAATACACTACTGATGATCTTGACAAGGGTCAAGACAAGGGTAAAGCCCCTGAAGCTGTGAATGATAAAGAAGTAGAAGAGTTTGCAAAAACTCTTTTGGAGACCATGCAATATCTTGCCAAAGAGATAAAGGAGATGAGGGTGGATAGAATGAGGGAATATCCTGGGATATTCCATCTAGGAGAAAGCTCTGATATGTCTCATCATGGGACTGGTCAACCAGTGAATCTGCCACAAGCCCCACAAGCTTCACAATGCTCCACTATGCCTAATTTTTATGCCTAATTTCTTGGCTATTGAGAATGAAGGACCACAAGAGTAAGCTTCCCTTGAAGATTACTTTGTGGAGTATGATTCTCAGAGTCAGAGATTCAAGCACCACTTGAGTTTCCAAGATTTTTGTCACCTCAAGGACATAAGAAGACCCAGGCATCAATATAGAGATGGTGGATTCTTCCATGATAGACACCACTCTATGGGCAGATTCTTTTTTCCCAAGTTCGATGTATCATCCTTCAAGTCTGCCAAGGCATGGGTAGAGAAGCTGGATATCTACTTCCAGTTGAACAAGGTCCCTGAAACTGAAGCCATCAAGATTGCAGCGCTACACTTTGAGGGAGAAGCACACAATTGGTGGTTCCATGGACTGTCTACATTGGGACATATCAATGTGACTACCTACTCTGAGTTTACTAGAAGACTGGTGGAGAGGTTTGATAGGAAGTATCCTGAAGCACCCTTCATAAGCCTTGCAAAGCTGAAGCAGTCAGGAGATGCAGAGACTTATATCTCTGAGTTTCTGAGATTATCAGTCATGGTCCCTGTTCTATCTGTAGCCAGGAGGGTCTACATTGTTAGCCACCTATAATATTTGTTATAGAAAAAGGTGGCTAAGACTTTTTGAGCCTCCAAGGAACAAATTTTATCACTAAAAATTGTTGGCTATTGAAGACTTTTCTAGGCCTCATGCCTCTATCCCAAATCTTCATTTGCTGTTCCCATTTTCATACTCAGAAATTCTGCTAAAATCATGAGAAGAAATTGCTGCAAAATCATCGTTTTTTCCCTTTCCCTTCTTTCAAAATTGACCTTCATTTGCTCCCTTTTTCCCATGAATTTCCTCTATTTTTCCATGTTTTCCTTTCTTCCCTTCATGAAAATCACCCTTCCATAGTTAAAAAATCATTTTTTAACTATTTCGAAACCCCCCATTCCTTTGAAAGCCATGAAAAATTCATAAAAAATGCAAGTCTTTACTATGGACTTAAGCCCCTTAGGCCAAGCCCCCTAAACCACTTCCCCACACGTGCCCTTGTCATAAAAACCAAGTGCTAACCCTCTCGACGCTTATTGCATCGGAAATATCCAAATGCGCAAAGTCTTTTTGCTCTATTCAAAGTTCTGATGCGATTAGTTTGTATTATAAAAACCCCGATTGCTATTAGCCCCTTTGTATTATATAAAGCCCCGAGTCATATAACTTTTCATAAAGACCAAAGGTCCCGCAGTCGGGCGCCTATCCGCTTTATACATATTTTTCCACCCCCCCAAAGCATAAAGCCTTTGTTTTATTTCATTTTTTGGGTTTTCATATATTAAAAGGGTTTTCCACCGTTTCATTCTTAGAACTAATCCCCACTGTTGATCGAAAGCCGATCAAACGACCATCGCTCCATCGCATCAGAGGCTTCAATCACATTGGAGTTTCTTCATCACATTCCTTTCCTCCTGCTGCCGATTGCGATTTCCCGATTAGATCTGGACCGTCCACGTGTCTGGATCGGACGGTCCAAAACCATCCCGCCTTATTTCTTCTCCCCGCTCTCCTTTTTCCTTTTTGCGCCGATCTCCACCGCTGGATGCTTTCATCCAACGGGTATGCTCCTTCCCCGCCTTCTGAAGCAGTTATACCAAAAAATGCAGGATTTCTTAATTGTTTTTGTGTTTTGCATGTGTTTTAATGGTTTTCCATTGTATAATGAAGGAAAGCCGAGGGCCGGGAAAGACGTTTTCCGTGCCTTTGAGTTATCAAAACGGAACCACCCACCGGGCTCTATTTTCACGTTTTATCAAATGCTCCATGAGCGCCGATACCATAAAATCCCTGTGCGGCTCTTCACATCGACAAGACACTGTTTTATTCAAAGGAACAGTTAAAGAGTATAAGTTTAAAGACAAAGCACAGCAGATGAAGATTAAAGACAAATCTGGGGAATTACGGCTAAGAGTGATTATCAAAAGCCTAATTCCCTGGATTAAAACACCATTAAAGAGAATTATAAGTGTTTAAAAGGCAAAAAAGACCTCCACCGCTGTATTTGAGGCAAATTGATTCCTCAGCTACCCTAAACGCCACCTGTGCCTCAAAGCATTCAACACAGAGGCCGAAATTATTGATCAGATGAAGATATTTGCCTCCAGCATAGCCGGGAAGTTACTTCTGCAAGGGAATAAATGCAAAAATATCTGCAGAGTTACTCCACACAGCACGCAGAGCCTCAAAGTCAAATAAGGATCCCACCGAGTTTAAATTAATAATTGTAAACATTAATACAGTAGTCCACCTGTACACTTCTCCATCGAGCCCCTCAAAGGGCCGAGAAGTCATTTAATCTGTATTAATGATCCTTGAGATCTTTTTAGTTCTCACCTCCTCATCCTTCTATAAATACCTTGGTAGAAGATGAGCAACTGTTGGTTGACCACGTTGCTGAGAATTGTTATGTAATTGAGCCTGAAACTTCTGATTGTAAATATTATTCACTGGCCCTTGAAGCTGTTTTTGTAATAGATAAGTTAGGATGAATAGTGAAGATGATTGCTGAACTGAAACACTGGACTTGAAGACTGTAACTGGTTTGACATCAATAACAAGCTGTTTCTTGGGATCTTGGTCTATATTACTGGTGAAGTTCCCTTTATTTTTTATTTGTTTTCCCTTCTAAGTATGCCATATTATTCACTATTCTCTGATAAAGAACAACATTTACAGAGTTAGGATTTACTGTTTATCAGTTCCCTTCTCTAACTGAAAATCTTTATCTTAATGTTTCCGCTTATTCGTTTATTCAAGAATGATTTAGTACAGTTCAAGTAGTTAGGAATGCTGGATTTCCCTCATCCCACTGTTTGCTTTAAACATTGTTCTTGAAAGTTATTTTCCTTATTTGCTTATTAAATTTAGACTAGAAAGTGATGGTTTGCCCTGTTTCTAGCTTCTATTCTCCAAAGGCAGATTCTGAAATTTTCCTTTGGTGTTGGCTGAAAGCAAACTAGGTTTAAAAGTACTTTATATTATCTTAAGTTGAACTTTGTTTTCTCTTATATGTTTTCATACTTTCTGAAGGTAATTATGTGGATTGCTGGATTGTTTGTCAATTAAGCTGCTTAGCCCTGCACTTGGTTGGTTTTAAACAGTTACTTAAGAGGCTTTTTCTTGTTCGGACTGACTATAAATCCCCTGTGAAATTATTATCAGTTTCCACCCCTCCAACACTTTATTGTTTCCATTCCATCATTTTAATCTCAATGATCTTGTAACATAGATGACTTGCCCCTTGGATCACTCTTGATGTTGTTGTTCAATTAAATCCCTGTTATGATTCCATAGCCCAATGGACTAAAAACCATCGTTATATCTATATTTTAACCTAGCTGCTCTATCCACTTGCAACTTCTCACCTTTGAAACTCTTTGCACTTATAACTTTCCCCTCAAATAGTATTCATGCTCAACCATCCAAAAACAAACAAAACCCTTGGCCTTCATAACTAGCCTAATATCATTGCCCCAAACTTCAAAGACAAATCCATCTTTGCACTTATTGGAGAGATCCCTCTCCGGATTCAGGAGGGCTAGATCCTAGAATCCCAAAGTTGGTTGAAACGATGTTGCTTCTACAGTTTTAGTCTCACCAGTCTGCTAAAATTACAGATCCCTAACATTTCTGGTGACTCCATTGGGGAAGTATTTCCCTAACATTTCTGGCGACTCCGCAGGAGAAGGCATTTCCCTTAAACACTTCATAAAACCTTGAGAGTAAAAATTAGCCTTTTCAAGCACTACCAAGTCATGCTAATCACGGTAAAACTTGTTTGAATCAGTGACAAACTAGGCAAGACCTAGGATTCTCTTAAGACTTTATCTAACCTTGAAATATCAGCTGGCTTAGCCATAAGAGTAAACTCTTTTTGTCTCATAACCATAGCTAAGTTTTGAAGCAAAGTTAGGATATTCTTAAAAACCATACAACTGAAAAATAACTTAGAAAAACCTAAAAATATTTCAGACTGGTTCTCAATAAACATGGTGGTGGACCATAAAACTTTTTACCTCCTTAGGAGCTAAAAACTTCCACTTGGCGACTCCACAATCCTTAACAGGCCTTAAGACTCCATTGGGAAGAACCATTATCATTATAACATCTTTCAAAGTCAGTTAGAGGACTGTAGGATTGAGTTTCAAACATACTATTTAACCTCTTAAAGATTTTCATATCTGGTTGAACTTTTCTTGTTTATTTGGGTCTAGAAAACATAGCATAGTGGCTTCTAGAAATATTCACACTAGAGCCCATCCTGACCCCGTTCCACTTGAGATAGTTGATGACCCAGAAAGAATCCTTTGGAAGTTTCCTAGGATTAAATTATCAACTGTTTTCAGATCACCCTTGAGAGCTAATTCAGTTCCCGAAAATCTTACAGCTCTACAACAATAACAACCTAACTTAGTAAATCCATTTAGAACTAGGTCATTTAATGATATAACTCAGCTAGACTCTGAATTTTCACTTTCATCCCCTGAGGCAAGTGAACATCCTGGTAATAGAGAAACAACACCTCTTGATTTACATTTCCTTCATAATTTAGGTGTTTCTCATCCAAGATCAGCTCAACAGTCTATTCCTGGTCCATCCACTTTTGCTCACCCTTCATCCACTGTTCAAACCACTACACCTCAGCCCACTATTCCTGTTATTAATCCGCTCCTTGTAAACCCACCCCCACCACCTATCATGGCAGCATGGTATGCTCCCCTAGTCCTCCCTGTACCACTAGTCAATCTTCCACAGGACTATCAGTCCAAAATTCCATTATATGATGCTAACAATGCTATAACTGCATCACAACATGTGGATAAGATGAATGCCTACTTTGACAAAAATGAAATTGATGATGATTCTATCAAGCTTAGGTTATTTGCTCAGAGCTTAGGGGGATAAGTAAGAAAATGGTTGAAAGGTTTAGCCCCCCATAGTATTAATGATCTCCAAGGCTTCCATCAAACATTCTTAAACAAATGGGAAGTAAAGAAGAATCCGCTCCAAGTCCTTTCTGATTAAAAGAACCTCCATAGAAAAACCGGGGAAAGTGTGCAAGCTTAATGCACTAGATTCAATAGTGTATAAAATGCACTCTCCCCAGAACTAAAACCTCCACAAGGCTCAACTTTAAACAATTTTCCTGAAGGGTTTGACTCTGACATGACCTATCAGCTGAGAGAAAGAGATTTTGCAACTCTTGAAGATATGCAAAGAGGTGCTCTTTCTGTGGAAGTCAACTTAATGGAGAAGAGAGCAAGAATGAAAAATGAAAAGAGAGTGTCTTTTGGAGAGGAAAACACACCTTCTACTTCAAACTCAAAGATGGAGAAAATGATGGAAGAAATGATGAAAGAGATGAGCATAATTAAGAGAGCACAAGCAAATCAAAACCAAACTGCTCCTCAAAATAGAAACCAGAACCAGAATCAGAATGTTAGAAGGAACCAACCTCCAAACAGGCCTAGGGAAGATGATCAGCAGATCACTCCCCCCTTTCATCAAAACTATGTGAGTGAGGTTGAGGAAACAGATGAGATAACAGAGGGAGACGATATCAACATGTTCGGGGTGGAGGATGATGATTTTGAGATTCATTATAAAAACAAGGTCTATATACACCTTATGATGGAAAAATAGATAATGATGCAAATGATTATCAATACATGGAAAATGTCATCATTGAGTCTCAAAGAGAATATGACCTTAGGAGAAAAACTAGTCAACAAACTCCCAACACCAAAACCTTTGACCAATCTTCACAAAACAACACTATAACCAAGCCTAAAGTTGTCAAACAGAAGGAAAAAACAGTAGTTGTAAATTCTGATAAAGGTAAAGGGAAAAGCACTCAAAACAATGAAAAACAGAGCGCAGACACTAGTAGTACTAACACTTCAGCTAGTACTCCTGTGAAAACAACTGTGTCAAGTGTAAATAAAAAAAATCAGCAAACTGATATTGCTGATAAAGTGACAGC
This sequence comes from Pinus albicaulis, assembly GCA_034641835.2. Classification (NCBI taxonomy): domain Eukaryota; kingdom Viridiplantae; phylum Streptophyta; class Pinopsida; order Pinales; family Pinaceae; genus Pinus; species Pinus albicaulis. Next base: position 527,202,978 of record CM076576.1, on the reverse strand, counting down.
TAATAAGGCTGAAACCAACACTTTTAAAATCCAAATTCCTTTAAGCCTGGAGCAAGAAATTTCCAAAATAAAAATCTCTGTTCCCTTGACTGAGTTAGCTGCCCAACATGTATATAGAACCCAAATTTTGAAGGCTTTAAATATAGAGGAAAGTGGGGATACAGTCAATCTTAATGATGACTAGCCAGAGCTTATTTTTGGTCCAAAGATTGAAGGTAAATATCAAGAAGGACCTGTTCCTCCCTTTTATGTAAGTTTAAACATTCATGACAAAATTTTACACAACGCTATGCATGATTCTGAGGCTTCTCATAATTTAATGCCTAAAGCTGTGATGGAGAGCCTTGGTTTAGAAATTACCAGACCATATAAAGACCTGTACTCCTTTGATTCCAGCAGAGTAAGGTGTTTAGGATTAATCAAAGACCTCTGTGTTAACTTAGCCCAGATTCCAGCCAAATGCCTTGTTATGGATATTGTTGTGGTTGATGTCCCCCCCAAGTATGGAATGTTACTATCAAGGTCTTGGGGAGCTAATTTACAGGGGACTATGAAAATGGACATGACCTACGCGACTATCCATGTTTTCAATCAAAATAGAAGACTTTACAGGGAGTCTCATATGAAATACACGGTTACAAGTCAAGACAGACCACAGAACTCCCCTTTATACTCTGTAGATACCGGCCTTGATTCATTTATCCTTTTTAACGAAGAAACATTAGATGAACAAATAAATTTGACAAAATTAAAGGCCGATAGAGAGGAGGAGGTAAATACCACAAAACTGACAAAACAGTTTGTTGCATTGGAAGACATTAGCAAACTAAACAAGAGTCTTGAGTTACAGGTCATACGTCCTTCACTTTTGAACCTGGACACTAAAGAAAATGACCCTCAAATGAACGCAAATTCTGGTGAATCAAAACAAATACAACTAAGTGCTGACATTCCACAACGGTTGAACATGTTAGTTGAAGAGGACGGTAACCGAACAGTCGAAACCAAAAACAGTCCTCTATGGAGTATGTTTTTCGATGGATCCTGCACTAAAACTAACGCAGGCACAGGTGTTTGGATTACTAATACTGAAAACAATCACATAGAAAACATTTCCTGTAAACTAAACTTTCAGTGTTCCAATAACATAGCGGAATATGAGTCCCTGCTTTTAGGCTTACGTTTGTTAAAAAAGATAGGATCCAAAAGAATTAAAGTTCATAGGGATTCAGAGTTAATCATTAGGTGAGTTAATGGAGAGTATAACACTCATCATCCCAGACTTCGGGCCTACCGGAATGATGTCGTGGACCTTTTGGAAACTTTTGAAGAGTCCCGATTGATTTTTGTCCCAAGAAAGAAAAACATTGTGGCCCACAACTTAGCCTACGCAGCTAGAACATGCTTGACACCACATAACACCAAAGACTGCACGAATCAGATAAAATTCAGACCAGCTGTGCCTGATAATGAGAAATATTGGCAGGTTTTTGACAATGACAAACAAATAGAAGACTTCATGCAATTCAAAAATGAATTCGAACTAAACAGTTCAGACTCAGACTATGAAACAGACTACAAGAAAATTTTCTTGATGAAGAAGAACCGTCTCCCAAACTTGCTAATATAAATCTATTGTCAAGCAAACTTAAAAATGAAACAGAAATGAATGCAAAATCCGGAACAGAGGAGTTAGAAACTCTGCATTCTAAAGATGAAAGTTTGCCTAAAGGTATGGCTCCTTTAGAAGAGCTGTTCGATTTTAATGATGTGGAAAATAAACCAAAACTGGAACCTGTAGAGACTGAGGTAGAAGAGTGAAATATAGGCAGTGAACTTAAACCTATGATGATTAAACTCTCTAAGACTTTACCAACTCACATTAAACTTAAATATATTGAGTTGTTTAAAGAGTTTTCTGATGCTTTTTCCTGGAGTTACGAAGATCTTAAATCCCATGAAACTGAAATAATACAACACAAAATTCCCCTCAAGGAGAACCAAAAACCATTCAAATAGAAACTGCGCACTGTTCAGTTACTGCTGGTTCAGAAGGAGATCATGAAAATGAATGATGCTGGTATTATTGTCTCTATTAGATATTCTGAATTGGTATCTAATCTGGTGTCTGTTAGGAAGAAAATTGGAGAAATCAGGCTTTTTATAGACTTTAGAGACTTAAACAAAGCTTCGTTAAAAGACAACTACCCTTTGCCCAAGATGGATCATATTTTACAAAGGGTGGTAGGTTCTAAAAGAATTTCTTTGCTGGATGGCTATTCAGGGTACAATAAGATCTTAGTTCACCCTGCTGATCAATTAAAGATAGCCTTCACTACACCATGGGGCACTTTCATGTATGTGAAAATGCCTTTCGGTCTAATGAATGCTAGAGTAACTTTTCAAAGAGCCATGGACATAACTTTCTTGGAAGAGCTGGGCTACTTCATCATTATCTATCTAGTTGATGTCACTGTGTTTTCAAAAACAGATGAAGAGCACTTAGAACATTTAAGAAATTTTTTCGAGAAATGCAGAAAGTTTGGAATATCCTTAAACCCTAAGAAGACACTATTTGGGCTCCAAGAAGGTAAAATTCTTGGGCACATTATTTCGGAGGAGGGTATAAAGATAGATCCCAAGAGGATTGAGGCCATATTGCAAATCTCTCATCCTCGAAACATCAAAGAGTTGCAGTCTTTCATAGGAAAGATTAAATTTTTGAGAAGGTTCATCTCCAATTTGGCTGAGCTCCTTAGGAATATCACAAACATGTTGAAGAAGGAGCAAGGGGTAAAATGGACCTTGGAAGCAAGGAAGTCCTTTGAGCTGGTGAAATAAGCATTAACCAAAACACCGGTTCTAATAAGTCCTGATTTTTCAAAAGATTTTTATATCTTCTCATTTGCATCGGAACATACCATAGCCGCTGTCCTTTTACAGAAAAATCCACAAGGACAAGAGCAGCCTATTGCATTCTTTAGCAAGGCCTTGAGGGATGCCCCTTTGAAGTATAACATTATGGAAAAGAAAGATTTTGCTTTGGTTAAAGCGTTGAAAGGCTTCAGAGTATACATACTTCACTCACACATCATTGCCTTTGTCCCAAACTCAGTTGTTAAAGACATTCTAACACAGGACCCAGATGGTAAGAGAGGTAAGTGGATTGCTGTTATTCTTGAGTATGATTTAGAGATAAAACCCACTAAACTCATCAAAGGCCAAGGTCTGGCTAGATTAATGGCTGAATCCAACTTTTAAGTTCTTGATATTAATATGATTAATGCTTTGGATGACCAAGAAGAATTCTCAACTCCTATATTTGAAGATCATTTTATGAATTCTCCTTGGTATGCTGATATTATTTATGTTTTGCTTAAATTGAATACACCTCCTGGTCTGACAAAAACAAAGGCAAGATTCCTTAAATTGAAAGTTGTAAACTATTGCATTATAGATAGATGTCTTTATTGGAAAAATGCAAGTGGTCTATTGCTTAAATTTTTGCCTGAGTTTGATGCAGAGAAAGTTAAGCATGAGTTCCATGAGGGAGAGTGTGGAGGTCACTTATACTGGAAGACAACAGCCAACAAAATCTTGAGGGCTGGTTTCTATTGGCCTACTCTTTTCCATGATGTGCACAAGATGATCATTGCCTGTCATAAATGTCAACTTTTTGAAGGCAAAAGAAAGCTACTACCCCTACCTCTACATCCAATCACTGTTGAAACCCCTTTTCAACAGTGGGGACTTGACTTCATAGGAGAAATCCGTCCCTCATCTTCTGCCTAGAATAGATGAATTCTCACTGCCACAGACTTTTTCACTAAGTGGATAGAAGCCATACCTTGTAGACAGGCCAATGATTCAGTTATTATAAAATTTATGGAGACTAACATTCTCTCCAGATTTGGCTGTCCTACCAAGATCATCACTAATAATGCAGCAGCATTTGGATCAAAGAAGACGGTTGAGTTCTGTCATAGATATCACATAACTTTGGGGCATTCCATGGCCTATTACCCTCAAGGTAATGGACTTGCAGAGTCCTCAAACAAAAGTCTAGTGAACATAATCAAGAAACTGTTGGAGGATAACAAAAAGTCTTGGCACACAAAGCTTGTTCATGCACTTTGGGCTGACAGATTGACTTTGAAGAAATCCATTGGCATGTCGCCTTTCCAGCTTGTGTATGGTACTGATGCAATTTTTCCAAACAACCTTGGAGTACCAATGATGAAGTTGATTCAAGAGTTGCAAACTGAAGATAATGACATGATCAGAAGAATAAATCAGACCATTCATCTTCAACAAACCAGGGAGGAAGTTTACAACAATGCATTGCAGAAACAAGATAGCATTAAAAAGATTTTTGACAAAAGAACAAAGGCCATCAATTTCAAAATTGTGGACAAAGTTTTAAAGTGGGACTCAAGGAGGGAAGAAAAGGGCAAGCACGGAAAATTTGACAACTTATGGCTTGGCCCTTACTCTATACATTCAGCTGCTAGTAACAATGCATTTTTCTTGCAGGAGTTGAATGGAGCAGAATTGTTTGGGGGTCCTGTCAATGGCAGGATGCTTAAACATTACTTCTCTTGATCCTTGACATGTTTTGAAGCCTTTTTTATCTTTTTCCATTATAAATATTTCATCCACCATTGCATTCAAAGTTAGAAAATTCAAAATTACAAAAACAAAAGAAAAAAGAAAAGAGGGCAGATTGTGAAAAACAAAAAAGGTATAGCCCCATACCAAAAAAGAGAAGCAAATTCTGAAAGTGTGCAAGCTTAAATGCCACTCCTACAAAGCACACTTCTAGTTAGTCAAACAACCTAATCCTTGACTAATTAGCTTTTGAATTTACTGCTGATAGGATAGTGAAATTGATTTGCCAAACTATTTAATCTTGGCTTATCAGTAGGTAGATTAGGATAGGAAATGAAAGGTTCAAACATGTTCAAAACCTGAACCTAAGTTTCCAAGCAAGAGATGACTCAAATCTATTTTATTTTCTGAGTCAAGAGGTGTAAATCTGGTTCTAATCAGCTCAAAATATGAACCAGAAAACAAGAAAAACAACTCAAGTAAGAGTCAAAACAGAGCTGTAAAAGAGTGAAGGAAGTGCTTGAATTTTCAGATCTTAAGCCTTCCATTTTGATTTAATTTTTCTGCAAAATTAATGTCTATGTGCAGCTTGTTTCATGCCATAGATCAGCATCAATTTAGACTGTTTAATCCTGACTTGAATGTTTTTAAATTTCTGTTGTAAAAATTAGAGAATAAAAATCTGTTGGACAGTTTAATCCCGATAGATGATAGATTAGGTAGAGAAGCATTTGAACTCAACTGTTTAATCTGAGTTCAGGGAGAAATAAGGAGTAGAAATAGATTAGATTTCCTGTTTTCAAAAGAATAAAATGGTGTGGAAAGAGTTTGCCAATCCAAGTGCACTCTAAATGAAGAAAAAATGTTAGATCAGTAGGATTGGGTAGGTAGAAAGCTTGTAGATGAAGATCCATTGTTTTCATAACTGCTAATATGTTTTCAGAGCAAGATCATCCTAGCAAAGTAAGAGCAACCCAATGGATCAGGCACAGGTCAGCCTCCCAGAGAAAAAAAGTCTGAAGTTCTTGATGCCTTCAAGAAGGCACCATCCGCAAGTGGAGCCACTGTTAGCCACCTATAATATTTGTTATAGTAAAATGTGGCTAAGACTTTTTGAGCCTCCAAGGAACAAATTTTATCACTAAAAATTGTTGGCTCTTGAAGACTTTTCTAGGCCTCATGCCTCTATCCCAACTCTTCATTTGCTGTTCCCATTTTCATACTCAGAAATTCTGCTGAAATCATGAGAAGAAACTACTGCAAAATCATCATTTTTTCCCTTTCCCTTCTTTCAAAATTGACCTTCATTTGCTCCCTTTTTCCCATGAATTTCCTCTATTTTTCCATGTTTTCCTTTCTTCCCTTCATGAAAATCACCCTTCCATAGTTAAAAACTCATTTTTTAACTATTTCAAAACCCCCCATTCCTTTGAAAACCATGAAAAATTCATAAAAAATGCAAGTCTTTACTATGGACTTAAGCCCCTTAGGCCAAGTCCCCTAAACCACTTCCCCACACATGCCCTTGTCATAAAAACCAAGCACTAACCCTCTCGGCGCTTATCGCATCAGAAATATCCAAATGCACAAAGTCTTTTTGCTCTATTCAAAGTTCCGATGCGATTAGTTTGTATTATAAAAACCCCGATTTCGATTAGCCCCTTTGTATTATATAAAGCCCCGAGTCATATAAATTTTCATAAAGACCAAAGGTCCCGTAGTCGAGCGCCTATTCGCTTTATACATATTTTTCCGCCCCCCAAATCATAAAACCTTTGTTTTATTTCATTTTTTGGGTTTTCATATATTAAAAGGGTTTTCCGCCGTTTCATTCTTAGAACTAATCCCCTCCGTTGATCGAAAGCCGATCAAACGGCCATCGCTCCATCGCATCGGAGGCTTCAATCGCATCGGAGTTTCTTCATCGCATTCCTTTCCTCCTCCTGCCGATTGCGATTTCCCGATTAGATCCGGACCGTCCACGTGTCTAGATCGGACGGTCCAAAACCATCCTGCCTTATTTCTTCTCCCCGCTCTCCTTTTTCCTTTTTGCGCCGATCTCCACCGCTGGATGCTTTCATCCAACGGCTACACTCCTTCCCCGCCTTCTGAAGCAGTTATACCAAAAAATGCAGGATTTCTTAATTGTTTTTGTGTTTTGTAGGTGTTTTAATGGTTTTCCATTGTATAATGAAGGAAAGCCGAGGGCCGGGAAAGACGTTTTCCATGCCTTTGAGTTATCAAAATGGAACCACCCACCGGGCTCTATTTTCATGTTTTATCAAATGCTCCATAAGCGCCGATACCATAAAAGCCCTGTGCGGCCCTGCACATCGACAAGACACTGTTTTATTCAAAAGAACAGTTAAAGAGTATAAGTTTTAAGACAAAGCACACAAGATGAAGATTAAAGAAAAATTTGGGGAATTACGGCTAAGAATGATTATCAAAAGCCTAATTCCATAGATTAAAACACCATTAAAGAGAATTATAAGTCTTTAAAAGGCAGAAAAGACCTCCACCACTGTATTTGAGGCAAATTGATTCCTCAGCTACCCTAAACGCCACCTGTGCCTCAAAGCATTCAACACAGAGCCGAAGTTATTGATCAGATGAAGATATTTTCCTCCAGCGCAGCCGGGAAGTTACTTCTGCAAGGGAATAAATGCAGAAATATCTGCAGAGTTACTGCACACAGCACGCAGAGCCTCAAAGTTAAATAAGGCTCCCACCGAGTTTAAATTAATAATTGTAAACATTAATACAGTATTCCACCTGTGCACTTCTCCATCGAGCCCCTCAAAGAGCCGAGAAGTCATTTAATCTGTATTAATGATCCTTGAGATCTTTTTAGTTCTCACCTCCTCATCCTTCTATAAATACCTTGGTAGAAGATGAGAAACTGTTGGTTGACCATGTTGCTGAGCATTATTATGTAATTGAGCCTGAAACTTCTGATTGTAAATATTATTCACTGGCCCTTGAAGCTCTGTTTGTAATAGATAAGTTAGGATGAATAGTGAAGATGATTTCTGAACTGAAACACTGGACTTGAAGACTGTAACTGGTTTGACATCAATAACAAGCTGTTTCTTGGGATCCTGGTCTATATTACTGGTGAAATGCCCTTTCTTTGTTATTTGTTTTCCCTTCTAAGTATGACATATTGTTCACTATTCTCTGATAAAGAACAACATTTACAGAGTTAGGATTTACTGTTTATCAGTTCCCTTCTCTAATTGAAAATATTTATCTTAATGTTTTCCTCTTATTTGTTTATTCAAGAATGAGTTGTCCCACCGATTCAGCGATTCAGGAATCTTTGGTTTTCCCTCAATCTCTGTTACTTTGTATTATTCTTGGAAATTTATTCTCCTTATTTAGCAATAAATTTAGAAAAAGTGATAGTTCCTGAGCACTAGCTTCTATTCTCAAAAGCCAGTTAAATTTGCCAGGAAGGTGTTATTCAATGAGACTAGGTTTAAAAAATACTTTATCTGATCTTAAGTTGCACTTTGTTTTCTCTTATGTGTTTTCATAATTTCTGAAGGTAATTATGTGGATTACTGGATTGTTTGTCAATTAAGCTACTTTAATACAAACTTTCCCAAGAAGTCAATGGTTAGCCCTGCACTTGGTTGGTTTTAAACAGTTACTTAAGAGGATTTTTCTTGTTCGGACTGACTATAAATCCCCTGTGAAATTATTATCAATTTCCACCCCTCCAACACTTTATTGTTTCCATTCCATCATTTTAATCTCAATGATCTTGTAACATAGATGACTTTCCCCTTAGATCACTCTTGATGTTGTTGTTCAATTAAATCCCTGTTATGACTCCATAGCCCAATGGACTAAAAACCAGCGTTATATCTATCTTTTAACCTAGCTGATCTATCCACTTGCAACTTCTCACCTTTGAAACTCTTTTCACTTAGAACTTTCCCCTCAAACAGTATTCATGCTCAACCATCCAAAAACAAACAAAACCCTTGGCCTTCATAACTAGCCTAATATCATTACCCCAAACTTCAAAGACAAATCCATCTTTGCACTTATTGGAGAGATCCCTCTCCGGATTCAGGAGGGCTAGATCCTAGAATCCCAAAGTTGGTTGAAACGATGTTGCTTCTGCAGTTTTAGTCTCACTAGTCTGCTAAAATTACAGATCCCTAACATACATGTTCATTGATGGCCTAGAGGAACCTTTACATGGGTAGGGCTAGAGACATCTAGGATGCCTTGCCAAAAGCAAAGGCAACTTTCCAAAGAAAGGCTCCTCACTTTTCTAAGGGGAAGGATGGGAAAGCTGCTCCTGCTAAGGAGATCTCTTTGAAGAAGCCTCTTGATATTGATCTCAGGAGGGAATTGAGGAAGAAGAAGTTGTGCTTTACTTGCTAAGAGTCATGGGCACCAGGACATAGGTGTGCTGCTGGAAAAACACACTACATAGAAGTCTTCTCAGATTTTGAGGAGGAAGATGATGATGATGAACCTAGGAGGGGTCACAGGCTGATGATGATGAGGAAGATCAAACACCATACAGAGATGGGAAGGGAGCCTTTGCTCCAAGAAGTAGGACTCTTTCTTCTTTGAGAGGAGTGCCTAAGTACTTGACCCTAAGAGTACAAGTTTTAGTTATGAATCAGAGAGTATCTGTTCTGATTGACAGTGGGGAAAACCACAACTTTATTGATGCTCATCTTGTGCAAAAGAGAGAAATCCCCACTGATACTTTTGAGGGGTTTTTTGTTTTGGTCCCAGGAGATAGGACCATGCAATGCATGCAATATGTTCCATCACTCTCTGTCACTATGGGATCCTACACTCTGGTGGATCACTTGTTTGTAGTTGACATACCAGACACCAACATCATCTTGGGTTTCCAATGGTTGATTACCTTGGGGAAGGTTACCACTGATTGGAAAGCTTTGCAAATGGAGTGGGTGGACTTGAATAGTGGGAAACCACAAATGATTCAAAGCATGCATACTTATCCTTCACCTAGTACTTCCACACAAACAACATAGATGGATTTACGCAGTGGAAGCAGGGATCTCATAGTTCCTTATCTCATGTTCATGAGGATGCTGCAAGGAACATTCTTATCTCATGGCAAGCCACATGGAATGCCATCATATTCAAATCTTGTGGGGAAAGCCTCACAAAGTGCTGCTCCAAATCTAGATCTAGGAAGGATTGGAGCAATGGAGGACCAAGCTACAACGCTATGAGAGGAGAAGAATGGGAGGATCAACCTTCCAACAAACCATTTTGGTATGTGTAATGTTAAAAATACAATCAGCAACAAGACAAGCACTCCCATGGATGTATCAGCAGCACTGTCATTTTTTAGCAGTGTGGATCTTTATTGGAAATCTCAATTTCTTGTAGAGTATTCCAAAGATCTCCACACAGGTATGATACTAGATGGCATACATCAAGAAGAGGGCTACTTATTCCAAGGAGGAGTCATCTATTATCATGGTAAGGTCTTCTTGGCTAGAGCTTCCAAGCTCAAGCAGAAGATCCTACAAGGAGCATATGAAGAATTCTTCCTCAACCATATGTATTCAATAAAGATCTATTCCCTGATCATGAAGAGTTTTGATTGGGAAGGCATGAGAGAGGACTTACATCAGCACTTTCAAGAGTGAAATAGCTATGGAGGATTGGGGCAGCCAATGGACTCTTTGCAATAGTCATCTCAGCCAGCTCTTCCTTTGCTTGAGAGGAGGGGAATCCTCATGCACAACTCCATGTGTGTGAAGGACTATGATGGTAAAGGATTTGATCATGATAAGCAAGTTGTATATTCTGATCTATTACATTTCTTTGCCATGTTTTTGCAGGATATGACTCCTAAAGGGAGTGAGAGATCATGTGGATCTCATAGTTTGTTGGGGGCCAATGGAAATTCTGAACTTGGCCACTCCCTTGATGTGCAAAGGGAGACTCCTTTTCATGATGGGTGATTCCCAAAGGCACCAAAATTATGTAACACCTTTAGCCATGTTAAGGTGACTCATGCAGAAAACGTGTGGTGGGAATTCCACTTACCACACCTGGATCTAATGAAGACAAGAGGTGCACTGTGCTGGCATCACATGTGGGATTTGACCCCCCTCCTCAAGTGCGGATTTCAGTTTGCATATATGTAGTCTTGCTTCCATACATTGATGATATAGTTGTGTTGTTCATGGGATTGTATGGACAGAGGATGGGCAGTGTGTACATACCACATGGGTTGGAACTTCTACCTATACTTCATGATACATGTTTTAGATGTAGAATTGCTCCAACTATGTTTATTTATGTTGATTTTTTCACTCCTGAAGGGATGGACTATGATCATATTATGTTGGCCTTGGAGGAACATTCATGATGTATTGGCTAGTTGAGGATTTGGCTTATGATGGGGACTTAATCCTTGATGGTGCCATCAATGGAGGAGGAGAAGAACTACAACTCTTACCCTATCAGTTGCTTGAGGACAAGCAACATTTTGGAGGAGAGGACTGTAATATTCCTACTTAGCCTAAGCTAAGAGGAATATTTATTTTTGTTTTACTTTTCTATTGCACGAATAAATGAATAAAGGAGGACATGTAAAACTCCTAAAAAGACTGAATAAATAAATTCCCATGTGAACACAGATAAATCAGGGCCATGTAAATAATCACTTGCAGGTGTGAAAGGGGTTTGAGCTGTGAGACTGGGTCAACCATGACCAAATCTATAGCATTGTCTAGGTTCAATGTATCTTCTAAAGGGACAACGTAGTTTTAGAAGGAGGCCCCTCATGTGAAAATAGCTAACTCATCAAGGTGGTCTAGGGTTTGCAAAGGATCTCATCTTATAAAAGGAAAGGGAAAGCAGCAAGAGAATGTTGTTGATTGATCATATTTCTGAGTATCTTGTCTGTTTAGACAAATACTATTCTCTGCTATTTAGTGGAGGATTGTGCTTGGAGTTCCTATGCAGGGTTTTCACCTCTTCCTTTGAGGATTCTTGGAGGAGTATTTTATGAATTGATCCAATATCAGGCTGGAGGCCAAGCTCTACTTACAATTGCAGCCCTAATCCATTGAGGGTTTTGCTGCTTTTGCAAGCTGCAACAAGTGGGATTCTAGATTTGCAGAGATCTAGCTTGTTTTGGGAGCCTCTTCTCATGGAGTGTGTCTTTTAACCTCCTGGAAGAGTGCCTCTCCTGTTTTTACTTCATATCTGTAACTTGGTAGTGGCCATCCATGTCATTTTTAGCTACAATGTTGTTTCCATTGATGGACTGCGTTATTTTGGTATGAGGTTCTTTATGGTGTTTTTATTCCAGTTTTGATCAAAGATCTCTGGTGCTGGGCTTTGCTTTTCACTTTGGTGATCCATGTTCTGTTTAGATCTAACATATTGTAATGTAATGTTATATTTAGAAATTATTGTAGCGTTTTACAGATCTGCAACTTGTAACTCAAATCTACTCTTATTCATGCATGATTTGGTCAAAACCCCAAGGGGATCTTGTAAAGAAAACTATCTAGTTTCCAGATCTTATATAGATCTGATGCTTTGTCCACAGATCTGTCCTAGATCTGAGTTGTAATACTCAGCTGCTACAGCTCCTGAAAATAATGCTGTTGAGCCATTTCTGCTGATATATATGTGTTGTAGCTCTCTTTTCTGGAGATATATTGCTCTATTGTCTCATGTAATCTACTGTACATTGAAAGAGCTTCACTTTACTTTTGATTTTCTATTGTACATTCATTTTTTAATCATATTTGATGGCCTCGTACTCATATTGTCCAAGACTACGTTATTCTTGAAGTAGTTTGTTGTGCATAGATGCAACCCCTCCTATAGGGTGTTTTCCAGCTAGACTAGGTTGTGGGAGATCTGTTTACCACACCTAGTTTGATTTGTTTTTGCTCCCCTTTTAGATTTAGACTCCAGATCTGCTCATCTAATGGATCCAAGGGCTCCAAACTCATTTCTATACATCAATCTCCTAGGAATGTGTTATTTCAGTAGGCTTCCTGTGCAATCCCAATTTGGGAACATTGCACCACCTGAATTAAATCCAGCTGCTCGTGAAGATCTTCCACTTGGTCTTTTAATGCCTTGTTTTTGGATTGCAAGTGCAAGTTTATGCTTTTGATGTGTTTGACCTCTCCTCTTAGTTGCTGAGTCCATTTTATCAACTTTTCTATATTGTCCAAGGTTTTTGAAACACTTGTGACTTGCTCTTCCCAAATTTTCCTCATCTACTCAAATCGAACCTTCTCATCTCTGTGTTTATTTTCCTCTTGCTTCAAAACTAATATCTATTTTTTTGCCTCCTTCAACTGTTCTTTAAGGGTTTCAATTTCTGATTTTTCAATAATTTTCTCTTTACCCTTTCTTTGCTGATAACCAGTTCCTCTTTTGCTGGTGAAGACAGATCTATGATGCTTGGTGGCTGAGCAGTTTCATTTATTTTCTTAGTCTCTTTGATTTTCATGAACTTCCTTTCATGTCTAGTCATTTGTTTCCTAGGTTGAAAAATGAAACCAACATCATCACCTGCAAAATCCAGTTTTTTAGCAGTCTTACCCTTTTTCAGCTTTCTTCCTCCATCTTCAATGTCTTCAGCTTGTACAATGGGTGACTCTTCAATGTCAATTGCATTCAGGATATCCTCCAAATTTCCTTTAGCCAATGTCTGGCTCCTAGTGACTCTCTTGCTGCCTTGTTTGTTGATTGTATGCTTCTGTTTTGTGGGTGTTGTTTTAGGTGTGTCACTCTTCTACAAAGATTTTTCTTCCATGCTCACTAGTTCTGGAGGAGATGATCTATTTCCTTCTTCAAATTCCTCTGCCACAGCTGGTGATGAAATTTTTCTAGGTTTGGAGGCTTTCTTAGGAGTGACAACATCAATTTCATAACCACTCATGAACAAGAAGGAAGTAAAATCTCTGTCTAACCTCCTCAATTCTTATAACAGCAACCTCTTAATCAAACCATGATGAAAAAGAGAAGTTTCATTTTCCTCTGTTTTGATTTGAACCTTATCTAACATTTTCCCTAGACTTTTGTATAAATAAAAAGGCAAGTCAAGTGACCTCTTACCCACAAAATGCAGAAGAAGTATGAGATGGTAGGAGTAGACCATGTGAAACCTTCCTTCACAGGTGAAATACTTCTGAATGATCATCAACAACTTTGAATAATTGTCCTTCATGAAACTCCTAGGGATAGCATTTGTCAAGTCAATTTCACTGTGCTCTTTCTTGATGAACTCTTTGCAATCCTGCATTGTGAATTTGATGCCTTTAAACCACTATTCCCTTCCTCTAGGGATTCTTGTAGCTGATGAAATGCTCTCTGGTGTCACTGTAAGGTTTAGAATTCCAACCTTTGAAGTTGTTCCTGTGAAGCTGGTAGCAGAATCCTTGGAAACCTGTAGATGAAAGCCTTGCAACCTCTAACAAAATTGCAAGAAACCAATTCTTCTGAAAACCTCCATGGCAGTTGGGTCTTCATTGAGTAAATTCATTTCCATGGACTCATACCTGTGGAAATGACCATCTTTGTTTGTTTTCCTTCTTGCAACCATGAGTGCTTTATAATCTTCACAGCCTCGCTTGCTTGATGACACCTGCAAAGTTCAAATCTGCCAGCAACCTGCTTGGCTTGATGAAGCAACTCTCCAGGGATCGACTCACATGAAAATATAAAGTGAAATATGAAAAAATGCTAATTGAGGTAAGTTTTTATGGTTTAACTGATAGATCATGCTTCAATCATGACACATATATACCCAAAAAGGTAATGATGACATCAAACATGGCTATGTACCTTTGAATTTATCATAACAGACTTGAATGACCTCCACCTTAACTCCTCTAATCATAGAATGACGCTTCATAGCAAATTTGACAAGATAGGTTAGAAAACATATTTTCGTAGCGTATTTAGAGTAGCCTCTGACAGATTCAGTACAAAACTATTAGGCAGTTTCGTAGCGAAAACTGTTGTTTTCCTCTGTAAAATGCTACGAAAATTTGGAAAACTGACAAATGCGCCCTTTTTTATTTTAAAAGCATGGGGAATGGAAATTGACACCATATGAGGATTGATTTGATATGAAATGACAAATATGGAGGTGATAATGAAACTTAGGATATGCTAAAAATGTAAAAATAAAATAAAATTCCTATACCACATTGAAAAGGCTAAGGAGACCTTATCCTTTTGATGAGTGGACTATATGACCATGTCAAGAAATGTTTCACAATTTTATGAGTTATAACAGTGGAGACAACATCCCAAAATGTACCATCTATTTTAGTTTCCAAAACATCTACTGTTGCTTCATATTCGATGTTTTCGACAACACAAGAGTCTCATCTTTATGGTGGTCTGTCCATCCCACTGGGTTACCAAGATTTAAATGGAACCTACTCTGGTGTCTCCTCTAGTACATGGAATTAACCCATGTCATCATCTGGAATTCTATCTAGTTCATCTCTCTTGAGTACTGAATGGTCTGATTCTTTATCGACATCATCAACTCAATATCAGGTTGTTCCATCAAATTACCATCCATCTTATCCAGTATCTATTGGATACCCTTCATATGAAAATCGGTATGTACAATATCCCTATACTCCATATGTTGGGGGGCCACAAATGTTTGGTCCATATGGCAGTAATATGTCATATTTAGGTCAATCGTATGCTAGAATGTCTGTTTGTCAATGGTAGCCTACTTTTCCTGTTCAACCGCAAACAATTGCATATTTGTATCAACTGTTTCAACCTGCTGCATCTTGTTGGGTTGAGGGGCCCTGACCCAGGCTTAGATTTAAGGTTTACCAACAAACTCCTATACTACTGGCCCTTTTGGAAATGACCTACTTTCACAGGCCAAAATATCACCCAAAGTAGTATGGGTGGGTGCTGGAACTAGGTTTCCGCACCCCGGGAGAGAGTGGGTAATTAAGGTAGATCTTGTTGAGTTCTATCAGGTTCACAAAGAAAAATATTATTACTGAGCCATTAACAGTATAACAACATGTAAACATAAACAAGCTACTATTATTAATTAGATCTTAGCAACACCTTCACATCCACGTACACATCAACAATTATCATCACATAATAACACAATCACAGCTAATTCATTTCTCACAAACACGATCGCAGCTCATTCAAATAATGCAGAGGTACTTCAATAGTAAACAAAAACAGTTCATATAGCATAGAGATACTTCAATAGATTACGTGTTCATTAACATCGAAAACCAAGTTACAAACCCAAGTCACAGCCTGCGCACAAAGCCAGCGGGGTCCGCACACAGCAGGACTGAGGATCTCCACGCACAAAGTCTGTAGGAGTCCTTACCCAAAACTATCCAAAGAAGATCTCAATAGTTCGTATGTAGCATCAATCTTACTTACTTCTAGACTCAAACTATCTATCTATTTATATCATCATAGCCCGCGCTATCCTATGGTCTGCAGATCGTGGTTTGCGGACTCTAGGTCTACCCTTTTACCCATTACAATACATTGGGGGATTTTACCCACTCCAAAGCCCCTGTGCTAGACTAATTACTACAAAAATATATCAAAAATGCAGCGTTGGAACATATCAAAATGCAGCTAGGGGACCCTGTTCCAATAGGCCCCCAACACAATCTTGTGACTCGTCTCGAGTCACAGCGGCCATGGGGTTTGCATTTTTTGCTGGAGATGCTTGATTGCATCGACTAGAAGGGGAAACACTCCTCTCTACGCATCAGTGCTCTGCACAATGTCCACCAAATTCTGTGAAGTTGGGCCTTCAGCAGAAGTGTCGACACTTTCCAGGGTCTGATTCAGCTGTTTGAATGCAACATCCAAGTCCTGAGATATCTTGAGCGCTTTATCGGCCCATGGCTTAAGGTGGTCACTCAGAACCTTCTTCTTGTGGAGAAGCCCTTCTAGGACATCTCTGAGTGCATGGATAGCTCGCAGACGTGCCAGGAATTGGGTTGGGATCAGAGTGGGCATTGTAGCCTCCATTTGCTCAAATTCTTCTAGCTGCAACTTAGCTTGTAACGTAGCAATTTGTTGTTCCATCTCGGCCTTAACATTTTGGATCTTGATCCGAGAAACTTTCAGGGTTGCGACGATTCCTTCAATCTTGGCTTGGTGGGTGACAGAGGTCGAGATGTCTTTAGTCACATCTGTGCAGAGTCTGATGATCAGACACTCCAACTTGGTCTGTTGTGCGGCAGCAAGGATGCATGCAGCCTGTGCCTGGGATGCCTCGGTATTCTTTTCTACGATTGTCTGCTCGGCTGTACTTAGCTTGTAATATTCCCAAATTTTCACATGATATTTGGAATATTAGAGTTCTTAATAAACTTAATTAATTAAGTAAATAAAATGGTGGACCCATAATCCTCAAATATGAATACAATCCACTTTTGATGTGTGTATGTAGATATTTCAGGTCTAGAACTACATAATGGAGTAGTAGAGAAACTACTTAATGTGAAAGGAGTGTCTCATTAATGAGATAGATCATGGAGGTTGATACAGTCAACTAAGATCATGGAAAGAATCAAATGTAATATCTTTAAGCATTCATGATGAGATGATGGAGGAGTGGTGCATTTAATGCACACATGATGGAGAGGGTGTTAATTGCATTCACACATGAAGGAGATCATGAAATGACAACGCAGTCAACATGGAGACCTATGTCCACATATACAGTGCAGTTATGAGGAGGGCCAAGGCATGAGAAGGCTCATAATCTATATAAAGAATATGAAGGCACAATAGAAGGCATGTTGAATATTATTATTGATGTATGATCTATTTAGATCTGGAATTGTCATGTGACATTCCATGCTTTCTCTTGCTGTTTAGCTGAGATTGCAAGTGTTGTTTAGCACTGTGTGTTCCTGGTCGGGAATCCCACCTCTTTCCTTGAGTGATATCTTGGGAGAATATTTTACTTCATTCATCATCATGCATTGTTGCCATATTATTCCTACTTTCTGCAGAAAATTCATATTCAGAAATTGTACATTTCTGAAGATCAGTTTGAGAGGAGGAGGTTGTCCTTCAATATTTCAGTTGAGGAACCGATGAAGGATTCATCCTATCACCTTGAGCTTCAAGATCAGCCTTCTAGTGCTTCAGATTTATATCAGGCATCGGGCCATCTATTATTCATCTCCCAGTAGTAGCAATCCCTTTAGGAATTACGTAGTCCATTCTTGTAGATCCAAGGGAGAGGGGAAGTTTCTATCATTTCAGCTATTAATATAGTGGAGGACCATCCCTTCACATTGTATACATTATTTCCATCATTTATGAGCTATATTTCATATCTTAACAGTAGGCTAGAGAGCCTCCTTCCTTTACAGTGCAGTTTTCATGAGCATTTGTGTAGCAGTAGCTACAACATTCTTTGGAGGATTGAGGAGCTAGATCTTGAGCTTCTAACTTGTGGATCTAGAGAAGGGATTGGCCCTTCAATATTAGATCTAATCTTGTGACATATTTCAGCCATCTATTTGTCAGATCTAGCTTCAGATCTACATAACCCAACAGTAAAAGGATCGAACTCTAGGAGGGTGATTTTCCTAAGTTTTAGATTTGGAAAATCGTTTCTGGGTTATCTTGGGTATCCATCATAGAGCTGAGATCTTGAATCTTTGCACCATAAGAGCTCCATATTTCCATAGATCTGCATTTTCCTTTTCAACCTGTAGTCATATATTCACATTATGCTTAAGGGATAGTGTAGTATTTGCTTCTAGAAGCTCTCCAGTTACACAGTGCCTACTTTGGCACGTTTTCAGGGTGATTCTAGGCCATCTCTTTGGCTATATCTACTCATCTTGTGTACATTGTGTAACTAAATCTTCTCTTATATAATAAAGTTTCTCAGCTATTCTATCTATATCTTTGTTTATCATAAACTTACATGTACATTTTCTATGTTACAAATATTGTGTTTGTGTATCAATGCATTATTCCATTTTGGGATATTACAGTGGTATCAGAGCATGATCTTTGGCTCAGCTTGTAGACATTTTGACAACATAAGAAAAGCGTATAGTAGAGATCTACTATGGAGGGATTCAATTTTATCTCATCTTCCTTTAGATCTATCAAGTATCTCTCTAAGGATATCGATGAAGCAAGAAGAGAAAGGCAGAGAGAAACCTCAAGAAGGTTTCAACATGAAGAAGGTCCCAACACTTATTTTCAGTAACAAAGAAGACCAAAGAAGCAAAGATCTTCACATTATTTCACTAGATCCACTTTATTTGAGGAAGAGGACTGGTCTGAATATGATGAAGGCTTAGGGCATGAGACCCTAAGTGAATATCTGTCTAAATACAAGTCACAGCCTAGAGCATTGAAGGAGAATCTCTCTCTCCAACAGTTTCTGAAACTTAAAGAAGAGAGGAGATCTAGAAGTAGCAATAGAAGAAAGAGGCATAGATTCTTCTTGCCTACATTTGATGGATCTTCCACAAGCACCTTGAAGGCTTGGAGGGAATAATTAGTTACATTCTTTCTGAAATATCCTATATTAGAAAGAGAGCCTGTGGAGTTTGCAGCGGTGCACCTAGAGGGTGAAGCAAGAAATTGGTGGCTCAGTCATGTATCGCACATGGAAGTGTCTGCTTATGCAGATTTTATGCAAATATTGAAGAAGAAATATGGTAGGAAGAAACTAGAGACATCTCACATGGTGATATCTCCCATTATCAAGGAGATAGTGCATGAAGAATCAAGGAAATATGTTCTCATTATCACTCAAGAGGAGGAGCCTCTACCACCACCAATTGCAGATGTGCTTACATCAAGAGGAGGATCACTTGCATATTTGCAAGATGGTCTTGAGTTCTTGACATTTGGAGCCCCATGCATGATTGATGAGATGCATGAGGAGGAGGATACTGATACCAGCGCTGCTACAATTATAGAAGTGAAGCCATCACTCTTACCAGCAGTTGGAGAGACCTTTGCACCGGAAGAGGAAACTCTTGTGAACTTGAAAGATGTTTCTGAATCTCAGTTGATCCAAGGTATGCATACACTTTCGTCTCATATTTTTTTAGTACCTCCTATTGAAACTTATGGGGACATGCCATCAGGGCTATTTCATGAACAAGGATTAGAACATCATGCTGATTTGGAGTAGCATTATATCACTGTACAAAGGATCCTAGATTTAATCAAGGAAGAGATGAAGAACCATCCTAGTTTTTCATGAATGAAATACATTCAACCTCTTGAGTTAAAACGTGGAGTTTCAGAAAATGGGATGAGTATGATCCTGTGTACAATGGATGGCTATGAGTTCAACATTGTGCCTTACTTTGAGACAACACATGCATCATCTTGTAGATCTATAGCGATGTCCATGAGAAGAAGTGAAAAGAAGAGGACCCATTCCTTATGGAAGCAATCATATGGCAGCTTTATTCATGAAGCAATGGAAGAAAAGATGATAGATTGTAGACATCTTGAGATGAGAAACATTTTCTCCTTTCTAGATGACACTTTCTCAATAAGCATCTCACAACTCAAATAGAAACTTATACCTACAGTAGATCCAGAACCTTATTGGTTTTGGAGGGCCATTGATGAGAAGAGTGTTGGGTATGTGTTATATTCTTTCCACAACCAGTCCCACGCGATGTACGTTGCACCAGGCGCAACAGGGGGGTCACAGGGGGGGCGGCAGCCCCCCTATCAGGGTCTGGGGTAGCGCCCCAGAAATTGTTTTTTTGGTGTGCGGACCAACTCATAGGTGGACCCACCCATGGTTTTGTGAATTTGTTTGCACATAGTTTTGGGGGACGATGGTTTTCAGCCCCTGGTATTTTGTAGATCCAGTCAAGGGAACTACAATTATGTTCTAATCCAGGGTTAATGGATTAGGGTTCATGTATGCTTCGGCATGCATATATATGTGTTGTAACACTAAAAGGAATATAATGAAAAATCAAGCTGGTCATCCTAATTTGGGATCCAGGGGAAAATCTATGTGTTTATCTATTTTATGTTTTATGCTCTTGCTATTGTTTATTTTCTGTTTTAATATTCGTTTGTAGATAATTTCTGTTCAGGGTTAAAACCTACATTTGGTATCGAAGTTGTTTCGGCTTCAAGGGGATGCCTTTTCAGGTGAGGTTTTTTTTCGGGCCTGTGGTAGACCCTATTCAGTGGGAGATCTGTGGGATCGATTCTTGCGGTGAAAGAAGATGGCGAGCAGTGGAAAGATAGAGATTGAGAAATTTAATGGTTAGAGTTTTGATTTGTGGAAGCTCAAGATGGAGGATCTGCTGGTGGATAAAGACTAGTGGATCGTGGTAGATCCATGTACTAAACCAACGACAATGTTAGATGAAGACTGGAAGAAGTTGGATCAGAAGGTGAAGAGTACAATACGGTTGTGTGTCTCCGATTCTGTATTGTTGAATGTATCTGGGGAAGCTACAGTGCATAATTTGTGGGACAAACTTGGGACTTTGTACCAATCTAAATCTCTGGTGAATAAATTGTTCCTGCGGAAAAAGCTGTATAACCTAAGGGTGAAGGATAGATACTCGGTGATAGAGAATTTGAACGCCTTCAATACGGTGGTAAGTCAGCTATCATCTGTTGATATTAAAATCTCAGATGAAGATAAGTGCATCAGTTTGTTGTGTTCTCTACCAGATTCATGGGACAATCTGGTTATTGCAATAGGTAGCAATACAACTAACTTGAATTTTGATGACATTGTCTCAGCCTTGCTGTCGGAGGAAATGAGATGGAGAAATATGGAGGGCCATAATGGAGATTCCTTATCTATACGAGGAAGGTCCAAAACAAAAACAAGAATAAGGTTTCGAGTGGGAGATCTAAATCTAGAGGGATATCTAAATCTCCTGGAAATTTTGTAAAGGTGTGCTGGAAATGCGCAAAGGATGGGCACTACAAAAAGGACTGTAGATTTAAAGCTCCTGAGAAAGGAAAGGGATCTGATGATGTTACTTTTGTAGAGGCAAAAACCACCTTGGATGAAGGTGGGGATGTGTATTTGGCTTCTTCTTCAAATACACATGTAGATCATGAGTCATGGTTGATTGACTCGGGTGCATCCTTTCACTTCACTCCCCATAGGGAGTGGTTCTGCGAGTATGAGAAATATGATGGCGGTGATGTCTTCCTAGGGGATGATAGGAAGGCCAGAATCGTCGAACGTGGAAAAGTCAAGCTGAAGATGCAAGGTGGAAGGATTAGAACACTTCCTAGTGTTTTGCACATTCCTGCATTGGCCAGAAATCTGATTTCTGTAAGCAAGATGGATGATGCAGGTGTAAAAACAGTGTTCGAGAAAGATAACTGTAAGATGGTTCGAGGAGCACTAGTATTAATGCGGGGAGTTCGGATTGGAACTCTGTACAAGAACTGTTATTGATGGATGCAATAGTTTTGTGGTTCCTGAAAATGGAGCGGAAAGCCTAGCTGTCTCTGGAGAAAAGACCATGCTATGGCATCAAAGGCTTGGACATATTGGAGGGAAGGGCCTTCGGATACTGCATGGAAATGGTATGGTAGAAGGTATGTCTAATTTTTCTCTGGATTTTGATTTCTGTGAAAATTGTGTATATGGGAAGCAGAATCGGGTGAGTTTTCCTTTTGGTGCTAAGAGGGCGAACAAGATATTAGAACTTGTGCACAGTGATGTGTTTGGACCTGTGTCGGTTCCATCACTGGGTAAGTCTGTGTCCTATGTTTCATTCATAGATGACTTCTCAAGGAATACATGGTTATGTTTCTTGAGAAAGAAATCTGAATTCTTTGACAAATTTAAATAATTTAAGGCTCTGGTGGAAAACCAGACAGAGAAGAAGATAAAGGTGCTGAGGACAGATAATGGTGGGGAGTTCTGTAAGAAAGAGTTTGAAGATTTATGTAAGAAGTGTGGTATAGCATGACAGAAGACTACTCCATACACACCTCAGCAAAACGGAGTTGTAGAAAGGATGAAAAAAACGCCGATGGAAAAGGCAAGAAGCATGCTCAGTGGTACCGGGTTAGGACAATAATTCTGGGCAGAGGCAGTGGAGACCGCATGTTACCTGGTTAACAGATCACCTTCATCAGCGTTGGAGGAT
Organism: Pinus albicaulis; assembly: GCA_034641835.2. Lineage (NCBI taxonomy): Eukaryota > Viridiplantae > Streptophyta > Pinopsida > Pinales > Pinaceae > Pinus > Pinus albicaulis. Next base: position 527,180,206 of record CM076576.1, on the reverse strand, counting down.
AAGACTCGACATGAGGTATGGACTGGTAAGAAACCCTCTCTTTCACATTTGAGGGTATTTGGATGTGATGCACATGTACATGTTCCAAAGGAGAAAAAAACCAAGTTGGATAATAAATCTGAAAGGTGCATCTTTATTTGGTATAAGAATGGTTTAAAAGGTTACAAGCTTTGGAACCCAAAAACAAGGAAGGTTGTGTACAACTGAGATGTGATGTTTAGAGAGGTGAAAGATGTTGTTAAACATGAAGTCCTACCAAAGGAACCCAAGAAGATAGAGTTTGAGCTAAAGGAGGATGAATCAGACTCTACAACAGAAGAAGACTCAGAAGAGGAAGAGCCACAAACTCCAGCTATGAGAAGATTAGTTCGGGAAAGAAGGAAACTAGAAAGGTATAGTCCATCTGCTTTCTGTTGAAGTTTTTCCTTAACTATAACTAATGATGATCCCAAAACTGTTAGGGAGGCAGTAGATTCAAAGGATGGAAAACTCTCGAAGGAGGCCATGGTTGATGAAATGGCATCCTTGTACAAAAATGAGGCATGGGATCTGGTGAAGTTTCCGGTTGGAAGGAAGCCCATCGGGAGAAAATGGGTGTTTAAGAAGAAGATGAATGTAGAAGGAAAGGTGGAGAAATAAAAAGCTCGGTTGGTAGAAAAAGGTTATTCCCAGGTGCCAGGGATTGATTTTGGTGATATTTTTTCTCCTGTTGCCAAAGTTACCTCTATTATATTAGTTTTATCTGTTGCTGCTGCATTTGATTTTGAGGTAGAACAGATGGATGTGAAGACAACATTTATTCACGGGGATCTAGAAGAGGATATCTACATGAAATAACCTGAAGGCTTTATGGTGAAGGGGAAGAAAGAACTTGTGTGCAGGTTAAAGAAGTCTCTGTATGGGTTAAAACAGTCACCAAGGATGTGGTATCAGAAATTTGATACCTATATACGGGGACTTGGCTTCACCAGAAGTAAGGAGGATCACTGCATTTATTTTAAATTAATTGGTGACCGTGTTATTTATTTGGTCTTGTATGTGGATGATATGTTGTTGATTGGAAATGACAAAGAAATTATCCAAGGTTTGAAGACCCAACTGTTCTCCAAATTCGACATGAAGGATCTTGGTGCTGCAAACTATATTTTGGGCATGGAAATTAAGAGAGATTGGGCAAAGAGGAAGCTCTGGTTAAACCAGAGGAAGTATGTCGAAACTATATTGCAGAGGTTCAATATGCAGGATAGTAAACTGGTGAATGTTCCTATTCCTGTAGGTGTAAAGTTGTCTGATGAACAGTGTCCCAAGACACAAGAATAAAAGGAGGATATGTCCCATGTTCCATATGCAAGTGCAGTGGGTAGCCTGATGTATGCAATGGTCTATACTAGACCAGAAATTTCACATGCAGTGGGAGTATTGAACAGGTTTATGTCAAACCCGGGGAAGGAGCATTGGAAAACAATGAAGCGGGTTTTCAGATATTTGCGTGGCACTAGTGATTATGGCTTGTGCTACCAGGGAAGACTGAGATTGGAAAGAATGTTGGACATTCACGATTTTGTTGATGCAGACTGGGCTGGAGATCTAGACCAAAGAAGATCTACAAGTGGGTATGTGTTTAGCCTATCTAGAGGTGTAGTCAGTTGGATGAGTAAAAGACAGTCTGTAGTGGCTCTTTCAACTACAGAGGCAGAATACATGGCATCCACTCATGCAATCAAGGAAGAAATTTGGTTGCAGAGATTGTGTTCAAGTATGGGGTTGGTGCAATGAGCTATAAGGATAGACTGGGATAGCCAAAGTGCAATTTTCTTGGCTAAGAACCCTGCATATCATTCAAAGACAAAGCACATTGATGTTCAATATCACTTTGTGAGAGATATGGTTGAGGATAAAAGGGTGTTGCTGGTAAAGGTGGACATTTTGAAGAATGTTGTAGATGCATTGACGAAGTCTGTGAGCACTCAGATGTTCTCTTGGTGTAGAGAAACAATGGGTGTTGCAGAACTGGACTAAGCTCTCTTGTGGCCCCCTTGCAGAAAGAAAACAACAAGTGGGAGAATGTTGGGTATGTGTTACATTCTTTCCACGACTAGTCCTATGTGTTGTACGTTGCACTGGGCACAGTAGGGGGGTCACAGGGGGGTGGAGGCACCCTGAAATTTTTTTTTTTGGTGTGTAGACCCACTCATAGGGGGACCCACCCATGGTTTTGTGCATGAGTTTGCACATGGTATTTGGGGACAATGGTTTTCGCCCCTAGTATTTTGTAGATCCGATCAAGGGAACTATGGCTATGTTCTAATCCAGGGTTAATGGATTGGGGTCTATGTATGCTTCAGCATGTATATATATGTGTTGTAACACTAAAAGGAATATAATGAAAAATCAAGCTGGTCATCCCAATTTGGGATCCAAGGGAAAATATCTATGTTTATATGTTTTATGTTTTATGCTCTCGCTATTGTTTATTTTCTGTTTTAAGATTCGTTTTTAGATAATTTATGTTCAGGGTTAAAACCTACAAAGAGAATCTCATGGAGAGATCTCATTTGAGGTGCACTTCAACATATCATGAAGTGCAATGTTCTTCATCAGTTTGAGGAGGTTGGTGTTCTACAATGGAAGGATACCAAGTTTTTGCAGAATGATATCCATCACCCACATTGGGATGAATGGTTGATAGTATGGAGCAAGGAGTTGCCAAACCACTTGCAGATCTATGATACAGGCCAGCAAGAAGCATGGTTGTGCTAGTTTCTCTTGGGTGAGTATGGTTACCACTCAAGGAGTCATATTTTTCTGATTCATGCCTTACAAATCACTGGAAGAATGCATAAGAAAAAGGCATGGTTGCTTTGTTTGTTGATGAAAGAGTTTGGACATCACATGTTATATCTTATGTTCTTGTATTTACTCTTGTTTTGGATATGTCTCATGTCTTTACATGTATTTTTGTTTGGGATGTATCTCATGTTCATGTATGTACTTGGGGTTGGGATAAATTATAACTCTCATATGATGTGGCACAAAGGAGCTTGTTTGTATTATGTTGATGAGACATCTCACATGTCCATTACTATATTATTGCTCCATGACTTGCACCATGATAATGCAAGGAGGCAGCAAGAATCCTTGTTGCTATGGTTACTATTGGGAGATTATGGGTTTAATTCTTCCCATACATTGCATGACATTGTGCGGAAGAAAGGATGCATGAAGCCTGTGCTTGGGACGCCTCAATAGTATTTTCTACGATTGTCTGCTCGACTGTACTTAACTTGTAATATTCCCAAATTTTCACATGATATTTGGAATATTAGAGTTATTAATAAACTTAATTGATTAAGTAAATAAAAGGGTGGAGGGACCCATAATCCTCAAAGATGAATAAATCCACTTTTGATGTGTGTATGTGGATATTCCAGGTCTATATCTACATATTGGAGTAGTAGAGCAACTAATTAATGTGAAAGGGGTGGAGATCATGTCTCATTAATGAAATAGATCATGGAGGTTGATACAGTCAACTAAGATCATGGAAAGAATCAAATGTAATATCATTAAGCATTCATGATGAGATGATTGAGGAGTGGTGCATTTAATGCACACATGATGGAGAGGGTGATCATTGCATTCAACCATGATGGAGATCATGAAATGATAGCACATTCAACATGGAGACATATGTCCACATGTACAGTGCAGTTATGAGGAGGGCCAAGGCATGAGAAGGTTCATAATCTATATAAAGAAGATGAAGGCACAATAGAAGGCATGTTGAAGATTATTATTGACGTATGATCTATTTAGATCTGGAATTGTCATGTGGCATTCCATGCTTTCTCTTGCTGTTTATCTGAGATTGTAAGTGTTGTTTAGCACTGGGTGTTCCTGGTCGGGAATCCCACCTCTTTCCTTGAGTGATATCTTGGGAGAGGATTGTACTTCATTCATCATCAGGCATTGGTGCCATATTATTCCTAATTTCTGTAGAACATTCATATTCAGAAATTGCACATTTCTGAAGATCATTTTGAGAGGAGGAGGTTGTCCTTCAATATTTTAGTTGAGGAACCGATGAAGGATTCATCCTATCACCTTGAGCTTCAAGATCAGCCTTCTAGTTCTTCAGATTTATATTAGGAATCAGGCCATCTATTATTCATCTCCCAGTAGTAGCAATCCCTTCAGGAATTGCGCAGTCCATTCTTGTAGATCCAACGGAAAGGGGAAGTTGCTAGCATTTCAGCTAGTAATCCAGTGGAGGACCATCCCTTCACATTGTATACATTATTTCCATCATTTCTGAGCTATATTGCATATCTTAGTAGCAGGCTAGAGAGCCTCCTTCCTTCATAGCGTAGTTTTCATGAGCAGTTGTGTAGCAGCAATTGCAACATTCTTTGGAGGATTGAGGAGCTAGATCTTGAGCTTCTAGTTTGTGGATCTAGAGAAGGGATTAGCCCTTCAAGATTAGATCTGATCTTCTGACATATTTTAGCTATCTATTTTTCAGATATAGCTTCATATTTGTATAACCCAGCAGTAAAAGGATCAAACTCTAGGAGGGTGATTTTCCAAAGTTTTAGATCTGGAAAATCCTTTCTGGGTTATCTTGGGCATCCATCATAGAGCCCAGATCTTGAATCTTGGCATCATCAGAGCTCCAAATTTCTGTAGATCTGAATTTTAATTTTCAACCTACATTCATATATTCACATTCTGCTAAAGGGATAGTGCAACATTTTCTTCCAGTAGCTCTACAGTTACGCAGTGCCTACTTTGGCACGTTTTCAGGGTGATTCTAGGCCATCTATTTGGCTAGATCTACTCATATTTTGTACATTGTGTAACTGAATCTTCTCCTATATAATAAAATGGCTTAGCTATTATATCTATATCTGTGTTGATCATAAAATTACATGTACATTTTCTTTGTTACAATTATTGTGTTTCTGTATCAATGCATTATTCCATTTTGGGATATTACATAGTTGTTGTTGCACCCGGCTGTCGCTGTGCTAGATTTCCTCAAAGAGGGATTTATGGAGAACTTGCAGTGGCTCATATGGAAGCCAGGTCAAGTCTAGATGTACTCCAGCGCAAGCATGGACTTCCGCACATAAGGCGGGCAGAATCAGAGTGATTGTTGCGCCTGGCAGGGGGCAGAGGCAGCTCTCGATTATGGAGATCAATTCAGTGGTGGTTGCTTGAGATAACCTCGCTTGTACCATGCTCATCTACAGGGTATCAACCTTGAGCTGAAGAGATTGGAGCTTAGACTGTAATGCGGTAACTATGGCCTTCTTCTGATCTTCTAAGGAAAGCCATATGTCTTCTGAAGTGAGCGTGACCACATCTGCAATTTGCTCCAAATATTCCTCGGTTAAGGTAACCTTAGTCTCCCTACCGAGCCTTGTAGCCCACTGTTTCGTTCGCTGGCCCTTGAGAGGTTTGACTATCCTTTTCATGCCACGCAGGGAACCAACACCCTGCACATCCAGACCCTCAGTTTCCATGTCCTACTGCGATTCCTGCTCCACGCCCTACGCTGTATCTGGGGGACCCTTCATCCTGGTGGAGCCTTCTGGGCCACGAACTTCCAAATTCTTGGCGGTATCAGGTCTTTGGTACTACGCTTGTACCAGCAGTGTTAGCCGTGGATGATTTGAATCCAAATTTCCAGTGCGGTGGCCAAGTGGCAATGAGCCGGTCGATTTCCTCATCGGCGACCATTTAAGGTAGCAACATCCAAGCTGGATCCTTACGGCCCTGAATCTGCACATTGTGCATCGTCACCTGGAATGCTGCAATGTGCTTATATTTTTTGTAGACCGTCGGTGACAAGCATGGCCAGGAGGGAATTGCTGCTACGAGCGCGCTCTGAAACAGTACCTAAAATACTTTGTTTTCCTTAATACGCTGCTCATCCTTTGAATCCCATAAGTTTGCGTATCGTGCCCCTTCACACATGTGCCTCTTGGATCCTTCCTGGGCTTCCCATGCAACCAATGCAATTAGGAGCAGTAGCCAAGAGTAACAAAATTCCCTCTCGTGATCGTGGGCCTCACACACCTTTTCTAGAAATTCATTGCAGAGGAACTACGACCAATTAAAGCAGACACCCTTTTCGCAGCGGCCAGCAAGCTGAATCACATAGGCGGGGATAGTCGTGGTCTGGCACTTGTGCATCCTTTTACAAGCCAGCATCAATATACCCATGTGCACTCCAGGGTCGTTAATGGTGTTTATTATGAACCCTCTAGTTTTTCGCTCGACATGGTAGTCTTCTCACACCTTGTCGGCAATATTTTGCTCATACTTCTTACCGATGTGCTCCATGGGATTCAGCCCCTCCATGGGGAGACCAGTAATGCGGTGAATTAGGGCTGCATCGATGGGAATGTGGTCCTAGATCCACAAGCTACTGTCATGGATCAGGGCTAGCAGCTATCGCACAACTTGGTCAGTTACAGTGTATCGGCCAAAGTGAGGTATCCACAACAAGTTTAGTAATCAATATCCTTCTAACCTGTGTACCCATGACATTGGTATGACCCTTAGCATATCATCCTCTAGTACTCATTCGAGATATAGCTCAGGTGCCAATTATGGGAAGGCCTCCAGGTTGGCAAGGTCGTGATTGTCGAACTTAATTTAGGAGAGCTTGCTGAATGCTTCTCCAATTATGGGGACTTCAAAGTCCCCATAATTAGCGGAATTTATAGATAGGAGTGCAGGCCCTCGAGGTTCTTGGGCATGCACACTGAGGGCCTTCAGGGCTGAACATAGGGCAGTAGCCAAGTGATTGGGGCAGCGAGCCAAGCTTCTTCTTTAGCACACAGAGGTCGCTTCACCGGGTTAGGCAAGCGTGCCTTAGCCACCGTTCGGGGAGATTTCACATTCCGAGGGGTGGTGTGCGACTTCCCCCCAGCCCATTTTGTAACCCTCCCCTGCCCTTGCTCGTGGCCCTTCCCCTTACTCTTCTTTTTCTCCACCTGCTTTCCCTTGGTTGGTGTGGACACGAATTCTTCGACTTCAGGGGTGACCTCCAATACTTCATCGGATGCCCTCTTAGTGGAGGCCACGGTTTGCGATGATTCAGCGGGATTGGTCACAGTCATTCTCACTCGAAAGACAAACTCGGGGTTGCTACTATCAGAGGGGGTAGCACGCCCAGACATGAACATAGCACAATAGTTATGGCAATTTGAAAGGCACAAAGTTTTCAGGACATGCGGAACCTAATTCGGAGATGCCCTCTTCCATTTATAGCATTGAAGAGTGAAGAACAGTTAGATGAAACTTAGCTAAAACTTACCATCAAGGAAATGGTAAAAAATCTTCGGAAATCACCGCATTAATTGCCTACTGCCCACTCCTTCCAACGGTAAAGTTGGATTTTTACCTAGCGGTACTATTCCAATGGCTAGTTTTCATAGCTATGTATTACCCCTGCGTTCCCAATGCACTTCCCTGGGCTTCCTAACCTACGATCAACCCCTGCGCTCCCAACGCACCTCCCAGGCTTTCTGACCTGCAGTCGACCCCTGCGCGTATCACAGGCCTGCCTGCGTTTGTCCTCTTGCCTATGCGTATTCCTCCCAATACATATACTCCAGCCATATATTCATTTGATCGGCACAGAGGAGTCCCGATAGGGCTTAAACCGGCTTCCATTAACATATTATAGCACGAGATCACCGCACAATGTAGCTAACCAAAAAGCTCCTCCATTGGTGATTTCCTTTACCATATAGGGGCCTATCTAGTGCTAACAGAACTTCCCCGGGTGTTTCACAAACTAGCTATCATATAGCAGGACCAATTCTCCTTCCGAAAATACCTTCTACTGAATATGTCTATCATGCCATGCTTTTTCCTGGGCCTTCTGAACTTGCTGATGAAAGTTAGTAATGAATCAATCTTCCTCCAAGGCGACTAGCTGCGCTAAGCATTCCTCCATGATATCGGGCTCTGCCATGTTCGTAAAGGCTACGATGTGTAAGCTAGGAATGATATACTCCATGGTAATAATGGCCTCCTTTCCATAAACTATCCAAAACAGTGTTTTCCTAGTCAATTTCTTGCATGTGGTCTGATAGGCCCAAAGGACCGACAGGATGTGCACGTCCCAATCGCTTCAATCGACATTACAGATCTTGGTCAACACCTATTCCATAATTGTATTAAAATCTTCTACCATTCCATTTGCCTGCGGGTGATATGGGGTACTTTTTGCATGGTGGATTCGAAATTCTTCAGTAAAATCTTGTATTGTTTCATTAACGAAATGCGTACCTCTATTGCTCATCAAGCTCTTCGGACATCCAAACTAGGTTAGAATATATTAAAAAATAAAGTGCGCAGCGGTATCTGCAATAAAATCCTTCACATATTGTGCCTCCGCCCACCTGGTTACATAATCAGTCATAGTGATGATGTAGCGAGCACGTGTCTTCTTACCTAGTGGGTTGATGGGCCCAATGAAGTCTATTGCCCATTTATCGAAAGCCTGCAGGGCCATCTGTGGTTGTAAGAGCATTTCATCTTGGTGCGACAATATTCTTGTCCCTTAGCATGTGTCGCAAGATCTGCAGTAATCGTGAGAGCACTATGTAGTGTGGGCCACCACAGCCCAACTCTTAAGATCTTTTGTGTCGCCGCTTTTCCTACATAGTGACCTTCTGCTACACCTCCGTGGGCTTCTACTAGAATTTCTTGTCTTTCATGCTCTAGTACGTATCTGTGCAGTACCTCATCAACTCCTAGCTAATACAAGTGGCCCGCGATGATGGTAAAGTCAGCTGCGCGGGTCACTACCTCTTTTTTCTGTTGTATTGAATATTCTGCAGGTTCCCTCCCCGTAGTTAAGAATTGAATAATATCGGAAATGTGATCGTCAACCACCTTAATATCAAAGAGTTGCACATCGGGAAATCCTTCCTCTAGGTTAGTTGGTTCTTCACCACTCTCGATTCGGGACAAGTGGTCTGGTCCAACATTTAATTTCCCCGGCTTCACAATTATCTCAAAGTCATATTATTGAAATAACAGTAACCATCGGCAAATCTTCTGTAATATTCCTACTTAGCCTAAGCTAAGAGGAATATTCATTTTTTCTTTATTTTCTATTGCATGAATAAATGAATAAAGGAGGACATGTAAAACTCCTAAGAAGACTAAATAAATCAATGCCCATGTGAACACAGTTAAATCAGGGACATGAAAATAATCACTTGCAGGTGTGAAAGGGGTTTGAGCTGTGAGACTGGGTCAACCTTGACCAAATCTACAACACTGTCTAGGTTCAATGCATCTCCTAAAGGGACAGCGCAATTTTAGAAGGAGGCCCCTCATGTGAAAAGAGCTGACTCATCAAGGTGGTTTAGGGTTTGCAAAGGCTCTCATCTTAAAAAAGGAGAGGGAAGGCAGCAAGATAAGGTTGTTGATTGATGATATTTCTGAGTATTTTGTCTGCTTAGACAAATACTAATTCTATGCTGTTTAGTGGAGGATTGTGCTTGGAGTTCCTATGCAGGGATTTCACCTCTTCCTTTGAGGATTCTTGGAGGATTATTTGCTAAATTGATCCACTATCAGGCTTGAGGCCAAGCTCTACTTTCAATTGCAGCGTTGATCCATTGAGGGTTTTGCTTCTCTTGCAAGCTGAAGCAAGTGCGAGTCTAGATCTATAGAGATATAGTGTATTTTGGGAGCCTCTTCTCATGGAGTGTGTCTTTTAACCTCCTGGAAGACTACCTCTTTTATTTTTACTTCAGATCTACAATTTGGCAGTGGCTATCTATGTCATTTAAGCTACATCGTTGTTCCCATTTCTATAGGGTAAAATTCTTGGGTTGTTGGTTATCGTATATCCCTTTCAAGGCTTTCCGGTGCCCGAGGCAGACAATAATATTAGATGTACAGTTCACAAAGATGGCATATACATGTTCATATTAACTTAAAACAACTTGATGGAATGCGATATAAAATTACCTCTTTGACGATCTCAGAGCCCCTTGGAGAGCACTAGGCAGCGAAGCAAGAGTCCTTCTTCACCGGCTCCAAATCTTAGTCCTGCAATCAATCAAAGCACTCGTGTAATTTATAACACAACATATATCCTATCAATTAAGTCAATATACAATTAAAATCTAAATTATACTCATCTGAGCCATTCATATCATACTTTGTAAATATTCAAACAATAATGACAATATTAAGCATCGAATGGACAAAACAGATACATTTCTATTGATTTTAAAAGAAGGAGGATTACAACTGTCGGTTGTACTAAGCCCTCCTCAGCCTTCCAATCTCTCTATCCCTCAAGTAGTGAAGTCTTAGTCGACAAGCTCTCTAGGAACCTCTTTGACTCTTGGCCTTCACACTATAACACTATTCTCTACTTCACAAGTATTCAGAACATTAGCAATCCTTCGACCTTCAACTAAGAGCCTTCAGCTCCTTTTTATAGGAGAGGGAGAAAGCCATTGTTGCCTTTCTCTTTCCACTAGTTTGGAATAGAAAAAACTAAGATGTTTCTTTAATCTCTATGCTTTTGCCTCCTTGGGAGTTCAGTCTTTTATGGTAGTGACTAATAATGAATTGGTGCTTTGCAGTTTCCTTTGTGAATTGACTCTCTTATGAGGGAAAGCCGGAGATTCAAATCATTCTCTGCGGGTTTTTCCCATTTCAAACTCAAAACATGGGTAATGCTGCCCTCTAGTGTAAACAAAGCATTTCCCTAGCCACTAACGCGGCACATTCACTTCTCTGATGCGTTATAACGCTCTTGTTTTATTATATAGAGGCGTTACCTTGGAAGAAATAGGTTTAATTTAGGTCTTTGTATTCCTTCCATATTTGTCTTCTCCTCTGAGCTGATGAGGAGGTATTTTGACCTGTAACACCCATTGATGGACTATGTTATTTTGATATGAGGTTATTTCTGGTGTTTTGATCACTGTTTTGATTAGAGATCTCTAGTTCTGGGCTTTGCCTTCCACTTAGGTGATCCATGGATTAGCTTGCTGATACATGTTCTATTTAGATCTGATCTATTGTAATGAAATGTAATATTCAGAAATTACTGTAGCATTTTACAGATCTGCAACTTGTATCTCATATCTACTCTTATTTATGCATGATTTGGTGAAAACCCCAAGGGGATCTTGTAGAGAAAACTATATAGTTTCTAGATCTGATATGGATTTGATGTTTTGTCCACAGATTTGTCCTAGATATGAGTTTTAATATGCAGCTACTATAGCTCCTGAAAATAACAATGTTGAGCCATTTCTGCTGATATATACATGTTGTGGCTCTCTTTTCTGAAGCTATCTTGCTCTCTTGTCTCATGTAACTTACTGTATATTGAAAGAGCTTCACTTTAATTTTGATTTGATGTTGTAAATTTATTTATTAATTATATTTGATTGCCTCTTGCTTAAATTTTCAAAGACTGCATTATTTCTGAAGCTGCTTGTTGTGCATAGCTGCAACCCCTCTTGTAGGGTGTTTTCCAACTAGACTAGGTTGTGGGAGATCTGTTTACCACACCTAGTTTGATTTGTTTTTTCTCCCCTTCTGGATCTAGACCCCAGATCTGCTGATCTAAGGGATCCAAGGGCTGAAAAATCATTTATGTACATCAATATCCCAAGGAGTGCATTATTTTTCCAAGCTTGCTGTGCAATCCCAATTTGTGAACATTACAGTGGTATCGGAGCTCCTTTCTTGGCATAGCCTATGCTTGCCTTGGAGCACTAGTCATACTGCATTTAGAAGAAGATGATCCTATTACTGAGAGGGAGAAGAGGTACCAGAATAGAAGTCATAAGAAGTATGACTACATTACTGATGATCCTGATAAGGGTCAAGACAAGGGGAAATCCCCTGAAGCTGTGAATGATAAAGAAGTAGAGGAGTTTGCAAAAACTCTTTTGGAGACCATGCAATACCTTGCCAATGAAATCAAAGAGATGAGGGTGGACAAAATGAGGGAATCTCCTGGGAGATTTCAGTTGGGAGAAAGCTCAGATATGTCTCATCATGGGACTGGTCAACCAGTGAATCTACCACCAGCCCCACAAGCTTCACAACGCTCCACTATGCCTACCTTCTTGGCTATGGAGAATGAAGGACCAAATGAGCAAGCTTCTCTTGAAGATTACTTTGTGGAATATTACTCTCAGAGTTAGAGATTAAAGGATAGCTTGAGTTTCCAAGACTTTTGTCACCTCAAGGACAGAAGAAGACCATGGTAGCAGTATAGAGATGGTGGTTTCTTTCATGGTAGACACCACACTATGGGCAGATTATTTTTGCCCAAGTTTGATGGATCATCCTCCAGTTCTTCCAAGGCATGGGTATAAAAGATGGATATCTATTTCCAGTTGAACAAAGTCCCTGAAGTTGAAGCCATCAAGATTGCAGCGCTACACTTTGAAGGTGAAGCACACAATTGGTGGTTCCATGGATTGTATACATTGGGACACATCAATGTGACTACCTATGTTGAGTTCCTTAGAATACTGGTGGAGAGGTTTGACAGAAAGGATCCTGAAGCACCCTTCATAAGCCTTGCAAAGCTGAAGCAGTCAGGAGATGCAGAGACTTATATCTCTGAGTTTCTAAGATTATCAGTCGTGGTCCCTGATCTATCTATAGCAAGGAGAGTCTACATGTTCATCAATGGCCTGGAGGAACCTTTGCATGGGTTGGTTAAATCTACCAAGCTGATTACTTTGCATGATTCCATTGAGAGAGCTAGAGATCTCCAAGATGCCTTGCCAAAAGCAAAGGAAAATTTCCAAAGCAAGGCCCCTTACTTTTCTAAGGGGAAGGAAGGAAAATCTACTCCTCCTAAGGAGAGCTCTCCGAAGAAACCTCTTGTTATTGATCTCAAGAGGGAATTGAGGAAAAATAAACTATGTTTCACTTTCCAAGAGTCATGGGTACTGGGACATAGATGTGCTACTGGAAGGGCACACTACATAGAAGTCTTCTCAGATCTTGAGGAGGAAGATGAAAATGATGGACCTAGGAGGGGTCATAGCGCTGATGATGATGAGGAAGATCAAACACCATCCAGATATGGGAAGGGAGCCTTTGCTCAAAGAAGTGGGACTCTTGCCTCTTTGAGAGGAGTGCGTAAGTACTTGACCGTAAGAGTACAAGGTTCAGTCATGATCGAGAGAGTGTCTGTCCTGATTGACAGTGGGGAAACCCACAACTTTATTGATGCTCACCTTGTGCAAAGAAGAGGAATCCCCACTGATACTTTTGAGGGATTTTCTGTTTTGGTCCCAGGAGATAGGACCATGAAATGCATGCAATATGTTCCATCACTTTCTGTCACTATGGGATCCTACACTTTGGTGGATCACCTATTTGTAGTTGACATACCAGACACCAATATCATCTTGGGTGTCCAGTGGTTGATTACCTTGGGGAAGGTCACCACTAACTGGAAATATTTTTAGATGGAGTGGATTGACTTGAAGAGTGGGAAACCACAAATGATTCAAGTCATGCACACTTATCCTTCACCTAATCTTTCCACACAAACAACAGAGATGGATTTGCGCAGTGGAAGTAGGGATCTCACAGTTCCTTCTATCATGTTCATGAGGATGCTGCAAGGGACATTCTTATCTTGCGGAAAGCCACCTAGAATGCCATCAGATTCAGATCTTATGGGGGAAGCCTCACAAAGTGATGCTCCAAATCTAGATCCAGGAAGGATTGGAGCAGTGAAAGATCAAGCTACAGCGCTGTGGGAGGAGGAGAAGGGGAGGATCAACCTTCCAACAAATTTTTTTGGCATGTGTGATGTCAAAGGAGAAATCAACAACAAGACAAGCATTCCCATGGATGTATCAACAAAATTGTCATTATTGAGCAGTGTGGATCTTTATTGGAAATCTCAATGGCTTGTAGAGTATTCCAAATATCTCCACACATATATGATACTAGATGGCATGCATCAAGAAGAGGGCTAATTATTCCAAGGAGGAGTCATCTATTATCATGGTAAGGTCTTTTTGGCTAGAGCCTCCAAGATCAAGCAGAAGATCCTACAAGGAGCATATGAAGAATTATTCCTCAGCCATATGTATTCAATGAAGATCTATTCCCTGATCATGAAGAGTTTTGATTGGGAAGGCATGAGACAGGACTTACATTAGCACTTTCAAGAGTGCAATAGCTATGGAGGATTGGGGCTGCCAATGGACTCTTTGTAAGAGTCATCTCAGCCAACTCTTCCTTTGCTTGAAAGGAGGGGAATGCTCATGCACAACTCCATGTGTGTGAAGGATTATGATGGTAAAGGATTTGATCTTGATAAGAAAGTTGTATTTTCTGATATATTACATTCCTTTGCCATGTTTTTGCAAGATATGACTCCTAAAGGGAGTGAGAGATCATATGGATCTCATATTTTTTTGAGGGCCAATGGAAATTCTGAACTTGGCCACTCCCTTGATGTGCAAAGGGAGACTCATTTTCATGATCGGTGCTTCCCAAAGGCACCAAACTTATGTAACACCTTCAACCATGTTAAGGTGACTCATGCAGCAACAGTGTGGTCAAAATTCCACTTACCAAACCTAGATCTAATGAAGACAAGAGGTGCACTATGCTGGCATCACGTGTGGGATTTTGATCCACCTCCTCAAGTTCAGATTTCAGTTTGCATCTATGTACTCTTGCTTCCATACATTGATGATATAGTTGTATTGTTTATGGGGTTGTAAGGACAAAGGATGGGCAGTGTATATGTACCATATGGTTTGGAACTCCAACTTGTACTTCATGATACATGTTTTATATGTAGCATTTCTCCACCCATGTTTATTTCTATTGAGTTTTTCACTCCTGAAGGGATGGACTATGCACATATTATGTTGGCCTTGGAGGAGAAATTCATGATGCTTTGGCTTGCTGAGCACTTGGGTTATGATGAAGACTTGATCCTTGTTGGTGCCAGCAATGAAGGAGGAGAAGTACTACAACTCTTACCCTATCAGTTGCTTGAGGACAAGCAACATTTTGGAGGGGAGGACTATAATATTCCTACTTAGCCTAAGCTAAGAGGAATATTCATTTTTCTTTATTTTTTGTTGCATGAATAAATGAATAAAGGAGGACATGTAAAAATTTTAAGAAGACTAAATAAATCAATGCCCATGTGAACACAGTTAAATCAGGGCCATGAAAATAATCACTTGCAGGTGTGAAAGGGGTTTGAGCTATGAGACTGGGTCAACCTTGACCAAATCTACAACGCGGTCTAGGTTCAATGCATCTCCTAAAGGGACAATGCAGTTTTAGAAGGAGGCCCCTCATGTGAAAAGAGTTGACTCATCAAGGTGGTTTAGGGTTTGCAAAGGCTCTCATCTTATAAAAGGAGAGGGAAGGCAGCAAGAGAAGGTTGTTGATTGATGATATTTCTGAGTATTTTGTCTGCTTAGACAAATACTGATTCTCTGCTATTTAGTGGAGGATTGTGCTTGGAGTTCCTATGCAGGGATTTCACCTCTTCCTTTGAGGATTCTTGGAGGAGTATTTGCTGAATTGATCCACTATTAGGCTTGAGGCCAAGATCTACTTTCAATTTCAGCGCTGATCCATTGAGGGTTTTGCTGCTCTTGCAAGCTGCAGCAAGTGGGAGTCTAGATCTGCAGAGATCTAGTGTATTTTGGGAGCCTCTTCTCATGGAGTGTGTCTTTTAACCTCCGGGAAGAGTGCCTCTTTTGTTTTTACTTCAGATCTACAATTTGGTAGTGGCTATCTATGTCATTTGAGTTACAGCGCTCTTCCCATTGATGGACTATGTTATTTTGATATGAGGTTCTTTCTGGTGTTTTGATCACTATTTTGATTAGAGATATCTAGTGTTGGGCTTTGCCTTCCACTTAGGTGATACATGGATTAGCTTGCTGATCCATGTTCTATTTAGATCTGATTTATTGTAATGAAATGTAATATTCAGAAATTACTGTACTATTTTACATATCTGCAACTTGTATCTCAGATCTACTCTTATTTATGCATGATTTGGTCAAAACCCCAAGGGGATCTTGTAGAGAAAACTATCTAGTTTCTAGATCTGATATGGATCTGATGTTTTTTCCATGAATTTGTCATAGATCCGAGTTGTAATATGTAGCTGCTACAACTCTTGAAAATAATGCTTTTGAGCCATTTCTGTTGATATATACATGTTGCAGCTCTCTTTTCTGAAGCTATCTTGCTCTCTTGTCTCATGTAACTTACTGTATATTGAAAGAGCTTCACTTTACTTTTGATTTGCTGCTGTAAATTCATTTATTAATTATATTTTATGGCCTCCTGCTTAAATTTTCAAATACTGCATTATTTCTGAAGCTGCTTGTTGTGCATAGCTATAGCCCCTCTTATAGGGTGTTTTCCAGCTAGACTAGGTTGTGGGAAATTTTTTTACCACACCTAGTTTGATTTGTTTTTGCTCCAATTCTGGATCTAGACCTCAGATCTACTGATCTAAGGGATCCAAGGGCTGCAAACTCATTTCTTTATATCAATCTCCCAAGGAGTGCGTTATTTTTCCAAGCTTGTTGTGCAATCCCAATTTGGGAACATTACATCTTCCCCCCCAACACAGGATTATTGACTAGCTACTTCAAAGATGAGTGATCCGTGAGCATCTTGAAGTGCCCTCCCAATAGATAATGTCATTATTTCTGCATGTCATACACCATGGCTAGCCCCTCGCGTTCACTAGTGGAGTAGTTACACTCCGCACTAGAGATTTTTCTACTAGAAAATGCAACCGGGTGGTCAATGTCCCGCTCCCCGGGATGTGTAAGGACATCTCCCAGGGAAATCCCTGAAGCATCTACATGGACATGGAAAACTTCTCCCAATCAAGAAATACGAGGATAGGTGTAGAGACCATCTTTTCCTTAAGTAGCTCAAAACTCTTCTGACACTCCACATCCCAAAAAAACGAAATGTCCTTCTTTAGCAAATTCTCCATGGGTGCTGTGATTAGTGCATACCCTTGAATAAACTTCCTATAGTAGCCCATGTGCTAGAGGATGGAGTTTATTTTTTTCTCAATTGTAGAGACTGCTAATTTGATTATAACTGCTACCTTGGTGGGGTCAACCATCAATCCCTACCGATAGACTATGTGGCCTAACAAGATCCCGAAAGGTACACAGAACATGCACTTCTTAATATTTAGGGAAATCTGGTGCTTTCTACAGGCATCCAACATCATGCACAGGTTCTATACGTGCTTCTTTACCAATCCAAATATTGTCCAATCGTCAAAGTATACCTCCAAGAACTTGTGAATGAAATCCTTGATTACTGCGACCACTACCCGTGAAAATATGGCAGGGGAATTTTTGAGCCCAAACGACATGATGGTGTACTGGAAGGATCCCCATTCGGTGGCGAATGTAGTTTTGTTGCGATATTTCGGTGCAATCCCGATCTGATGGTAGCCCAAAAACCCTTCAGTGAACAAGTATGCTTCCTGCCCTCCCACACTATCGAGGCTTTCATCAGAGAATGGCGTAGGGAAGGGATCATGCACGCAGGCATCATTTAGCTTGCGCAGGTCGACACAGACTCTTATTTCTCCTTTAGTCTTTTTCTCTTGGACCACCATAGGGCTTAACCAATATGACTGTTCTACTAGTCCGATGATACCTGCGACTAGAATTTTTTCAATTTCTTCCCTGACTTTCTGCTTATACTTGGGGTTCAAGTGGTAAGTTTGCTGTTTGACAGGGCATGCATCCAGTTTTAAAGTGATGCGCATGACCCCCAGCTCTCTTGTAATACCCTTGAGTTCTGAGAATTTTGTAGGAAATAGGTGCTGGTAGTCTGTGAGAAGTTTTGTGACTTTTCCAACAGTATCGTTGTCCTAGTAGTCCCCAATCTTAGCTATCTTAGGTTGTTCTCCTATTCCAATGTTGACTTCCCTTAACTTCAGAGGCTTGGTCACATCGACGATCTACAGTGGGGGTCCAGCAACTACGTGTTCACCCTCTGACTCTGGGATAGTGATATTTCGCAGGTCTTCGTAACATTCCTCCATTGATAGATTGCAACAGTTAGAAATATCCTGCATCTACGTATCCCAAGATGGTGCCCCATACTCCACATGAGGGCATGATTCATCAAATACTAGGCCATATATCTCCTGCAAGGCTTCGTCTAATGCCTCAGTTCCGCCTATCAACCCGAACGTCCCCACAAAATCATCCTTCATGGTCTCCCAGTGGCGGGTGCGCTGATGTAGCTCTGCATACAAATACCATGCAGTGGGGATTGGTCGCAAGGCATGCATGAACAAGTGGACCCATCTGCCCCTGGTCCTTTCACACCACACCTCCATCCATGTGGACAAGTGCTTGCGCGGATACCCTTGGCCAAGGAAAGTCTCCATGTGTAGGTGAAACAGAGGTTCAAACCATAGGATCATCATCTTGCGACATTACTCCCAATCGTGAAACATCCCCTTATGAGTTTCCCACCATCGCGTAGGGGTCGCATGCATGGCTAGGTTAATCACCCACATTCTTCGCTCCCTTGGGACATCTGCTTTGAATTCTCTAAGAAAATCCCTAATACTACCAGAACCATCAAAGTAAGGCAGATCTCTTACCTCTGAGGAGATACACCGAAGCTCTTCGTGATCCTAAGACACCATAGCGCAGATATGTCATGTAACCAATTTTTCCAATTTTCGATCTCCCTATCGGAGTCAAAGAGGAATTCAATATCTTTCTCCCAACAAGGCACGCCATCAGCCGTAGGATTAATCAAATCCTCGTCCTGGGCGGTTAGTTTATAGATATGATCCACGTCGTCTTCTTCACGCACGGGTTGTGTATACCGCTCTCCTTCTGTTGGGTCTAGAGGGACTATTACTCTCGTACCCTCATTCTCAAAAACCATGCTCCTTTTCTTCAAGTTGATAATGCCTCCCATGTCTATAGCCCAATTTAGTCCTAGGAGCACAGGATAAGGGTCTGCATCCTCTACAATTTGAATTACCTCAAAATCCGCGTATACCTTAACCTCTGTGATATCTACCATAATATTTGATAGTGTCCCCAATGGTATGATCTTCTGTTGGTTAGCCATGTGCAGCTGTATAGTAGACCATTCCAGCTTAGTTTCTCCCATCCTCTGCCACATCTATTTGGGCAGGACATTCGCATCGGATCCCAAATACAAGATGAGTTGATCCATTTCATAATCACCAATCTACGCAATTAGCCGCATTTCCTGACGAGTGTGTTTCTTATGCTTGTAAAGTTTGTGAACATATTTAACTTATATTGGAGGGTCAATTTTTTCTGCGCAACTATCTATCAGTGCTTGAAGATTTTCTACTACCTTTTGGTTGCATAGCAACTTCATACATGCATGTAGGAATGGTTTAACTTCATCGTCCACTTTTAGTTTTGTTGGAGCTTTGGAACTAGATGCCTCATCCTTGGTAAAGTCTTTGCGAGCTTCTATGAAGGTTTCTTTCCCCTTCTGTAGGTCCAAGCTTTTCTTTTTGATAGAATCTTTTTGGATAAGGGATTCAGCCGCAGCTCTTTCCTCAGCTCTTCCAGTAGCCATGCCACTGTGCGTTATGACATTAATACTGGGCCCCTCATCACGTGGTTGTACCTTAACCCTTTGCACATTCTGCGTTGGCGTCTGCTATTTTTCCTACATTTTTTCTATCAGTACTAGACAATCTTTGATCACATGATCCAATTGTCTACAATATTTGCAAGATTTTTTGGGTGTGGAGCTTGATTATCTTGTTTATTTTGTATCATAATGTTGGACCCCTATACCTTAATGGGGCGGCAACACCACCCGAAATTAAACGCTGCCTGGGGGGTCTAGGGGGGGCGACTGCGATTTTATGGATTCCCCCCCTAGCGAGGGGTTTTGGGGGCAGCACCCCCGAAGCTAAAAACATATGTAAAATTGCCTTGTAAAAGTATATTAATTTATAGTCAATTTGGGTCGTTCATTAGGCGGATGATCTGATGGTAGAAGTTATGTTTAGTTTAGGGTTTTTTTCCCTAAAAGGCAACCCCTCACTTTGTATGAGGGTATTTTATTGCGGCTATGTATTGTATGTGTATTCTCAGAGCGAGAGAAATATAGGGAAACTGTGAGAGAGAACAGAGGATATTACAGTGGATCTGCTATAGGTTGTGTCTCTTAAATTTGTTGGATAATAGAAAGGAAGGACTGTCTGTTCGAGGTGGACGTAGCCCAAACTGGGTGAACCACATATATCTATGTCTCTCTGGTTTTATGTTTTTTGTGTGCTTGTGTTTTCCATAAACTTGACTTGGGGTTTCTTGACTAAATCCAGCCAAAATTTCTAAGTGAGACAACCCTGCTCACTCTAGCCCTTCCCCCCTCAAATTTTTACCCAGGGTAGTTGTTAACTTGGCATCCCCCCTATCACCTAGGCCTAACCCAGTGTCTACCAGTGATTACCCAAGGGTATGCATGCCATACCAAGTCTTATAGTAGTATGCCCATTTACATGAAAAAATTAACTCCAATACAATAATATTTTTTATTGTTTCGTTGTTGGTATTCTTTGTTTTCTTTTTCATGTTTCTTTTCCTACAACTGATTCTTATACAACAAATTTTCATTGAATATTACATCTCTGCTCCTAATGATTTTGTGATTTTCATAATCATATAAGCGATAACCAAAATCATTAACACCATATCCAATAAAGGTACATTTCTTTGATTTTTCCTCAAGCTTTGTTCTATTTTCTTTATTAATATGGGCAAAGGCCTCACAACCAAAAGGCTTTAAAAAAGATTATTTTACCTTTTTACCTATCCATGCTTCTTCTAGAATACCACCATCCAAGGAACTTGAAGGCCCTCTGTTTATTAGATAAAGAACAGTATCTACAACATCTGCCCAAAATTGTAAAGGAAATCTTGCATGCAATCTCATGCACCTTGCACACTCCATGACTATTCTGTTCATCCTTTCTGTCACACCATCTTCTTGTGGTGTTCTTGGAAATTTCTTCTCTCTACGAATTCCATGCTCTGAACAGTACCTATCAAAATATTTGCTGCAATATTCATCTCCATTGTCTGATATGAGACACTTCAACTTCTTTCCTGTCTCAATATCAACCAAAGCTTTCCATTTCTTGAAAGTATCAAATACATCATATTTATTCTGAATACAATAAATCCAATTTTTTCTAGTTGCATCATCAATAAAAGTAACATAATAATGAGAGCCACTGAGAGATTCTACCTAAGCAGGTCCTCATACATCTATATGCACAAGCTCTAATTTTTCACTCTTCTTTTATTTTCCAACTCTAAGAAATATGACTCTCTTCTGTTTTCCATAAATGAAATTATCACAGAAATCCAAATCAATAATTTTTTTTTTTACAGTAACGGTTATGGAGTGTTTATATTCAACTTGGCCTGAATGCCAGAAATCTGGTTACATTGAGGGCGTCTATATCATGTTGCCCCTCACTTCTGAGATTTAGAATGAAGCTAAAATTTGAGGACTTCCTCCTTGCAGAGATAACTATAAATTCAATTTCAGATATTTTCCCCAATTTGAAAATGCAAACAAATTGATTTAGAAGAAAGCAGTAGAACATGAAAACAATCAGCTTATGGGATAGGTTCCCATGTTTCTTCTTCATCTTTCAACTTGACCCCAACAGGGAGGAGGGCATCTTTGTTGGCCTCTCTGTCCGCCTATTTATTATGATTTCTAAGCACATGATAGTAGTTCAGCTTTTGAAAAAAAATTTCCAGGCCCTTGATTCTGGCAATCAGTCTTGCGAATTTAAGGTCCGATGCTGGAGAGTTTGAGATCATGGCATTTATGATGATTTGTGAGTCTCCAATAATGTTAGCTTCCCTTATATTTAAGTTTTTGAGAAGCTTAAGACCTTGAAAGAGGGCCAAGGCTTCCGCTTGGATGCTGGATGAATCGCCAAGTCCCCAAGCATAGGAATGAATTTTTTCCCCAACTGGACTTACAACAACGCCTCCTGCGCCAGCTTTGCCCGGATTTCCCTTTGCTGCCCCATCAAAGAAGAGAGAGTGTCTTGAATGAGATGAAAGCCAATCTTGAAAGTCAGTTTTAGATTTTCTTATTTTCCAGTCTTTGAAAGGAGGAGTGTTTCTCTCTGTTGTTTGGAATTGAAAATCAAGGGATGCTCCCCAGGAAATGTCCTGTTGGCTGAGATTAGAATCGTCTTTTAAATCAGTCAAGCACTCTTTCAGTTGACATTTAATCTTGGTTTCTAATACCTTTTGATTCTATTCGACATTTCTGAAAATTCTTCTATTTCTTTCAAGCCAGATCTGCCAGCAGATTACCTTTGGAAGGATAGCCCATGCAGTTTTGATAATCCAATTTTTTGGAGGAGGACCGGGATACTTGTACGCCCAGCAAGAGAAAAGATCAGCAGTGGAAAAAGGTAGCAAAATGCTGGGATCCAGAATGTGGATGAGGGAGAACCAAATTTTCTTAGAGAAGCTGCAGTCAAGCATTAAGTGGACAACGCTCTTTGCATTTTCTTTACACAGAGAACATCTGGAAGGGCCATGGAATCCTTTCCTTTGCAGAATGTCGAACGTGAGAAATTTACCATGGCAAAGAAGCCAAGCAAAGAAATCGATTTTGGGCCATGAAGGGATACGCCAGACACCATGCCAAGGTGCTGGGTCAGGGGGAATGTGTGGTCTCTCACTCAGCTTAGCATATTCCATGGAGACCACGTAGCCTCTGGCATTATGCCCCCAACCTCTTGAGTCTCTTTTCATTTTATGCAAGGGTGCCAATCCATGAAGGAGGTTGAGCAGCGTGGTCCATTCGTCAAGCAAATGAGACGGCACAACAAGACATTTCCATCCTGCCCAAAAAGAATCACTCCACAGCGAAATATCCCACAACATTCGAAGCCCCTCTCCCTCCATCCAGCAGTGCAGCGCTCTAATGGGGGCCCTGTGTTCAATAGGATCCATGTTCATGATTCTGTCAGTCTAGATGTTAATCTTTTTGCCGTTCCCTGGAATCCAGAAGGAGTGCGCATTGAATAGAGGAGCAGGTTTTGCAAACAATTTAAGGAAGGACGAATTCGGCTGATGAGTTACTTTGTCCAAACAGCTGGATCGAGGGCCTCTGAAATATTTTTTCTAGAGAGCCAGTTGAGCCCAACTTGGCTTGGGCGCAATGATCTTCCAGATAATCTTTGCTGCCATAGCCATATTCTGCTGACATAGATTTTTAAAATTCAGACCACCCTCCCACAATGGCTTTGAGATGGTTTCCCAACTGAGAAGGGGGAGCTTGTTTTCATTCTGTTTGCCTCCCTTCCAAAAAAACTTCCGAATGTACTCCTCCATTTTTTTTAAAATACTAGCCGGAGCGAGAAGCACAACAAATTGATAAAGAGAGAGACTAGAGAGCACAGGTTTGATTAGGACCGATTTACCAGCAGGGTTGAGCCAGGAGTATCCCCAGGCTTGGATCCTGGTCTTGAATTTTTCAAGTTGTGGAAGCCAGTCTTTGCTTACAGGTCTTTTATGATAAACAGGAAGACCCAAGTATTTGAAAGAGGTCCAAGAGGACGAGGCTGCAAAGCCCAAACATCTAGAGATAGGAGAGAGCAATCTGGGCGAGGTGTTCCAACTGTAGATATGGCATTTGTTTTTGTTTAAGACACTGCCTGAGGCCTCACAGAATTCATCCAGAACTGCTTTGAACTTGGAGGCAGAGGAGAGAGTGGCAGCTCCCAATAACAAAGTGTCATCCACAAATAAGGCGTGATTTATGTTTTTGACCCCTCTAGCCACACACAAACCATTGATATCTTGGCTTTGCATCTTTTTATCTAACAGGAAGCTGAGGACAGAGGCTTGGATTACAAAGAGCAGAGGTGAGAGTGGGAACCCCTGCCTAAGCCCACTCGAAGCTTTAAATAAATCGGTGGCTCTGCCATTTACTAGAGGAGCAATCCATGGCTCCAGTATGCAAGCCCGGATCCATTTAATGAAATTTGCTCCAAACCCAAACTTGCTCATGATTTTTAACAGAAAGCTATGATTTACTCGATCAAAAGCATTAGCTAAGTCGAGTTTAAGAACCATACCTTGTTCTTTCCGATGTAGACTTGAGTGGATTGCCTCTTGAACAAGGGTGAAGTTGTCCACGATCTGCCTTCCTTGGATGAAGCCTCCTTGATTCTCCGGAATTATTTTAGGAAGAATGAGCTTCAGCCTGTTTGCAATTACTTTAGTGATTAGCTTGTACCCTGTATTGCATAAAGAAATTGGGCGGAATCTATTGAAGTTGTTGGTGCCCTTCTCCTTGGGGATGAGGGCTAAAAAAGCTGAGTTTGTGCTTCCTCTGATTTTCTGCATGTTTTGAGATTTTTGGACCATTTTGAGAAGATCCTTTTCAACTATCAGCCAAAAAACTTGAAGGAACCTGGCAGAGAAGCCATCCGGGCCAGGAGCTTTGTCCGGATCCATGGAGAAGAGGGCATTTTTAACTTCTTCTTTAGTGAGTTTGGCCTCAAGAATCTCATTCATGCGAGGGGATATTGAAGATGAAACAATGTCTAACAGATATAAGTATTGGTCCAGTTCCGTGTCCTCATTATACAATTTTTGAAACTGGGAAAAGGTTGCTTTCTTGATGTCCTCAAATTCCTTGTGGGTGACGTTGTCCTCCTTGATCTCAGAAATAGAGTTGAAACATTTTCTGGCCTATGCTTGCTTATGGAAGAAAGAAGAGTTCCTGTCCCCTACTTTAAACCAGAGATTTCGAGATTTTAGTCTCCAGTATTCTTCTTCTGCTAAGCAGGCCTTGTGAAAACTCTACTGAAGCCGAGCCTCTTGGTCTATAAGCTCTTCTGTGACGATAACATTCTCCATTTGAGATTGATGAAAAGCAAGAGAAGCTTTGATGGATTTCCTTTCTGAGGTAGGGTTGGGAAGGGTTTTGGCCCATCGTTTCAGAGCCCCTTTCACCCTTCTGAGCTTTTCCTCCTAGACAAAGAAAGGAGATCCTTTGACTGGCTGAATCCAACAATCCTTGACTAATTGCATGAAATTTGGCTCCTTGACCCAGAGGGGATTGAATCTGAAAGGGATAGGCCCCAGATCAAGATGGGCCAGGAGATCGAGCTTGATGGGCTTGTGATCCGAGACGCTGTTAGTGAGAATATTCATTCTAGGTTCTAACCTTAGCAACAGAAAGGAGCTTTGGATGAAAAACCTATCTAATCTGGCAGCTATATGACCTGGGCCAGCTCTTTTGTTAGACCAAGAGTACTTACTGGAGGAAGGTTTGACATCCAGCAGATCCCAGTCCTGCATAAGATCCTCCGCCCATTCCCTTGCCGGATCTCGGACTGCGCTACCTCCTCTTTTTTCAGACGGGTGAAGAGTGAGGTTGAAATCTCCAGAAATTATTATATTTTCTAGGTTTTCCAAGTCTGCTTGATGTCTTATAGAATCCCAGCAGTCCTTTTTTTCCCCAACATTGACAGGAGAGTATACATTAAATAGACAAAAATTTTCTTTGGAGTCTAGATTCTGCATTTTAAGCATCAACCAATGTGTGTTGCTAACTTCATAATTGGCTGCAAATTTGTTGGCATTCCAAAGTGTGCCAATCCCTCTCGAGGCTCCCTGGGCAGAGATTGCTTTTGCTTCACTTCTAATCCAAATTTTCTTGCTTGCATTCAGGAAGGCTACGTCTTCCAGCTTGGTCTCTTGGACGAGAAGTATGTCTGGAGATTCTGTTCTTATTAAGCTTCTAATGGCTTCTTCCTTAACTTTTCTCCCCATACCTCTACAGTTCCAGGAGATAATATTCATTATTTAAGTTTCTGGTGGGCTCCCTTGGAGCCTTGAGGTTGATTTTTCGTCATCCTAGGCTTTGAGGCTAGCAGCTTTTCCAGAGTAGGCTGACTGCCCTGTAGCTTGTCTTTGAAGGTCTCCTGCTCTCTTTTTTCCCTATAAATTTTGCGACCTCTAGTGGATCTCCTTGCTGGAGTTTGGGACTCTCCTATTTCTCCTTCCTCCTTTGACTCTTCTGTTTCCTGTAATTCTTCTTCGTCTTCTAGAGCCATGCCTTTGGGGTCTTCATCCCTTGTTTCTTTGAGGGAAATTGAAGGGGTGCCTTTACTTGGAGAGGCTTATTTTTGGGTCTCGATCTCCTGAGTTGCTTCTGTTTGCTGGCTTAGAAGCACGAACTTGTTTAATGAAACCTTATTGGGAGGGGGGCGCTGGGCATTGGCCTGAAGAGGGCCTTTCCCATTGAGTCCTCCCGATTTTTGTCCTTTGTGGTTGATATTTGTACGCTTAACTTGGTTCCAACCCTCTTCATTTCCTTTCTCTTGCTCTACATTAGTTGGACAGTTTCTGGCAAAGTGCCCATGAACATGAAATTTCCTGCATTTGAATGGCAACTGCTCATAGTCCAAGATCTGCACATGAGACCAACTACCGACATTGATTTTGATTGCCTCTAGAATACCCACCTCGAGAAATACTTCAACGCAGATCCTAGCACAGTCATACTGATCCTTGTTATTTTCCTGATCTATGAATTTCCCGAGGGTGTTGCCAATGTGCTTCAAGGAATCCCAGTTCCAGCAGTGAATTGGGAGATTCGGGAGCCGAACCCACACCGGGACAGCCTTGGGGACATCAACAGCCGGATCAAAATCCGGAGTCCATTTGTTCAAATAAAGGCCCTGAGAGCCCATGAAATACGGCCCGTTTTGGAAGATCAGATCTTTGTCTTATT
The DNA here is from genome assembly GCA_034641835.2 of Pinus albicaulis. Taxonomy (NCBI): domain Eukaryota; kingdom Viridiplantae; phylum Streptophyta; class Pinopsida; order Pinales; family Pinaceae; genus Pinus; species Pinus albicaulis. Next base: position 527,153,338 of record CM076576.1, on the reverse strand, counting down.
TGGAGGAGAATTCGAAGAGGAAGTACCCTCGCCCGAGAAAGTAAGAAGCAACACTTTTCTTGATCAGAGGAGCCCAATTCCTGTTAACCCATTGCTCAGTAGTTTTCGGGGAAGGCCAAAGCCTTGTGAATTGGCCAGTTAAACCCCACTCAGCTAGAGACAAAGCAACTTGCATGGGGGTTTCTGGAGGCAAAGAGATCTCAGGGATATCATCAAGCTTCTTAACGAATTTTGAAGCTTTGCTCTTTTTCTTCCGGGGCAAATCAGCGAGAAGCTAATTAAAAGCAGTGACAGAAGGCGGCAAAGGGGGCTCCTTGGGGGAGCCCTGCGTGTCCATGGGACCGAGACTAAGAGAGGCCGCCGCAGGGCAGCCACGCTACACAGAAGTCAGCACTCGAAATGAGGCTCAGAATCGCGCAGAGAAGGGGATCAGGCCTTGGCAGGCCGCCGCAGGGCAGCCACGCAGCACGGGTTTCAGACCTAGCAGTGCTGCATAGATCCGATCGATCCCGTCAACTTAACATTTTTTTATTAATATTACCGAACTAGTTCAATGATATTTAAAAACTAGAAATCCAAATCAATATTATTCAAACCAGGAAACAAATTTCTTGAGTGAAGAATATTCATCCCCTTCTCACTCATGTGTTTGAGCCTATGATGCCATAATGCTGCATCTTCTCCTTTGGAAGTTAAAGCATTAATAGAGTTAGAAATTCCATTGCATAAATACAATGTACTAACCTTTTCATCTTTTTCTATTACCAGGGCTCCTTTGGTGACCTTCCACGCTTTATCTGTGAAAGTTGTCACACAACCTTCACCTCCTAACTACCTTGTAGAAATCATATTTTTCTTCAGATCTGGAACATGTCTTACCTCCTTTAATAGCCATTAGTTTCCATTCTCTTGTTTTACAAGAACCTTACCCATTCCAACAATTTTACAGGGTTTATCATCACCCAAAAGGACTTGTCCAAAATCTCCTTGAACATAGTCATGAAAATATTTCTTATCAGGTGTGGCATGGAATGAGGCCCCTGAATCTAAAACCCAAGAATCAATAACATTTTCGAAAGAAAGAATCAAAGCATCTTGTAACACATCACCTGTCACATTTGCTTCATGATTGTTTTCTTGTTGTGCATCTCCTTCTTTTCTCTTCCGAGATATACAATCTTTCTTTAGGTTTCTTTTCTTTCCGAATTTCCAGCACACTATCCCCGATCTAGACTTGGATCCGCCTTTCCTTGATTTACTGCGATATCCTGAGCTCTTTCCTCTTTCCATTCTTCTTCCCCTAGACTCTGCACTCAAAGCATTACCAGATGTCTCATCGGAGCTTTTCCATCACATTTCCTCACTGAGGATAGCACCGAAAACATCATCAAACTTTAAAGTACGAGATCCAAAGACAGAGTTACTAATGGCCATAACTAAACCATTCTAGATTTATGGAAATGAGCACAAAAATAAAAGAGCCCTAACTTCATCATCAAATTTTACCCCTACAGAACTTAACTGACCAGTAACTGTATTAAAATAATTTCAATGGTCTGTAACAGACCCACCTTCAGACATCTTCACATTAAATAAATGTTTCATAAGAAATACCTTGTTTGAGGCCAAGGGTTTTTCATATATTTTCGCTAATGCCTTAATCAAACCCTCTATTGTTGTTTCCTTCGAAATATTGAAGCCTACCGATGCCACAAGGCACAACCATACTGTTCTGAGTGCCTTTCTATTGAGAATATCCCATTCTGCATCTGTCATAGCCATCGGCTTCTTTGTTTTTCCGCTCCATGGTAGGTACAGGTCTTTTTGATATAGATAATATTCCATCTGAATCTTCCATACTAGGAAGTTTTGGCCATTAAATTTCTCGAACCTAAACTTACCATCTTCCACCATTGCTCCCACTCGAACTAGGAACCCTTCTTTCCTGCAAGTTTATCAACCAAATAGACCTTCGGCTCCGATGCTAGTTCTTAGAAATTACGGCAGAAATAATAAAAAATTTACTGAGAGGAATAAACATAAAAGGTCAGCAAAAAATCATAAACATAAACACATGTGTTTATCTAGGAAAACCCCAAATCCAGGGCAAAACCCAACCAATGAAATTTCACTAAGCATTAGCCAAAACCCTGGCCAATTCGTCCAAGTGAGCCTTCATCGCTCACCTCCAGGCTTGCTTTACAATGAAGTCTTCCCAACCTTTTATAGGCTCCATTACATGCAATACCATGGGCTGAAAAACTATGGGTGCATAATACCATGTGCCCCAAAACCACTACTATTTACCCTAGTCAACATTTACTCTATCCCGAGTCAATTTTACCTAACAAGATTTTCGTGCAGGGTTCAGACAGTCCTTTTCAAAGTGCCCTACTTCTCCACAATTATAACAGATCAATTGCCCACTTCCCAGACCTACGCTTCCACCTCTCCCTCCCTCAGCCTCTAGTGGGGGAGCCTCCTCGTCCCAAGGGAGATAGTGGTGAAGAAGATTCATCCTGTACCCTGTACAGGTTTCCTCAGTTTATCATTAAGTCATATGTCCGACAGTTGTGTTCGTCATGTCCACAGATGAGAAGAATCGACACCATTGTTGCTTCAACTCTGAAACATAGGCACCAAGATGGGGGAAGTGGTTGGTATCATGTAGTCCAGCTACACAACAGTCAACGCACCATAACGTGGGACTGCTTGGTCCAACAGCCTCTTTAGGGTGCACTGGGTTGGGCCCCCTAGCCTGCATGTAGTCCACCAACAGAGGGCACTGATACTTGGTGTGGCCTGACACCCTGCATCTTATGCACCATACATCTAGGCTAACTTCTTTTCCTCACTCTTTCCACAAATTCTGGATTTCGAGGTGAATTTCTTCCAGCTATCCATGGATCTACTTTACCCCAAACTGGGCATCATCTCTTGGCACAACTTCTAGATTCATATCAATCTCGAAGGCTTTCTCTTGTGTCTCAATCTCTTTCTGACCCATAGTCTCTCGTAGGTGAGGTAATGGCATGGAAATGAACCATTCCTTGTGTTGCCTATCCTCATACTTAAATTCCCCATATCTGATAACCTTCTTTAGCCACTGATTAGCCTCCCATACTGACTCAGTGGGTCCTTGTTTAAAGTCTTTCAAGTCAACCACTAGTTGAGTGTAGGACTTAGGCTTCTGAAACTATTGTTTCAACATATTCTTAATCTCTTGTATTGATGGATTCGCATGTTGGCCTACGCACCCAATGAACCAATCTAGGGCCCTTCCTTCAAAGGCGAGGGATAGCTGTGCCCTTTTTACAGCATCGCAACAACATTCTGCATAGTCCATACTGATTCCGCTATGAACCAAAATCGGTCCATGTCTTCGTCTCCTACACCCTTGAAGGTGGGCAGCTTCATGTGTGTGGCCATATCTTCTTTCGGTAGTGGCGGAGGTGTAGGGAGGTTGTTTCCTTTTTGCTAACTCAATGATGGTGTACCAGAAGACTAGTTCCTACATGAGCAACCCGCTCTCTTAATGGGCTGTAGATGGATCTATCCCCTTCTCGGTTGACTCGGTAGTACTACCACTTCGTTTTGTACTCTCACTCTGATCAGAGGTCATTCATTCGGTGTGGCTGCACAAAATGCCCTTTTCGCACAATAATATTTTCATTAGTAGTGGCAATGTTCGCAAGAACTTACCTCAGAATCCTTTGAAGAACCTCTGCTTTGCCTCAGAGTAGGATATAAACTGATCGACTGTGAATTCTCTTACAAATCCTCCTAGCACAATATCCACCCAATGATCTACAGTTCGGGTGATTGTGTTGTCAGCCTTCTCCAACTGTTGAATCAATTCCGGAGTCCACTGCGTAACCTGATCATCTTTCCAACACGTTTGGAATTCTACTAGCCTTGCTAGCGATTCCTGGAGCTCATGCCAAAAGTTACAAAGAAAATTTCATATACTTCTATGAAAATATATTTTTTCTTCCACTTCTTAGTTGTTAGCTTTATGCTGCGATTCTCTTTTACTGAAAATTCCTGAATTTGTTTTTTGAACCAGTCTTCGAGCTCCAAATTATCAAGTCTCCAACAACCTCGTGGCATTACCCGATCCCTCTCTCAAAATGCTCCCGGTCCCAGTAACGGAACCATTTGTTGGCTTGAGGGGTCCTGACATTTGTTGGCACCCTGGGATAGAATGGGTAATTAAGGCAGATCTTTTTGAGTTCTATTAGTTTCGCATAGAAACAAGCTTATTACCGAGCCCTTAACAATATAACAACATGTAAACATAAACAAGCTACTATTATTAATCGGATCTTAGCAACACCTTCGCGTCCACGTGCGCATCATCAATTATCATCACAGAATAACACAATCGCAGCTAATTCATTTCTCATAGACACGATCACAACTCATTCAAATAACACAGAGGTACTTCAGTAGTAAACACAACCAATTCAAATAGCATAGATATATTTCAATAGATTTTGTGTTCATTAACATCCAAAACCAAGTTACAAACCCAAATCACAGCCCGCACACACAGCCAGCGGGGTCCGCACACAGCAGGACTGAGGATCTCTATGCACACAGCCAGCAGGAGTCCTTACCCAAAACTACCCAAAAAAGAACTCAAAAGTTCGTACATAGCATCAACGTTACTTACTTCTAGACTCAAACTATCTATCTATTTATATCATCATAGCTCGCGTTATCATTTGGTCTGAAAACCGTGGTTTGCGGACTCTAGGTCTACCATTTGACCCATTACAATATGTTGGGAGCTTTGAATCTCCCCAAAGCCCTTGCGCTAGAATAATTACTACAAAAATATATCAAAAACTCAGCGTTGGAACATATCAAAACGCAGCTAGGGGACCCTATTCCAACACAGTTGTACCTACTACACATGTTATTTCTTCTATGGTTGTTGCTCAGTCTTCTCAAGCGGGTCCTTCAACCCCTAACCCTCAAGTTTCGAGTCTACAGACTCTGTCTTCCCAAGCTGGTATTCAAAAACCATCTGTATCGAGAATTTCACAACCACATGCTAGTTTACCTTTGTCACAACCTTTTACTAGTCTAGTTTGTTCACAACCTGGTCCAAATTATCCTGGATGGAAATATTCATATTATCATATACCATGGCATCCACATAAACCATTCTAGCAGTATTAGGCTTATATAGGTTCTTTTAATCAAGCCTACCCCTATTTGGGTTACCAACAGCATAATCCTTTTCCTTGTGCACAAAGGCCTACTTCCCAGGCAATTCCATCTTATCCTGGTTATGCTCAACCTGACTTAAATCGACAGTTACTGTTTTTTGCAATGTTAGAGTTACCAGATTTAAATCGACTCACCCATGATCCCATTCATTATTTACCTTGGTGGCTAGTGATTCCTCATAAATTGCCCTCGGACATTCCAAAATTCAATGGAAATTCTGGAGAAGGCCCATCTACGCATGTCATGACTTATCATTTATGGTGTTCATCTAATTCCTTAAATGATGATTCTATTAGATTGTGTCTTTTCCAATGAATGCTTACTGGTACAGCCGCAAAGTGGTATAATGGATTACCACAAGCTTCTTTTGATAACTTTACAGCTTTAGCCACTACCTTTTTAAACCACTTCCAGTTACCCATCAGATAAAAAACTGGAGTGGAAATTTTGACCAGCTTTAAACAGACCACTGCTACTCATATATTGGACCATATACATGAGTTGTGTCATTGTAAAATGGTTAAAAAATTTGTTCCTAATCAAATTTTAGCTAAGTGGTTTATTAAGTCCTTGTTTCCATCTATCACTGAGGATGTGGCCAAAGGCAGTGTTGCCACAGAAGAGAAATTAATTTCTCATGCCAGTATCTAGATCTGATTTAACTCAGTCTGGCATGCTCTATGAAAGATCTCCAAATGTGCTGCGACCAAATTTTACTATTTCTCCCGCTCCATCTGGTTAAGAAATTCATGTCGGCGATGGTGTAATTGGTTATGCTAGTGCTCCAGAAGCAAGTCGGTCATCTGGTTCTGCACTTGTTGTTTCAAATCAAAAACCTATTGCATCTGATCCTAAATTTTCTTATGAAATCCATGTCACGTCATCTGACAAAGGAAAAAGTGAAAAAAAACCTGGAAATAGGAAGAAATGGAAATAGAAGAAGAAATTAAATTCACCCCCGCAGGAGAAATCATCTGATTCATTCGGTTCTTTTCGAAAAACTCGTTACCCTTTCTTGATTTTTAATGAGGAGCACTTTACACGAGATTGTCCTCACCGCTTAGAAGTCCCAAATATTCTTAGGACTTCTGCCACATCTGTAGTGTTGACAAATCATTTTCCGAACCCGGAAACCCATATGGTTGCTACAGATCCTACTTCCAGTTCGCAAGTGCTTATGCTATTTTCCATTAAGCCCAAAACTGGTGTTTTGGTGTCTACTTGGAGTAAATATTATAGTAATCTGTTTTCATCATTGAATGGTCAGGCTACAGATCAACCTAACACTTCAAATTCGACCTCATCTGACACGACTCTACCGCCTATCCTTCCAGAGTTAACAATAAATCCACCAAAGGGAGTAGTTCATAAATCAACATTTAACCCTTGAGTTTGCACTGCTCAAAATTATAATGTAGTAGAAGACCTGGCGTAGTCACCTTTTTCTATTTCAACGCTTGAGGTTTTTCAGAATTTTCCCTCCCAGAAGTAGCCTTTGTTGTCCGCGATTGGTGGAATCGATCGGATGCATTCAAATATTGTAGTCTTTAATCACATGGGCTATGTGCCGCAATTACCAGCATAATTAGCATTCTTGATTCAAGTACATGTCTTTAATCATCTCATTTACTGGACTATTATTGATGAAGGCACATCTACTTGCATCATGTATATGAGTTTCTGGAAGTCACTTGGCTCTCTGACTTTATCACAATCACCTACGACGTTGAAATATTTTCACGATCATACTTATAAGCCTTGTGGAATTCTCAGTAACCTGCAAATTGAACTAGGGGAAAAATCATCTACTATTGAATTTGAGGTTGTTGACAGATCCCTTGACTACAACATTTTACTTGGAAGAACGTGGGTTTACACTATGGTTGTGGTTGTATCGACTTACTTCCACATGGTTGTCTTTCCGCGTAAAGTCAACATTACAGTAATCGACCAACTCGCCTTATTCTCCTCTAGTTCCCAAGAAACTGGAAGTATTCCATTAGTTCACGGACCCCCGCTATCTCTTCAAAACATTGGTGTAGGAATCTTTAAGGATCCTTCCCTAATGGGCACCTTTTCATTACCACCGCTTATGATATCGGCGAAAATCGCTAGGATAGAGACCTAAAACATGATATCTTCCACTTCATCTGACTTAAGGAAGATACCCAATAATTATGAAGAGGTTATGCTGGAGGAAATCATGCCTCTAAGTCCAATTGAGCTCGCATATCAATCAATATATGAGGATTTTGCACCAAATCCCAATCCTTTGTCATCAACCATTTGGGTTGATCGTTCTTTGGATTTTGGTACTTGTTCTGATCCTTTTTCATGTGTATTCTCGACCAATGAGAGCATTATGGAATCCATGATGCCAAAAGAATAACTATGGATGGATTCACATCAACGATCCCATCTTCCAGATTATAGTGAAGATAATCCATCTGAGCTATATCACCCAACAACCTTTGATTTATTGACGCATTCTATTCCTATCCACGCCGTCAATTCTGAGCAAAACCCATCAAATATCGAAGAAATTATTTCTATCGATATTTTTACCAAACTCAGTATTGTATAAAACATTCATGTCAGTGCGTCTTGTTCTCCATCTAAACTTGAAACTGACCATGCTCTTTTTCATGAATTCTGAGGTGTATTTTCTTGGTCATACGAGGAGATGTCAGGAATTGATTCTAGAATTGTTGAACATGAGATTAAAATTTATCCTAATGTTAAACCAGTGTGATAACACCTTCGTCTAGTGAACCCTAATAAAGTTGTTGCCATTAAAGTAGAGGTTGAAATTTTTTTTCATGCTGGATTCATTTACCTTGTTCCACTTACCGATTGTGTTTCTAATATTGTTCCTGTCATGAAGAAATAGGGGACAATTAGAGTGTGTGTCAATTATCAGGATGTTAATCATGCTTGTCCGAAAGACAACTATCCCACTCCCTTTATCGACAATATTATTGATTAATGTGCTGGATGTGAAATATTTTCTTTTATGGATGGATTCTCTGATTACAATCAAATCAACATTCGCCCACAAGACCAATATAAAAAGGATTTTATCTGTCGCTGGGGCACATTCGCCTATCAGAAGCTAAAAATATTCAAAATGGATTTTCATTTTGCAGGAATTTGATTTGGAATTCATAAAATCCAAGTAAAAGAAGTATTTAGTGTTTGCTGAGCTTATTTGTGACCTTCCTTCGAGTAGTACTGATCCTACTATGGAACCATCAATTTCAGACATGTCTTTGTTTCTGATTGAGTCATCTGACCCATGGTATGAATATTTCATCATATATCTCCAGACCCAAACTTATTGGCCCAATACCTCTCACTTGCAACGATGACGTATTCAATATCAAGTCAAATATTATCATATCGTCGGCGATACACTTTATCATCGTTGTGTCGATATGATATTACGTAGGTGCCTCATGCATGAGGAGGCTGGAAAAGTTATAAATGATTTCCATTCTAGTGCATGTGGTGGAAATTTTTTGGGTTATGCTACTACGCATAATATTCTCTGTGCTGGCTACTTCTAGCCTACCATATTTCACAACTCCATTAGCGTGGTTAGAAGTTGTCATGCTTGCCAGATATTTGATCGTAAAACCTGCTTGCCACCAACACCAATGCATCCTGTCGTCATTGTTGGACCATTTGGAAAATGGGGCATTGACTTCATGGCATGTAACCCCCGATCGGCCGGGGGGCATGGGTATATTATTGTATCCATTGAATATTTTACCATGTGGGCCGAGGCGATGCCTACATTCAATAACACAGGACAGAAGACTGCATTGTTCTTTTTAACCATGGGGTTAGCCGGTTTTGTGTGCCACAAGCCATAGTCACAGATCATGGAAAAAATTTCCGAAATCACATGATGGATGAGTTGACTACCAAGTTAGGATTGTCACGTGATAATTCTACCCATTATTATCTACAAGCTAATGGACAAGTTGAAGCTATCAACAATATTCTTAAGTGTATGCTTCAATGCATGATTGGGGTTCATAAACGAAACTAGCATTTGATCCTATACTCAGATTTTTCAGCATATCGAACCTTGATAAGAAATTCAATGAGATTTACTCCCTTTTAGCTGGTTTATGGTATGGAATCTATCTTGCCGATACAATGTGAAATACCATCCTTGAAACTCACGATTGACTTGCTACCTGAAACTTATGAAGAAGAGGCATGTCTTTTAGATCTCGTCTATCTAGATGAAACGTTTCGTGAAGCCGCATGGGCCAACGAAGCACATAAGAGATGAATTAAGGCGCAATATGACCACAATGTTAAGCCTCACACCTTCTTGGAAGGAGACCTAGTCTTGCTTTAGGATCATGAAGCTCATAATATAGGAACAAGGAAATTTGAACCATTATGGAACGACCCCTACATTTTCAAGCACATTTTGACTAAGGGTGGCTACAGGTTGGTAGATTATGATGGGATTCCATTATCACAGCCTCGAAATGGGTTGTATCTTAAATGTTACTATGCCTAATTTTGTGTAGTAAACATTGTATTATATGCTTTGAATTCATGTGTGTAGCAATGTTTCTTTTATAGTTTTTCATGTGGTTAGTAATCGCTTTGCATTTTTTGCAGATGTCAGAATATTCAGAACCATTTGTTGGATATGCCAATGGTTCTAGTTGTAGTACTTGGAATTTATCCTTTTCGGCATGGGTCGTCTTTTCTCCAAGTGGAAAGTTAGTGATTTTCCAAGGGATTTGTATTGGTCGATCGACCAATAATATCGCTGAGTATAGTGGGTTTATTAAACTACTCTCTGATTCCATTTCACTTGGAATTCGCTGCATCATCATCAGGCTAGACTCACACCTTGTCGTACTACAAATTACTACTATCTATATTATCTGAAACCCGACAATTCATCACATGTTCCTTAGAGTTAGTCTTTTGGAAAGACATTTTGATTACATTCAATATCACCATATTTCCAGAAACTTTAACACTTTGGTTAATTCATTAGCGAATTATGTGCTAAATAGACATTTGCAACGTATGTAAAAATATATTTTCAATTCACGTCATACAATTGAATAGGATTGCATATAATCATAGAAAAAAAATGAAAGTAAAATAGATTTATATCAAGTTTAAAAAAAAAATTGTGTCCAAGACACGTTGGTCATCTGACGTCAAAATGTATATAGACATAGCATAATCTAAGTAAACCTAGTGATGCTCATGATAGCAGGTCACTGCTTGGGCTATCATGTGCAATAGCCTCATCCAACGGCTAGGCACACCAATGGTATGGCGTTGCAACCTCATAGGCAACTCCTCGATCCAGATATCTGGTATCCCAACAGTCAACTCCTCCACATACTGCTGCAACTCAGCAAGAATCTCAACTAAATCAAAATCATGAAGGACTTCTCTCCTGACAGTACTCTCTTCTGGTTCTCCCACCTGCTCTGCAAAAATCACTGGTCAAACGATACCTACATATGCATACATAAAACATTTTTATTTTAGTCTTGGAAACATCAAAAACCACAAAAATATGTAAAAAAACCCAAAAAATCAAAAGCATGGTAAATTTTTTTACCTATAGCACCCCATTGAGCACCGATTGGTAAAATCAAATCTACATCTTCGTGGAAATCCATCCCTGCATATGGATGCTCCTCTATGAAGATATTCTATCTTTGGAGCCAACTGAAGAATGCAGTGGAAAATGAGATTGATGACTGATGAGCATGTCTAGCCATCAACTCAACTCACCGTTGCATCTATGGATCTCTAGGACCAGTTAATCCCAGTATCACATGCTATGGCTAGATCAATGGAACTTGCTCCAAAACAAAAGAAATCAAGATCGAACCATAGCTAAAATTTTTGGTCTTTCCACATTTTACCTTGATTACTTGTTCTTTCATCTAAAGGAGTATTGCCTCAACCTAATTGAACATTGTTGGCTCGAGACACTCAAGCGCATATTGCATGTATGATATGTTCGCGAAATGTAGTGTCACATTGTCGGCTAGCTTTGCGATAGTGAATAGGATAGTTCTCAAAGGCATATCATGTATATGTTTGAAATTTAATTTTCCATATTTTCTAGGCTCGGTTCCTGGCCGATAAAATTGTTGAATGTAGTCCTTCACTGCTTCACCTCCACGGATGGAGCCCGTAAGGGAAATGGGGGCACCATGTCTCGAAAACCATATCAGAAAATAAATGTCATCAACTAATATTGGGAGTAATTTGTCCCCAATCTGAAAAACTTGTAGTGTCAGGTCCCATGAAAGGATCAAGAACTGAAATAGTTCCATGTGTTGCCTCATCCTGCCAATCTGAAGTACTTGAGAAACCCACAGTCTCTGAGGGCTCTCATAGTGCTAGGATTATTTAGGGTAACCATATCCTGTTTTTCATGTTTTATTTCTCACCATGTAATCAACATTATGATCCGATCAAATTATGAAATCGCACCATAGGCTTAGTTAGGATCCATTCCATGCAAAAAACTAGAGAAATTTTGGGCAGAAAACAAGATGCAAGTTTATGAATTGTGCCCAACGCACCCCTCGGGGGAAGACAGAGTATTGCAAAGGAATTGGCTTCTTTCCAGCCTCTCTGCAACGCACTTTTCGACATTCAAGGGTGAGTTGGCCCTAGGGAGTTCTATATTTAACCTAAGAGCCCCAAAACCCTTAAAAATGTGCATGAAATTGAATAAGAATGCAACCAATAGAAAGAGGAAGGTAAGATCTTCTACCTAGTCCAGACAGCACGAGAAATGGTCCACATAATCTATCATAATTAGCTGCTAAAGTTTGAGGGTAAAATAGGCTCAAAGAACCAAAATTCAAATGGTAAAGGTTAAATGGGAAAAATGACTTGGTAATTTCTTATTTTAAGAGTCTTTTTTATTAATTTATGCATATTTAATGCAATGACTGTGGTTTTTACCTATTTTTACTATGAAACAGGTATTTTTAATCTGTTTGATGGTTCTTTGAGCATGTTTATAGCTGAATTATGGTGAGTTCATCGTGCACAATCGTAAAATGTAATTTTGAACTCAAAGCACACTTTTATCTCTTTTTCAAGATTTGTTAAACATGAAAAAGGAACCCCACAAAGCATGCTTTTATCTCTTTTTCAAGCTTTTTTAAACATGAAAAAGGAATTTAAAGCACACTTTTATCTCTTTTTCGAGATTTTTTAAATGCGAAAAAGGAACCCCCCTAGAGTTCTCTTTTAGCTCTTTTCATACTCTCAAAATATGAAAAGATTTCTGAGCACTTGTCCTTTTGAGCTCGTAAAAGGAATTAAAATGACATCTACTCAGTATAGGTTTAACCCTTTTCTGGACTGAGATAGATTATGTTTATGAAAAATGAAAACCCTAGTCGAACATGGCTGGGAGATTCACTCAGGTATTATTTTATGCTTTTTTGGATCTGAGGGACTGTTATACGAAAAAGAACTTGTGGAGTTTTCTTTTCGTCCCTTTTTAAAACTTTCTAAACATGTAAAAGAACTGAGTTTCACTGTCATTAGACTCATTAAATAATCAAATAATGACAAACTTTTCCATCATGACAAGAATGAGTTTCACCTTCGTTAGACTCGTTAAAGCATTAAATAGCGATGGATTCATCCAAAGGGTGGAATTATACGTCAAGCATATGTTATCCTCCTCATGCTTATTAAAATATAAAGAGGTACTGGTCAGCAATGACCGAGGAAAATTGGAAAGGGATAAAACACTTTATGGTAGCAATTCGCTCTTCAACATGACACTTACTCACTTCATCTCTATGATTTTTGGGCTGGGTAATCTGCTTTATGGTCTATCATACCTATGGTATATCATACCAATGTCCATCACTTCGGTTTTGGGTCAAACACTGCCAATTCATTCAGTGTTGCCGATATGTTCAAGAGAATTCACTCAGTTATTCCTCATCCTTTGCAATACTCATAAACCTTCATTTCATGGCCAACATCCCTAAACATTGCTTCATCAATCACATTCTGTCTCCAAAATCATCACTCCCGTTTCATGTCGTTGATGGGGAAAACATCAATGCCCTCTTGTGACGAGTCACATCCGGTCAACATCAGCTCATCATCTGGGAAGTTTACTTAGAAAAAACCTTTCAGTACCTTGGAGCTTGCTTACATCAATGACCAGTTTCTCGCTTCTAGCAATAGGTTGACATAAAAGGCCTTCGACCGAAATACTTTGTATGGTGTTCGACATCAAATCATCTATTCATGCTATGCAGAATGTATTGTAGTACCTTAAGATCCATTATCATCAATGGTGTTTTCTCTCGCATCTATTAATGGCTCACATCATTGGCTGGTAATCAGATGGTGTCTTCCCATGTTCGAATTCAGATCACATATTCGCATGGTTAGACTCATAAATTAAGCAATTGAGTGAACGAGATAGAAGACCCTGGATATAGTTTCATCCATATGGGCTATGATTTCAGGAGTAGTACCAAATCATTCATATGATGGTCATTATTTAGATGGTCATCCGATCATGGGTCTATATCTATAGACTACTTTTTGATGTTATGATAGTTTATGTGTTGAGTATGGGTTATGTCTCCCTCAACAGTTCATGTCCAAGATGAACATATATCATGATTTAATGTATTGTAATTGATTCAGGTCACGTCTGCTTCAATTCCTCCTCATCACATCGTAAAGAAAATCCTCAACATTAATATTTTTGACTTCATTCTTTAGGGTGAAGCTCTTACAGGTCGATTTGGGAATCATACCAAAACACATATCAGTATTTATTAGGATCTATCATACCCTAAATTAGTTTCTACATTCCCTAAACAATTCATTCTATTGATGGTCTTCCTTCCATGAAAGTTTCATTTCTTAGATGCTAGTTGAAGTGCCCCATTAAGCCATCAACACACCCCTAGACAACTGTAACTTCTTTGCAGAGCATATACTCCCAAGAAAGGCTGCATTGCAGAGGATCTAGGCCCACTTTGAAGTGTGTTGGTAAATTGGGAGTGAATTTTTCATTGGATTTCAAGAATCTTCCAAACCTCTAGTGACTTCTAGAAGTTGTTCCAGATTTCACCTCATATGATAGCTTCGAATTTGGAATCCATGAAGTCATTAAACCTCTTATCCTCATATTCCCATGAAAAAGGAAACCTCTTCATTCATTTTTAGGAAAGCCATTCAATGATTCATTTATTTCAAACTACCTTCATCTAATTATAAATAGAGCACTGATCATAGTGCACAAGAGAGAAATAATTTGTGTTAAGTAGAGTTATGCTAGTGAGATCACAGCTCTTGGAGGTAGTATGCATGTGCTATGATGTTGTTGGATTTTTGATGTTGGATGTGATGAGGATGGGACTCAAGATGGATGAGGGAGAGTGAATCGATTAACTGGTTGGACTCTTCCTTCTATTTCATAATAAAGACATGTGTTCATTTCCTAATGCATGTATCAATGATGTTATATGTGTATTTATGAGTTTAATCGATTCAATTTGTATAACTTGAATAGATCATATTGCCTTTATGTTGTTCTTTGTATTTTATTTTCCATTGCAGGTATCAATCAAGCGAGTTAAATTGGATTGAGAGTGATGGAAGCGACGAAGAGAGGCGAGGAAAAGCGATAAGATTACAAGTAGGTTTTCTTCCCTTTATCTATTCATGTTAAGGAAAAGATCATATATCTTTCTTTATGTTTTTCTAAGTGAACCACCACACTTAGGGAAAGCATACTTATCCATAGGTTTGATTTCCATAAAACAAGGCATATCTGAAGCCTGTTGCTACTGGACAAGTATAAAAATGGTGTTTGAGTTAAAATACCCACAAGCTAGAGGTACATTTCACCATGTATGCATATATACCTACAAGAGTGAGGTGGGGCGATGTAGAGTGTTAGTATCAGAGTTGCAAATATTTGGGCAGGGTCCATAAGAGAGTAACAATAGTTGCATTATACTATTCTCATGGATCATTACCCTTGTTTTAGGGGGCCACAATATTCAGTAGAAGAAGGATTAATGTTAATTGATTAATTCAGATATTAAGTGAAAAATTTAGAGGTAGTAGCAGTCAGAGACTTTGGAGACAGTTGCAACACAAAGAAATAGTAGATTCGGTATTTTGGATGCTTCTCATTTGTAGTTGTTGTAGTAGTGAAAATAACAGTGAGAGGTGTTGGGATTCCGTAGTTTGCAAGATTGGAAAGTACAAATGCTGCAGAGCCTACATCAAAACCACTTTGGAATCTGAGGACCTAGCCATCCTAGATTCAGAGAGGGATCTCTCTATATATGTGTTTAAAGATATGATATTTAAGGCTTGAAGTGTGATTTTAGGCTAGTTATGAAGAATAAGGTTGTTTGTTTTGTTTGGTTGGGCAAGATAACATGAAGATGAAGGAAGTATGTATGAAGGGTGAAGGTGTGAGTAGGTGAAGGAATGGTTCAGCTGATAAGATAGGCAAGGAGCAGCATCAATCCATTGGGCTATGGTGTCATAGGAGGATTTAATTGCACAACAAGGTTCAAGAGTGGTCCATGGGGCAAGTCATCTATGTCAAAGGATCTCTTTAAGTTGATTTTATGGAATGAAACACTAAGAAATGAAGTGAAAGAAATAAAACACATGAAGAAACAAAGAACAACCTACGATCAAGTAAGTACTTTGAAACTATCCTGCTTTTGGCATGCACTTAAGGGAGACAGACAAAAGTAATATAAGATCAGGTAAGTACTTTGAAACTAGCCTGATTTTGATGTACTTTCAAGAGAAAACATTTAAAAACATAGAATAGCTTAAGATCAAGTAAAGACCTTAAAATTAACCTACTTTCAGCATATTCAAAGGGAAAACATTCATGATAAACACAAAAATTAGCCTAAGATTAGGTAAGTACTTTGAAACTAGCCTACTTTCAACATACTCTTAAGGGAACTTTTCAAAGAAACTGTTGGAGAAGAAAATAGAGGACAGGGCTAACCATAGACTTCTCTAGCTCAATCTTTAATTAGCAAACTTATCAAGAACATCCGAAGACAACATCTCAAGTTGTACTTAGGAAATATGGGCTTACCAACACTTCACTGGTTATACTCTATTGAATCATCTTTAAATAAACAATCAATAGAAAACATAAAGGATAAAGATTTATCATTGAGACTTACGGTACTTCAGAATTAAATCCTAATCTATGTTTGTTGTTCCTTATCAGAGAAAAATAAACAGAATGGAAACATAAAGGAAATAACAATTTACATTGAGAAACACATCACCATTGACATAGACCAGGATCCCATAAATCAGCTATTTGTATTTGATGTTCAAACCAGTTACAATCTTCAAGTCCAGTGGGTCTTTATAGCTTCAAACTTCTCATCTCAGCCTATGTATCTTCAATTAAAAATAGAGCTATAGCAACTTCAAAAGCTATTTACATGCAACAGATATCCAGAGACCAACCACTATACTGTCTTCTACAGAAGTATTTATAGAAGAATGAGGAGGTGGAGTGTAAGAGGGGTTCATTTGTTCAATTAATACAGAGTAATGGTGTATTGACCTTAGGGAGGCCTAAGGGAGAAGATTTCGAATGATCATCTCTATTTTAATCAATTTTACATTAAATTTCATCACCTTTAGTTGCTTTTGTTGACTTTGAGGGCTTTAGGTAGGTTGGTAGTTAATGTCGAGTTGCCCTTTAAAAATATCCCTGAATGTGCATTCATGGTACCTTCTTTTGAGGAAATAAACCTGTAGGTGGCAGTTTTGGCCTTTATTTCCTTATTGATGTGGCATTCAGAGGCTCCTTCACTGATTTTATGTTAATCTGGTGGCTTTAAACACTGCTTAAGCTATGATTCTGCTTTATGTCCTCATAACCATCTCAAAGCCTTTAATGCTGATGTGTTGACTGTGTTCATATTTACACTATTTTTTGACTTTAATGCAACAGAGTTTAAATCTTTAATCCTTCACACTTATTATCGCTTCATTTGTCACTGTGGACCAGAGGTTCTTGGCACAGTGAATATTTTTAAGGGTATGACCAGTATTTACATAGCACGGTCCAAACCCTTGGATGAAACTAGATAGCCTCCTACCTTCGTGATTTAGCTTTCAAACATGGAAGACTTTGGCTTTGTCTTTTTGCGAGTCCCAAACAGGGTTTCCGCTCAAAAACTATAGTAAAAACTTGCAACAAACCACAAAAAGTGTTATAAAAAACCTGCGATGGGGGGTTTGATTGCTTAGGAGGATGACGGAGTGGAGGAGCAATGCAGAGGGGGGTGATTATGTAGGCGGAGGAGGCTTATGGATAAAAACAGGCGAAAATCCAGTTCAAACTATATTTGGCATGAATTGGACAAAAGTGGTTTTTGAAATACCATGGGTGGTTATCGCGCAACCCTCGAGCGACAAGTGGTTTTTCCTGGAGGGAGTGTGATTCCATTGATCACTTGCCATGTGGCTTTTGGAAAACCGCCAGTATCGCATTACTTTGGAGTGTTAAACTTCGGGCGCAAAAATTATGCGATATGCCACCACAGCCATCAGATGAAAGGGTCAAGTTTCGACGGAGCGGATCGGGCGCGATGAAAGAGTTGCATGACAGGAGTGAAAGTGGAATATAGGTGGCAGCATTCGATAGGGCGGGCGTTGTATGTGGTGGATGGTAGGCCCAGAAGAGTTGGGTTATCGGGGTGAACGAGAGCCGTTAGATCTTATGGATCTACGGTGTAGATCTCAGCAGGGTAATGTTATCAGAGCAGCCAGAATACAAAGAAAAATGCATGTTTTTCATGGAACTGTCGATGTGATGGGGGCTTTTAGCACAGACGCTAGGTGATGGTCATGTGGAGGGATAAGCTGACCAGGGGCTAAGGAGGGGGGAGCTTATTGCATTGCACTTTGCTGCGGAGGGAAAAAAGAAAAGGGGAAAGGAAAAGCCGGTGGAGCGATGCGATGGGGGCTAAGATTAGGCTCGGGACATGGTCCTATGTAGCAATATATGGCCAGGGGCGGAGAGATAAGGGCTTATCGCATCAGGGAAGAAATTGTAAAGAAAGTGGGTTTATAACAAGAAAATGCTGATGTGATGAAGGGGCTAAAGGTTTTTGGCACCCGATCGCAGGGCCAGGTTATATGGTGGAGGGGCCAGGGCTCAAACCCAAAAAAAGAGGCTTAAGGCCTGTGAGTTTGAAAAGGGCATTTTTAAGGTAAACAGAGGGTTTTGTAAGGGTTTTTCGGGGTTCCGATAGACAAAATAGGAGTTTTTAAACAACCAAGAGGGATTTTTTTATGAGTTTATAAGGGATTTGGAAGGTTCCCTTGGGATAATGACGATAAAATGAAGAGAGAAAGGGGATTTTTCAGAGTAAAAAAGAGGATGAATGTGGGCTGAAAAATGAGTGAAGAATAGGTTTAGTCAATGATGGAAAAAAGGTCTAGAAGCAGTATTTTGGATATCAACATGGCTTCTTGGTGGGTTTTCTTAATGAAGCAACAGTGAAGATTACTTGTTGGGTTTAGGAAGCATAGGAAGGCTTCAAGAATGAGCAGTTTTGCATGAAAACAATCTCTTCAAGGCTCGGGACTTATTTTTAGCCATCATTTTCTCTGACAAAAATTTACTGATGGCTAACAGTGGCTCCACTTGGGGATGGCAGCTCCTTGGAGGTGTCAAGAATATTCAAGATTTGATCTCTGGGATGTAGACCTGTGCCTTATCCATGAAAATCTCTTCTTCATTGATCATGTTGCTCTAGAAAAGATGATCAGTATTTCATATCAGCAAACAAATTTCTCCCAATCATTCTACCTACACAGCGTACTTCCTAACAATTTTTTTTTTCTTTAGTAGGTGCATTTGGACTTGCAGACCTTGAACATCAACATTTTTTCTTTTTGAAAATAGGAAAAAATAATTTAAGTCTACCCTTAATTCTTCCATGAGTTCAGATTAGACTGTTGAAGTCATAAATTCTCTACCTAAGCTACTATCTGCCAGGATTAGAATGTCTGGCAGATTTTATTATCTATTCTTCTAAAACAGAAATTTAAACATAGTCAAATCAGGTTTAAGCAGTCTAATTTGCTGTGGTATCTATGGCTATATGTACAAGCTGCACATAGACTTTATTTGCAAAAATTTAAAACAGAACTATGAAGGCTTGAAATCTGACAATTTAAACATCCTTCATCCTTTTTGCAGCTCGGATTTTGATATTTTTGGAGCTAATTTTCCTTTCTCTTGGTTCATATTTTGATCATATTAGAACCAATATTTCATCAATCTTATAGGTTCAGATTTTCAGTTTGTTTGAACCATTGTTTTCTATCCTAATCTAATCTGCTGATAATCCAAGATTGAACAGTTTGGCAAATCTTCTTCACTAGTCTATCAGTAGAAAAATTGAAATCTATCTTAGTCATGATTAGGATGTATGACTAAAATAGCAATGTTGTTTTTGGGAGTGGCATTTTAAGCTTGCACACTTTCAGATTTTCTTTTATTTTTGGTTTGGGGCTATACCTTTCTTGTTTTATTTCTGCCCTCTTTTTCTTTTTCTGTTGTTTTTGTATTTTCTCTTTCTTCAAATTGAAAAATAGTGTTATATACAATGGATAAAGAAATTTGAAAGTGAAATATCAGTCAACAAAAATAATGTTTGAGAACCCTGCCATTAACAAGACCTCCAATGTATTTAGCTCCATCCAACTCTTGTAGAAAAAATGCATTGTTTCCAATAGTAGATTGGATAAGATAAGGGCCCTGCCATAAGTTATCAAATTTCCATGTTTTCCCTTATCGTCTCTTCTTGAATCCCATTTCAAAACTTTATCACCAATTTTGAAATAACTTGCCTTGGCTCTTTTGTCAAACAGCTTCTTGATGTTTTCTTTTATTTGATGTGCTATAATGTATACTTCCTCTCTGGTATGTTGTAGATGTATAGTCTGGTTTATTCTTCTTGTTACATCATCATCTTCAGACTGCATTTCCTAGATCAGCTTCATGAATGGTACTCCTAAACTGGTTGGAAATATTGCATCAGTTCCATAAACTAGCTGGTAGGGAGACATTCCAATGGATTTTTTAATGGTTAGTCTGTCTGCCCATAAAGCATGTACTAGCTTATTGTGCCATGATTTCTTGTTATCTTCCAGCAAATTTTTTATTATGTTTACCAGAATTTTATTTGAGGAATCTGCCAGCCCATTACCTTGAGGGTAATAAGTTGTGGAATGACCCAATATGATCTGATACTTATGACAGAATTCTACCATATTCTTAGACCCAAATGCAACAGCATTATCAGTGATGATCTTTCTAGGACAGCCAAATCTAGACAGTATATGATTTTCGAGGAATGAGATAATGACTAAGTCTGTGGCATTCCTAGAGGGGATGGCTTCTATCCACTTGGTAAAATAATCTGTTGCTGTGAGGATCCATCTATGTTGGGCAGATGAGGGAGTATGGATTTCCCCAATAAAGTCTAGACCCCACTGCTGAAAAGGAGCTTCAACAGTGATTGGTTGCAGAGGTAAGGGAAGCAGTTTTCTTTTGCCTTCAAAGATTTGGCATTTATGACAGGAAATAATCATTTTATGGAAATATTGAAAGAGATTGGGTCAGTAGTAACCAACTCTAAGGATTTTGTTAGCAGTTGACTTCCAATAGAGGTGGCCTCCACATTCTCCTTCATGAAACTCATGCTTGATCTTATCTGCATCATTCTCAGGAAAACATTTAAGCAATAACCCACTAGCATTTTTCCAATATAGACATTTATTCAAAATGCAGTAATTTACAGCTTTTAACTTTAAAAATCTTGCCTTTAGACAAACCAGGGGGAACATTAAGGTTGAGAAAAACATACAAAATGTCAGCATACCAAGATGAATTCAGAAAATTATCTTCAATAATTGGAGTTGACAACTCATATTTTTCATCTAATGCATTAAACATGTTTATATCAAGAGCTTGGAAGTTGGATTCATCCATAATTTTTGCTAGTCCTTGACCTTTAATGAGCTTAGTGGGCTTGATTTCTAAGTCATACTCTAAAATTACAACAATCCACTTTCATCTTTTTCCATCTAGATCTTGGGTCAATATGTCTTTCACCACTGAATGATGCACAAATGCTATGATGTGGGAATGCAAAATGTAAACTTTGAAGTCTTTTAAGGCTTTGACCAAGGAAAAGGCTTGTTTTTCCATTATATTGTACTTCAGAGGTGCATCTCTTAATGCCTTGCTAAAAAATGCAATGGGATGCTCTTGTCCATTCAAATTCTTCTGTAATAGGACATCAGCTACTGTGTGTTCTGATGCAAATGAAAAAATGAAGAAATATTTTGAAAAATCAGGACTAATAAGAACTGGTGTTTTAGTGAGTGCTTGTTTTACTAGTTCAAATGAATTCTTTGCTTCTAAGGTCCATTTGAATCCTTCTTGTTTCTTGAGCATGTATGTTATGTTTCTAAGGAGTTCAACTAAATTGGGTATGAACCTTCTCAAGAAGTTAATATTTCCAATAAAAGATTGAAGTTCATTGATGTTTCTGGGATGGCTGATTTGCAATATGCCATCAATTCTTTTTGGGTCTATCCTTACTCCTTCCTTTGATATGATATGTCTAAGAAGCTTACCTTCTTGGAGACCAAACAATGTTCTCTTTGGATTTAAGGATAGCCCAAATTTTCTGCATTTTTCAAAGCCTTTTCTTAAGTGTATTAGGTGTTCTTCATCTGTTTTAGAATAGACAGTTATATCATCCAGGTAAATCACAATGAAGTAACCTATTTCTCCAGAAAATGAAATATCCATGGCTCTCTGAAATGTGGCACCAACATTCATTAAACCAAAAGGCATTTTCAAATACATGAAAGTACCCCAGGGTGTAGTAAAGGTTGTTTTAAGTTGATCATCAGGATGTACAAAAATTTGATTGTAACCTGAGAAGCCATTTAGCAAAGAAATTCTTCTAGAACCAACTACCCTTTGTAGAATATGATCCATCTTGGGTAAGGGATAATTGTCCTTTAATGAGGCTTTGTTCAAGTTTCTAATATCAATGCAAAGCCTTATCTCTCATGTTTTCTTCCTAACTGATACAATATTAGACACCCACTCTGAGTATCTAACAGGGACTATAATTCCAACATCATACATTTTTCTAATTTCTTTCTCTACTAGGGGTAATTGAACAGGGTTGATTCTACGCAATTTTTGTTTAAAATTTTTATGGTTTTATCTGAGGGGTATCTTATGCTGAATTATTTCTGTATCATATGATTTTAGATCTTCATAACTCCATGCAAACGCATCAGAAAATTCTTTAAAAAGCTCAATGTATTTCAGTTTAATATGAGTTGGCAGTGTTTTAGAAAGTTTGATTATTTTTGGATTTTCCTTACTGCCTATGTTGCATTCTTCCACTTTAGATTCTATGGGTTCCAGTTTTGGCTTCTTGGTCACATCATTCAAGTCAAATAGTTCTTCTAAGGGGACCAACCCTTTTGGCAAGCTTTGGTCTTTAGATTGCAGCACTTCCAGGTCTTCGTTTTCCAAATTTGTGCTATTTTCTGTCATATGTTGGAATTCATTTGTTAACAGATTTACTTCTGCAATCTCAGGAGACTTTTCTTCTTTAGTAAGTGGGTTTTCTTTAGCAGGACAGTCTTCATCAAAATCTGAATCTGAGTGTGTTGTTTCAAATTCATTTTTGGATTATAAGAAGTCTTCTATTTGTTTATCTCCATCAAAAACTTTCCAATATTTTTCATTGTCTGGGATAGCTGGTCTAAATTTGATTTGAGTGGTGCATTGCTTGGTTTCATAAGGTTTTAAACAAGTTCTAGCAGCAAAGGCTAAACCATTGGCAAGGACATTTTGGTTTCTTGGGACAAAGATAAGTTGAAATTAATCAAATGTTTTTAACAATTCCATGACATCATCTCTATAGACTCTAAGTCTGGTATGTTTGGCACTATATTCCCCATTCACTTGCCTAATAATCAACTCAGAATCTCCATGAAATTTTATCCTTTTGGCCCCTAATTTCTTCAATAAATGCAGGCCTAAAAGGAGAGCTTCATACTCAGCTATGTTGTTTGTACATTAAAAATTTAATCTATAGGAATGCCCCTCAGCATGATTTTTTTCAGTGTTGTGTATCTATATGCCTACTCCTCCATCATTTTTAGTGCAAGACCCATCAAAATTCATGTTCCAGAGAGGACTGTTTTCAGATTTGTGATTTATTTCATGGCTGTCCTCTCTGTTTTCTTCATGCTTCTGTTCTATACAAGGGTATGCACTACATTTTTCTGTGTTTAGTTCCTCAAAGTTTTCAATGTTTCGAGGTTTCACTCCTTGACTTTCATGATCTGTTTTATTTATGTGAATGTTTTGGACCTCAAGACTTCTAATATGTTTGCTGTAAATTTCTAAATCAACAAACTGTTTTTTAATTTACTCTTTGTTCTCCTCTTTATCAATGGCTATAGCTATGTTTGTAAGTGAAGTGATCACAACAGTTGATGTTTTTTCACTGATTAGCTCTTTCTCTTTTGGAATATCATCATTAAAAAGAATGAAAGAGTCAAGGTCAGTGTGGATGGAATAGAGAGGAGAATTCTCTGGTCTTTCTTGGTTACTCACCATATATTTCATGTGTGTTTCCCTATAGAGTCTTCTTGGTTGACTAAAAACAAGAATGGTGGCATAAGTCATATCCATTTGCATTGTGCCTTGTAACTTAGCACCCCATGATCTACAAAGGAGCATGCCATATTTGGGGGGTATATCAGCCACTACAATTTCCATTACTAAACTCTTGGTTGGTATTTGGGCTAAGTTAACACACAGATCCTTTATTAAGCCTAGGCATCTCACCCTGCTTGAATCAAAGGAATATAAATCTTTGTAGGGTCTAGTTACCTCTAAGCCTAATCTTTCCATAATCACCTTGGGCATGAGGTTGTGTTATGCTCCTGAATCAAGCATGGCATTGTGTAAAATATTATCATGAATGTTTAAGCTGATGTAAAATGGAGGGGTAGTTCCTTCTTGAAATTTTCCTTCAATTTTTGGTCCATAAATGAGCTCTGGGGTATCATCATTTAAGTTAAATGTGTCATGAATGTCTTCTATGTTTAAAGCCTTAAAAATATGACCTCTATATAGATTTTTAGTGATTAATTCAGTGAGTGGGATGGAGATTTTGATTTTGGATATTTCATTCTCTAGGTTGAAGGGAATCTAGTTTTTCAAAGTGTTTGATTCTGCCTTGTTAGTCACTCCTTGTTTAGCAAAATCAGCTTGTTGATTTTTAGTATTTACAATAGTTAGAATAGTTTTTTCAAGAGCATTAGATGAAGTGCTAGTGCTACTGGGGTTAACACTCTATTTTTCATTGGCTTGGGTGTTTTTCCCTTTGTTTGAATCAGAATTTACAGCCATTTTTTTGTGAATTTCAACTGTCTTTTTGGGTGTATTTCCAGGGTTGTTTTTGGCAGGTTTATCAGAGGTTTTGTTCTTGGGAGTTTCTTGATTCATTTTGCTTCTGAGTTCATATTTTTTAGGTGATCCTATGATGGCATATTTTGAGTATTGTTCATAATAATCAGTTTGCAGTCTTCTGTCATCATAAGGTGTATATAGAACTTGTTTTCTTTCATGGAGGAAAATAGAATCCTCATTGCTTACTCCCAACATGTTCATGTTGTCATCCTCTGTTTGTTCAATTATTTCCTCATCCTCATTTACATAATTTTCTTGGAATGGAGGTCTGATTTGTTGATCATCTTCTCTTTGTATTTTTTGAGGATGATTTCTCCTAAAGTTCTGATTTGGATTTTGAGATTGATTTCTGTTTTGGGGAGCTGATTGGTTTTCTCTAGATTATGCTCTCTCAAGTATGCTCATTTTCTTCATCATTTCCTCCATCATTCTTTCCATTTTTGAACTATATGTGGAGGGTGGAGTTTCCTCCCTAAATGATACTTTATTTTCATTCCTCATCCTAGCTCTTTTTTCAATCAGATTTACTTCCACAGCAAGAGCTCCTTTCTGCATGTCTTCTAAAGTCAAGGGGTCTCTTTCTCTTAGCTGATAGGCCATTTTAGGATCAAATACTTCAGGAAATTTGGCCAAGGCTAAGCCTTGAGGAGGTTTCAAGTCTGGGGGTAATGCATTATAAACATTATTGAATCTAGTGCAATAATTTTGAACACTTTCCCCAGTGTTTCTTTTGAGGTTGTTATAATCTGAGAGAATTTGGAGAGGGTTTTTTCTAACTTCCCATTTGTTTAGGAATGACTGATGGAGAGCTTGGAGGTCATTAATACTATTAGGGGTTAAGCTTTTGAACCATTTTCTTGCTTCTCCCCCTAAACTTTGAGCAAACAATCTGAGTTTGACAGTTTCGTCATCAATCTCATTTCTATCAAAATAGTCATTCATCTTGTCCACATGTTGTGAAGCAGTAGTAGCACTACTGGCATCATATAATGGAATCTTGGACTGATAGTCCTATGGTATATTGACTAAAGGTAAAGGAAGGACTAAGGGAGCATACCATGTTGCCATGATATGAGGTTGTGGAAAAAATGGGGGGTTTACAGGTGGAGGATGTAAGATAGTGGGTGGTTGGTGAAATGGAGTGGTTTGAACAGTGGGTGTATGGAAAACAGAAGTGGATGGACCAACAAGAGACTGTTGAGCAGATCTTGGATGAGAGAAACCAAAATTATGCAGGAAATGTGAATCAGGTGGGGTGGTTTCTCTACTAAAATTTTTCTCACCACTATGTTGGGGTGAGTGTGAAGGCTCAAAGTCTATCTGATCAATATCATCAAGTGACCTAGTTCTGAATGGGTTTCTTAAGTCAACTTGTGAATATTGTAGAGCTTCAAGGTTTTCAGGAACATAATTAGCTCTATGGACTGGTCTGACAATAGTTGAAGTTTTAGACTTAGGAGACTTCCTAAGTATAATTTCTAGATTATCAACTATCTCGGGAGGATTTGGGTCAGGATAGGCTCTAGTATGAACTCTTCTAGAAGCCACTATGCTATGTTTTCAGACCTAGTGATAAGAAAATTTTTACCAAGTATGACAATATTTAATGGGCTATCTGATCTTTTACCAAGAAAACTTAAGCCTCAAAGTTTCCTAAGGTGAGTTTGTATGATTTTATGACAGAAAATGGTTTCCCAATGGAGTCTTTAGGTCTATTCAGGATTGTGGAGTCACTAGGTGGAAATTTTTAGCTTTTAAAAGGTAAAATGTTTTATGGTCCACCACCACTAATAATGTTTGAATACCAATCTGAAATGTTTTTGGGTTTTTCTGAATTTTTTATAGTCCTATGGGTTATGAGAGTGTCCTATATCTATTTCAACACTTAACTACAATGATGAGACAAACAGAGTTTACTCTTGTGGCTTAGCTAGCTGATTTCTTCAAGGTTTGATAAGGGTATGTTAGAATCCTAAGAAGACTTAGATTGCCACTGATTCAGACAATTCCTATCATTATTACCAACATGCTTGGTAGTGCTTGAAGAAAGCTACTTATACTGCACCAAATACTGAGTGTTTATTTTTAAGTATTTCACTCAGAAGAGTTCCCTAGAATGGTCGCCAGTATGTTGGGACTTCGTAGTTTGCAAGATTGGCAAGTACAAACGCTACAGAGCCTACATCAAAACCACTTTGGAATCTAAGGACCTATCCATCTTAGATTTAGAGAGGAATCTCTCTATATATGTGTTTAAAGATATGATCTTTAAGGCTTGAAGTGTGATTTTAGGCTAGTTATGAAGAACAAGGTTGTTTGTTTTGTTTGGTTGGGCAAGATAACATGAAGATGAAGGAAATCTGTATGAAGGGTGAAGGTGTGAGTAGGTGAAGGAATGGTTCAGCTGAAAAGATAGGCAAGGAGCAGCATCAATCCATTGGGCTATGGAGTCATAAGAAGATTTAATTGCACAACAAGGTTCAAGAGTGGTCCATGGGGCAATTCATCTATGTCAAAGGATCTATTTAAGTTTATTTTATGGAATGAAACACTAAGAAATGAAGTGAAAGAAATAAAACACATGAAGAAACAAAGAACAACCTACGATCAAGTAAGTACTTTGAAACTATCCTACTTTTGGCATGCACTTAAGGGAGACACACAAAAGTAATATAAGATCAGGTAAGTACTTTGAAACTAGCCTACTTTTGATGTACTTTCAAGAGAAAACATTTAAAAACATAGAATAGCTTAAGATCAAGTAAAGACTTTAAACTTAGCCTGCTTTCAGCATATTCAAAGGGAAAACATTCATGATAAACACAAAAAGTAGTCTAAGATCAGGTAAGTATTTTGAAACTAGCCTACTTTCAACATACTCTTAAGGGAACTTTTCAAAGCAAATGTTGGAGAAGAAACTATAGGATAGGGCTAACCATAGACTTCTCTAGCTCAATCTTTAATTAGCAAACTTATCAAGAACATCTGAAGACAACATCTCAAGTTGTACTTAGGAAATATGGGCTTACCAACACTTCACTGTTTATACTCTATTGAATCATCTTTAAATAAACAATCAACAGAAAACATAAAGGATAAAGATTTATCAGTGAGACTTAGGGTACTTCAAAAGTAAACCCTAATCTATGTTTTCTATTCTTTATCATAGAAAAATGGACAGAATGGAAACATAAAGGAAATAACAATTTACAGTGAGAAACACATCACCATTGACATAGAGCAGGATCCCATAAATCAGCTATTTTTATTTGATGTTCAAACCAGTTACAATCTTCAAGTCCAGTAGTTCTTTACAGCTTCAAACTTCTCATCTTAGCCTATGTATCTTCAATTACAAATAGAGCTATAGTAGCTTCAAAATCTATTTACATGCAACAGATATCCAGAGACCAACCACTATACTGTCTTCTACATAAGTATTTATAGAAGAATGAGGAGGTGGAGTGTAAGAGGGGTTCATTTGTTCAATTAATACAGATTAATGGTGTATTGACCTTAGGGAGGCCTAAGGGAGATGATTTCGAATGATCATCTCTATTTTAATCAATTTTACATTAAATTTCATCACCTTTAGTTGCTTTTGTTGACTTTGAGGGCTTTAGGTAGGTTGATAGTTAATGTCAAGCTGCCTTTTAAAAATATCCCTGACTGTGCATTCATGGTACCTTATTGTGAGGAAATAAACCTGTAGGTGGTAGTTTTGGCCTTTATTTCCTTATTGATGTGGCATTCAGAGGCTCCTTCACTGATTTTATGTTGATCTGGTGGCTTTAAACACTGCTTAAGCTGTGATTCTGCTTTATGCCCTCATAACCATCTCGGAGCCTTTAATGCTGATGCATTGACTGTGTTCATCTTTACACTGTGTTTTGACTTTAACGCAACAAAGTTTAACTCTTTAATCCTTCACACTTATTGTCTCTTCATTTATCACTATGGACCAAAGGTTCTTAGCGCGGTGAATATTTTTAAGGGTATGACCAGTATTTACATAGCACGGTCCAAACCCTTGGATGAAACCAGATAGCCTCCTACCTTCGTGATTTAGCTTTCAAACATGGAAGAATTTGGCTCTATCTTTTTGCGAGACTTTGGCTCTAGGGTTTCCGCTCAAAAACTAGAGTAAAAACCTGCAACAAACCACAAAAATTGTTATAAAAAACCTGCGATGGGGGGTTTGATTTCTTAGCAGGATAACGAAGTGGAGGAGCGATGCAGAGGGGGGTGATTATGTAGGCGGAGGAGGCGTATGGAGGAAAACAGGTGAAAATCCAGTTCAAACTGTATTTAGGGTGAATTGGAAAAAAGTGGTTTTTGAAATACCATGGGTGGTTATTGCACGACCCTCGGGCGGTAAGTGGTTTTGCCTGGAGGGAGTGCGATTCCATTGATCGCTCACCATGTGGCTTTTGGAAAATCGCCGGTATCGCATTAATTTGGAGTGTTAAACTCTGGGCGCAAAAATTATGCAATATGCCACCACAGCCGTCAGATGAAAGGGTCGAGATCCGACGGAGCGGATCAGGCGCGATGAAAGAGTTGCATGACAGGAGTGAGAGTGGAAGAAAGGTGTCAGCATTCGATAGGGCGGGCATTTTATGTGGTGGATGGTAGGCCCAAAAGAGTTGGGTTATCAGGGCGAATGAGAGCCGTTAGATCTTATGGATCTACGATGTAGATCTTAGTGGGGTAATGTTATCGGAGCGTCCAGAATACAAAGAAAAATGCATGTTTTTCATGGAACTGTCGATGTGATGGGGGCTTTTAGTACAGGCGCTAGGTGATGGTCATGTGGAGGGATGAGGTGACCAGGGGCTGAGGAGGGGGGAGTTTATCGCATCGGCACTTCGCTGCGAAGGGAAAAAATAAAAGGGGAAAGGAAAAGCTGGTGGAGCGATGCGATGGGGGCTAAGGTTAGGCCCGGGACATGGTCCTATGTAACAATATATGACCAGGGGTGGAGAGATAAGGGCTTATCGCATCGGGGGAGAAATTGTAAAGAAAGCGGGTTTATAACAAGAAAAGGCCGATGCGATGAAGGGGCTAAAGGTTTTTGGCACCCGATCGCAGGGCCAGGTTATATGGTGGAGGGGCCGGGGATCAAACCCAAAAAAAAGGGACTTAAGGCCTGTGAGTTTGAAAAGGGCGTTTTTAAGGTAAACAGAGGGTTTTTTAAGGGTTTTTCGGGGTTCTGATAGACAAAATAGGAGTTTTTAAACAACTAAGAGGGATTTTTTTATGAGTTTAAAAGGAATTTGCAAGGTTCCTTTGGGATAATGAGGATAAAATGAAGAGAGAAAGGGGATTTTTCAGAGTAAAAAAGAGGATGAATGTGGGCTAAAAAATGAGTGAAGAATAGGTTTAGTTAACGATGGAAAAAAGGTATAGAAGCAATATTTTGGATATCAGCATGGCTTCTTGGTGGGTTTTCTTAATGAAACAGCAGTGAATATTACTTGTTGGGTTTAGGCAGCATAGGAAGGCTTCAAGAATGAGTAGTTTTGCATGAAAACAATCTCTTGAAGGCTCGAGACTTATTTTTAGCCATCATTTTCTCTAACAAAAATTTACTGATGGCTAACAAGAGGGAGTTTTAGTTGTGTTGCATTACATTCCTATAGAGAATAAATATTAGGGTTGTTCATGACCCTTTTCTTTCTAAGAGGGAGTGTTAAATTGTAGCAAGAAAATTCTTTATTTGTCTTGTGCCTTAGTCAAATGGAGAAATTCAAATTTTTACATCAGTTGGATGACTTGAGTTGCAATTAGCAGGAGTTACATGGAAAATCCACTCAGTTAAGTTAGTTAATTCAATTTTTTGGATAAGAAGTATATTTGTGCATGGTTTTGTGGGAAAGAAGTAGAATTTCCTAGTGAACTGGAGGAAAATGGCGTAATTTTAATCATTATTGTATGCTAGTGAGTGTAAAAAGTTTGCATTGATAAGGTGAGATAATTATCTTGGGATTTTCATAGGGAAATAGGAGCTTCCCTATTCTTTAGCAGCAAGAATTGCACAAGGAAATATGAGGACGCAGGAGGCTTATTTTTCTTAAGTATTGGGCAGAGAAGACTCAGGAGGAAGAGATCAGTATTGCAGTAAAGGTTGAGCTTTAAGGATTGAAGTTGTCATTGTAATAAAGCATTGTTATCATATGATATAATACAAACAGAGGAGGGGTTTTTCCTAGTTGGGTTCCCTACTAAAAAAAATTGTGTTCATTGTGATTTAATTATTGCATTTCTTTCTATTTTTAGTTTTCATTTCGTATAATTTAGTAGAAGAAACTCCTGTCTATTGATTTCCATTTTATTTTATTAGAAACTGAAAATTTCAAGTTATTTCTATAGGAAATACATCTATTTAAAACTTCCAAGGAGTGAAAAATTATGCATATGGGGTAATACATATGCACTTAAAGAAAAGGTGAAACTTTCCTTCCCCTCCCCTTCCCCCTCCTCATTCACCCCACCCCTAGAACTTAATTTGGTTCGTGATATGTATTTAACTAATGAATGAGTTTGTAATTTATGCGGGTGAAATGGGCTCTAATGACCTTGCATCATCTACATGTACACTATACAAAGTCATTATTTTATTTTCTATATTTTAATTGATTGACTCATGAGACTTCTTAATATTTCCAAATGGGTCTCCACTATGGCTAGATACATAAAAAGGAAAGACATAAATTCCATATCCACATCATGATCCTTAGAGAGAGGGTTTGGATCCTTGATCCATGTTGTAAATCCCACTTACTTGACATGCATTTTGATGGCCATGTTGGGTGATTTATTCTCAAGTGATTACTACCCTCTATATTTAGTTCTTTTTGTCTTTTTCCTTAGAAGCATTGAGGCTTTGGGATAAGGATCCTACAAATTCCTTGGTTTTTTTATAATTGATAAGATGAATATCCTTATTCTTATAATTTAAAATTGTAACTAATGATAGTCTCAATATTATACCACAATATGATCTAGTATGAATTTACTTATCTCTACACATATTCTAGTGAAAGTGTTGATTCTATTTTCAAATAAAAATGAATCAACTTTGAGAAAAATTTTGAGTGTCTACAAGGCATTAATATTTTATAAGTACATAAGGACATATGGAAATATAGAAAATACTAGGGTTTTAATTAGAAAAATTATGAATGAGTTAAACATAGGGAAACAAGCATGAAAAAATAACCAACACTACCTTATAACCATGCCCTAGTTTTTATGATTGTTTCTTTTGTTGTAGGTAGAAATTTACTATTAAAATATCCTTAAAACAAATTTAAACTTGGAATGATTTGATGTAGTGGTAGAAATTCAATTGTTGGTAGTTGCATAAGTTGACCACAAACCATTAAATCCCAAATTTGAAACATAATTTAAGTAACTTTTGATAATCTTGGTGATTTTTTGGAACTTCACTTCCAACTCTATAAAATTATTAAAAATATTAAAAGTAAATAGACCCAAGACCTGATAATTAAGAGTTACTTTGGACCACCTCTTATAAGGAATGAGAACATGAAGAATAGTTTTCATTCCTATATGAATACATAGAACTAATAAAATAGTGAAATCTCAGTAGTTTTTGATTAGATGAAGGGGAGGAGGAGAAGATAAGAAACTTTGATGTTGCCTTTTCTAGCTACAACATTTCCCCTAAGTACCTCTAAAATTGCCTCATAAAACATGCCAACAATCTATGAATATAACACCTTGGCCATTGGAAAGTGATATTGACTCGGTTATCCATGCCATCATCCCCCAAGTTCCTTTGACATAATGACCTCTATAATGTACCATGATATGATCTAGTAAGAATTTAATCAAATTATTCTCTACACATATTTTATTAGAATTGATGATTCCCTTTTTGAGTAAACTAAAATTATTAATTAAAAAAAAAAAAATTAAAAGAAATATTTCAAACACCATTAAAGTATCCATATTCCATAAGTACATTGAAATGTCTAACATTATAACCAAAACTATGATTGTGATGAGTAAAATGATGGCTATATTTGTAACACCCTCATCCCACATTTACCCAAGATAATTGGTCCATCGGGACAAACAAGTGAACAAGAGTTACTATGATATGATTCAAATCCCCAAGTACAATTAAGGAAGTGGAACCAACAAGAGAAAACCAATCTGACCTTCCTCAGATGCTACAGTACCTTCAGAAGCCAACCAACCATTCTAGTTTTCCAACCCATAAGACAACCTTCTTTTAGAGTGAACTAGAGCCAAAGTCGCACTTATGACAAGCCCTCCATATGGATAAAACCTGTTACACAATATTTTGTCACCGTCCCTGCAATCCCCATCTCGAACACTGGATTTTTGGGTCGACGTTGGTAGGCAGTTATGGCCTTGTGCCCATGGATAAATTTACACTGGGCCCCACGCCCTTTGGTGCTCTGTCTCAGAAGGGCACCCGCGCTGAGCTGTTTTTGGAATTTTTTTTAAAATAGAAATAGAGTTTCCATGCTTAACAACTTCATGAGTGGAGTCATCATGGTTTGTTCAACTAAATAACGTCGAGTTTCTCCCTTTGGCCCATTTGTTCCTACAATTGTGCAACTCCCCAAAGGGATAAACCTCTCCTCCACCTCATGTGGAATCCCAAACCACCTCCTCCTCTCCCATAAATTCTTCCTTCTCACATTTATTCAGCTAGCTGAACAGTCATTACTATAGCTCGAGTGTAGTAGAAGGTAGAGAAGAATCCATTGTTGAGAGAGAGTTTACGACCACTTCCTCATCGAGTCCAATCCTGAACGAATGCTTGAGATGTACCTGATTGAACCTACCGAAGGAGATCTGCAATGTCAAGGGATAAGGTTTAAAAATTATTTTTATCATCAATAATAAATGACTGGTTTCTGGTTCCAACTTTGTTTCCATTTATATGCAAATTATTTATCTCTCCTTGACTAGCTGAATAGTTGTAAATGAATGCATATGCTTGTATGTTGTCATCGTTTGTTTGATCTTTGTGGAGACGCGTGAACATCGTCACCAACATGGAGCACAAGGTGTGAATACAAGGATCAAAGGATCGTTGACGCGTGCCACGACAAAATCATTGGACTAAGATAGGATATCTGTTCCGGTCTATATTTCATTTATAAGCTAGGAATTTAGGAGTCCAACATGTTCCCTTGTTTCTAGACCCACCCTAGGGCTAGAGGGATCACCTCTGTCTGCAAAGGGGATTTTCCTGCTCAACAAAACCCTCTGGTCACATGCACAAGCCTACATACATGCGACTGCAAACTTTTCTAGGCTGTTATGTGTCAGCAACCTTGGATTCTGAGCCACTTTTTCAGGGCTAGGACTCAGGCCTCTTCCTAGAACTTCATGAAACTATCAGAAAGGATAAATAACAAGATTTCAAGGCCTCTAATGTAAAAATTGAATATTTACTAGATCTCGCAAGGCCTATCCATGACAAACATGTTGTCAAAAACATCATGAACATGTAATCTACAGGTCATATAAACACATCTGAGCATAGGGACTTCATACTTATCTAATATTTTTCAAGAAGATTTGATGCCCTCTCATAATAGTTGTAGTATCATCTATTAGGTAATGCATTCATTGTTCATTACTTAATAAACAAAACACAATGAAAGACATAGCTCAATTCTTTCATAAACCATGCTTATAACCAAAATAATAGAAATGATCGAAAAACCATTAAGATCTCAATATAAAGAACATTTACACATAATACACAAGAGGAAAAGAGCTCTTATTAACCTATGCAAAATGAAACTAGGTCGGAGACCTCCACATACCACCTGACCATAGATTATGTTGAACCAAATCTCTCTTTCAACCAATCACCCCTATTCCATATTCCAAGCATGATTGTGAGACTTGCAACAAAACCAATCAAGTCTTCCTTAGGGTTTATCGTGTATCTCGCCAAGGGATTCTGATCAGGAGCTCAGGACCAGGTGTTGAAAAATGGTCAAAAATGAAAGTGCTCAGAACTGGTTGGAACCTGAACGACTGGATAGTGCTCGTCTTCCTGATTCCGGCGCCGCGAACGGTTCGAAAAATGGTCTCCGTATGAAGAAGTTATTCAGCTTCAAAGTTTTCTCAATTTCCATTAAAAAATGGCAAATTTGGCCTGTGGAAAATTTTATTAAAAAAAGAATATTCCACAGAATATTCTGGGAATATTCCGTGGAATATTCCGCAGAATATTCTGGGGAATATTCCATTTTGACAGCCAATCATATAGCGCCACGTGGCTAGCCCGGAGGCAGCCACGTGGGCCACAAGACCGCATGAAATGGCGCGTTTTCAAAAAATTTGGTTTCGGGCTCCACGGGATTCGAACCCCTGACCCCTCATATAACATCCAAACGCTTTTACCGCCAGACCACGCCATTAGTTCTTGTTATATGGCTGCACGAAATTAGATTTATTGTGCGTATTTGTTTGGGCGGGGCCCGAAGGGGGCCACCGCCGGCGGAACCACGGACCAAGTCGCTCGGCGCGCAATTCCAAACGGCATTTCAAACTTTGGTTTAAACGAATGTTGTGGGTTTTAAATGTTAAACATGTTATGTATTGTGTAATGGTTTTAATAAACCGTTTAACATTTATTTCTAACCATCCGCCATATGAACACGATTTTTCATAACAATAAACTTTAATGCCAGCAGTTAACTTTGGCGATTGTAATGGCGGTTCCGCCTATTTGGCGTTTGTTCCTATTTTAGCGCCCTCAACTGCAGTCTCTCCACATTTAGTGGAGTTTCCCAAGGGGAAAGAGGCAGTTTACTAAAGAGGCCATAACTTTTGATTGGAGAGGCCTTTGAAGACGAATTTGTTTTTGATTTTGGGTCTCTTCGACCTTCTGAAGCCATTGGCACAGGTTTCACAGCCATCTGAGGCCGTTTGCAGGTGATTTTTCTCCGTGGAAGTTGGGCCAAATCAGTTTGGGAGCTGCATTGGGAATTGTGCAGCCAGTTTATGTGGAACGAAGGTCATTCCTGAAGTTTTTCAGCAGTATGAATCCATTTCTACAGCTCGTTTTTCCTTTTGAGGAATTCTTCTCACTGTTTAGCTTCAGGGAAGCTTTCAGGGCCAAGAGGGCCATTTCAGTGTTGGAGCTGTTTGGGTACTATGTTCATCCATTTTTGGTGATTCAAAAGTCTGTTTCTGATATTTTCGACCTTCTGATTCTAATGGCAGAGGTTTCAGAACCAAATGAGGTCATCTTCACCTCGAAATTCTCCATGCAAGTCTAAAGGGCCACCAAGGACAATTGGGGAAAAGTACTATACATGTACAATTTTCACTGTTTAGTGTTTGGGAAAGAGCATGTTCAGCTAATTCCTATCTTCGGATTCTGTATTTACAGTCAGATCTGTCTTTCGAGACACTCTTATTCTTGTATTAGCCTTTGTAGCATTTTTAATACAAGAGGACAAGCCTAGTTTGAGAGGCTTAGTCCAGCAGATGTAGCCCAGAGGAGGGGGTGAACTGCTTATCATTTTGATGTCTTTATTTGCTGAAGATGATATGCTAAACAAAACTGATATAAAATGTTAAACAACAAATATACATAACTTGCATACACACATAAAACACCTACTCAGCTGCAGAAAGTTATTTGTCTTATTCCGCAAGACATCAAACTTCAAGTATGTGTATGTCAAAGACTTCTAAGTGTTTACATATTATTTCCTTAGGCAGAGTCTGTAGAGGGCCAGGTAGCCACTGGAACTCATCCTCTCTTTAGAGGTGACATGTCCAGTGAATGCCCCTACAGTCCATCTCTGTATAGGAAATAGTTTATTCTCACTTTAGCAAGAGGTCACTTGGAGTTAAAGCTCAATTTAAAATTATGAGTATTTGCACAAACCATCCTATTCAGTCAAGTTGAAATTATGAAAATGGATACCTTGCACCCTTAAACAAGTACATTCCATTTTCAGATCAGATTCATAGGCCCAAAAAATAAAAATACACTACATGCTTTACCACGATCCCGCCGTATATCACTCAAGGGATCACTAGGCCCTAAACAAGCATGGATGCCTCTGTAATATTCCTACATTAGCATCCAGCTAATAGGAATATTAATTTTTCTCCAAACACATAGTTAGATGAATAAATGGGTAAGGAAACCCATAAATATTTCTAGCAACAATAAAACCCTCTTAGTGGGGAAAGGATCATATTCACAGCTGGATAAAAACACCTTCATGTGTGAACAAGGCTTAATGCATGTGGACAAAGTCAAGTTTGACCAAGTCAACTAAGCTAAGATGGAGGATGTGTAACATTAATGAAGATAACTTAGTGGGAATATAGATCTATTTAGATAGATAGAATAAAGCCACATCAAGTGTGGAAGAAGACTTTGCATGGAGATCCAGTCAAGGTTGATCCAGTCAAGATTGACTAAATCAAGCAACATTGTAAAAGATGAGTTAGACTAATGGAGATAGGAGGGAGATTCATTGCATGAATATGGAAACCCTAATGAGTGGGATCAAAGGTGAGAAGGCTCACATTGATTATAAGGAGGAGGATGGTAGCCATATGGGGTTAGCTT
The DNA here is from genome assembly GCA_034641835.2 of Pinus albicaulis. Taxonomy (NCBI): domain Eukaryota; kingdom Viridiplantae; phylum Streptophyta; class Pinopsida; order Pinales; family Pinaceae; genus Pinus; species Pinus albicaulis. Next base: position 527,115,878 of record CM076576.1, on the reverse strand, counting down.
ATGATTATGATTTTATGATTGTATGGTCTGTTTAGACATACTTCTTTCTCTGGCTGTTTAGCTGAGATAGAGTGTTGTTTAGCACTTTAGCACAAGGTATTCATGTTTAGGAATTCCTTCTCTTTCATTGAGTAGCTCTTGAAAGATTCTTGCACCATATTTTCCACTATCTAGCTTGAGGCCAAGCTTAATCTTCCTTTGACAACATATATTCTGTTGAGGGTTTGCATGTTTCAGTAAGCTACAGCAAGTGGAGGCTAGATCTTCAGATCTAGGCCATCTCAATACTTAATTCCAATGGAGAAGTCTTATAATCCATTGGGAGGACAATATTGAAGGTTGCGAGCTATATTTACATATCTTGGCTACAGGTCAACATTATTTTATCCCCTATAGTGAAGAGAGAGTCTAGATCTACGTTATTTCTAAAGGAGCTACTGCAGGGTGATTCAGTGCACCATTTGGAGAGTTGATTTTCTGAGTGTTGGGGATCTGCCCTTCACTCTGGAGATATGTTGGAGGAGATCAGTTTATTTTTTATATCAGATTAGATCCACTTTCTAGATTTGAATATTTCAATAGATCTGTAGTCTTAAAACTCATATGTACATTTTGTACATGGTGTATTGCTTAAAACACCAAGGGGGATTGATAAAAGAGCTTGTATAGTGCATGGATCTACTGTAGATCTAACATTTTATCCACATAATTTCTCTATATCTAATGTACAACCTACTACTGTTGTAGAGGTAATAAAATAACACTTTCACGGTATTCCAGCTTTCATACATGGTTGCAGTCTCTAATTTTGCATGATTTTCAGCTATTTATGGCATGGGAGGACTGTTTAACTATGCAATAGTGATTTGTTTCTGAATTAGTTTCATATCTAGTTACTATAATATTAGATATAAGGGATCCATGAGCTACATTTAACTTTCATTGCACATATTTCTAAAAAATGCATTATTTTAGCATGTATTGCTGAGCAGTCCCATTTTGGGATATTACAGTTGTATCAAAGCATGATCTTTGGCTCAGCCTGTGAGTTTCAAGACCAAGATCAGAATGATGGAAAGAATGAGTTTTCTCTCATCTCTTTTCATATCTAAGAAGGACCTCACCAAGGAGGTCAAGAAAAGAAGAAGTGAAGCTAAGTTAGGGTTTCAAGATGATGAAGGTCCATGTACTTCTTATCAGCAAAAATAAGATCCGGTATTGCATAAAGCTCTAAAGAAACGTACTATGGCCTTTTATTTGAAATAATAGAGGCATAGAAGTGAAGAATACTTAGATCATGAGATTCTAAGTGAATATATTGCAGAATATAAATCTCAACCTAGAGCTATCAAGAAGAATCTGACTCTTCTAGAGTTTATTCAGCTCAAAGAAGAAAGGAGACCTTGCAGCAATAGAAGAATGAAGGGAAATAGATTTCTATTGTCCAACTTTGATGGGTCATCCTCATGCACATAAAGGTATTGGGGAAGGAAGTTGGATGCATTTTTCCTGCTACACCCAGTAGTAGAGAAAGAAGCTGTTGAGATTGCAGCGCTGCACCTTCAAGGTGAAGCACACAATTGGTGGTTCTGCGATTTGAGTCATGTAAAAGTGACTGCATATGAAAATTTTACTCAAAGTTTGATCAAGAAGTTTGACAAGAAGAAATCAGAGGGGAAGAAGCCTTCACCACCATTTATTTTTCCCAAGTTGTACCAATGTATGCACATGTTTCCATTTACTGTTATTTAAATGCATCATGTGGAGAATGATGGGGGTGTACCATTGCATGACCAAGGGTCAAAATATTTGTTGATTTGGAGCAGCAAAATTTCACTGCGCTGACCAACCTTAATTCATTCAAGGAGGAGGAAAACAATCATCCTAATGTATCATTGATGAGCTGCACACAACCCTTGAGGTTGGAATGTAGTTTCTTGGAGGATGGGATGAGTATTGTCTTGAACAATACTTTGCAAAACTATGTGTTCAACATTGGATCTGATTTTTAAGCAGTAGCTACACCATCATGGAGATCAACAATGCTATCATTTAGCAACAGTGATGAGTTGGGAGCCCAACCATTGTTGGACTATTCCAATGACCTTCCCATATGCATAGCAAAGGGGGAACAGATAAATTATGGAGGACATATTAGGATGGATAACATCTCTCATGTTTGTGTTGGATACTTCTTGATGAGCTCTACACATCATCATGGGAGGTTTTTTCCTACCACCTATTTGGATCCTTATGGGATAAACTTGGTCATTGAGGAGATTGCATTTCAAAATCCCATGAAATGCAAATACAAAAATCTGATTTGGGAGAATGGTATTCTCCATTGGAGGAATGCCACTTATGGACATGATGATAGACACTCACCATGGGTTGGATGGGTGATGTTGATGAGAAAGAGGGTGGAAAGCCACTTGCAAATCTATGACACTGGACAATAGGATGCAATATTGGGTTGGTTACTCTTGAAAGAGTTTGGTCATCCTATGACACATTCTATTTCAAAGGGTATGTGGATGGATGGAACTTGGCATGGCACTTACATCATATGTAAGCAATGAGTTTGGGTGTATTGGAATGATGTGATATCTTTCATATCAACTATTATGACATTGCTCCATGATTTTTATGATGATGGTGTGGGGAGGCAACTAGAGATGTTGTTTCTTTGGTTGTTATTGAGAGAGTATGGGCTGATATTATCCCATACTTTTCATTATGTTGCAAGAGTAGGAGATGGCACTATCATGGTGCAAGGGGGCTACTCTTTAACTTTGGGAGATGAGGAGGTGCTTACACCTTGGAAGGGATCTCTCACATATAGCAGCATTATGTTTGATGATGACTTTGACATGTGGAATGTCAAAGGATGGAGCTATGTGATGAGAGGAGCCTTATTACATAGGCCAACAACGCTGCCACTTGGGAGCTTGGATCTTATGATGAAGTATTCCCAGGATCACTTCATATATGATGTACTTGATCAGCATGTATAAGATGAGAGTGATGAAGTAGTGGAAGAAGACATCTATTACCATGATATGATCTTCTTGACTTGGATTTTCAAGTGTAAGAAGAGATATCTACATGCAGCACTTGTGGGCTTCCTTTCCATGCACCTTGATGCATATCATTCCTTGCTTAAGGAGTTCACTTGGGAGGGCATCGAACATGATCTATATCAGCATATGGGGAGATGCATAGCTTGGAAGATGATGGAGAGGTTGGAACAACCACTTCCCTACTCATTTGGAGTGAGGGAGAACTTGCAATTGAGTCATTTCAGCTCAATGACCAAAGTACATGATGGAGGATGTATATTTATGCTTTATGATTTGTACTCCTTTATTTGTTATGAGTATCATATTTTACCAAGGAGGGTCTTTCCTTCTTGCATTTTGTATTATGATGTACTTGAGGCCATTTGCAGCAATGATGTTGGCCATTCTATTTGTGGTTTGTGGAGGATGCCACATGATTTTTGGTGTGCACCATTGGCACCAAGTTTTACTTTCATGATTCCATCTTGTAGAATGTTTGTGGAAGCAAGCAAGTGGCTGAAAAGACAATTTTTATACTTTGTTTTGAGGTAGGAAAGGGATGCACTACACTGGTTCCATGTATGGAACTATGATCCACCTCCTAGTTGTCATATGGAAAATTTCTTTCATTTGTTTATGCTTCCATATATTGATGATGTTCTTATGTTTATGGGAAGCTTTGTTGGGAAAGTGGCACAAGAGTTGGAGGTGCCCATTGGGAGTATGATTCTCCATACTTCATATATTGCATTTTTCAGGAGAAACAAGGGGCAAACCATGATTTCCATACTTCACCTCTTGTCTTCATGTGGGAGGAACCATTTGGAAAGCTTGAGTTTTTGGGAGGGGCACTTCATGGATGTTTTGATTGATGGGGTGACTTGGATCATTCTTGGAGGCCATGATTTTTCAACCCAAGATTAGTAGCATCCCCATACATATCATAAATGAAGAGAGAAGCAGCGTGGGATGGACATTATAGTCCCACAAATTTAGCCATGTAGCCCACCTTCTTTGCAGGAGCTTAAGGTGGAGGAGATGTTTCATGAGTTACCATGTTGGAGGGTGTCTCACCTTTTGTGCATGATAGCTTGGGGATGGAGGCTTCATGTGGGGATGATGATTCCCAATATATTTTTGATTCCGTGCCTAAAGAAGGCCTCTAGACCACATATTGTTGTTTCCATGTATGTCCCACTTTTTCATGTTGAAAGCCATTTGGAATTTTCACCAAAGGCATACTTTTACACATGGGAGGAACAATTTGAGGACACATTGTTGATAAAGAATCTTGTTCTTTGGGGGAACTTATCACTTGGGGATGCTATAAGAGGAAGAGGGGAGGCTCTTCAGTTCTATCCTTGGAGTTGCTTGAGGACAAGCAACATTTGGGAGGGGAGGACTATAATATTCCTACATTATCATGCAGCTAATAGGAATATTAATTTTTCTCCAAACACATAGTTAGATGAATAAATGGGTAAGGAGACCCATAAATATTTCTAGCAACAATAAAACCCTCTTAGTGGGAAAAGGATCATATTCAAAGCTGGATAAAAACACCTTCATGTGTGAACAAGGCTTAATGCATGTGGACAAATTCAAGTTTGACCAAGTCAACTAAGCTAAGATGGAGGATGTGGAACATTAATGAAGATAACTCAGTGGGAATATAGATCTATTTAGATAGATAGAATAAAGCCACATCAAGTGTGGAAGAAGAATTTTCATGGAGATCCAGTCAAGGTTGATCCAGTCAAGATTGACTAAATCAAATGGCGTTGTAAAAGATGAGTTAGAATAATGGAGATAGGAGGGAGATTCATTGCATGAAGATGGAAACCCTAATGAGTGGGATCAAAGGTGAGAAGGCTCACATTGATTATAAGGAGGAGGATGGTAGCCATATGGGGTTATCTTATGATTATGATTTTATGATTGTATGGTCTATTTAGACATACTTCTTTCTTTGGCTGTTTAGCTGAGATAGAGTGTTGTTTAGCACAAGGTATTCTTGTTTAGGAATTCCTTCTCTTTCATTGAGTAGCTCTTGAAAGAGTCTTGCACCATATTTTCCACTATCTGGCTTGAGTCTAAGCTTCATATTCCTTTGAAAACACAGATCTTATTGAGGGTTTTCATATTTCAATAAGCTGCAGCAAGTGAAGGCTAGATCTTTAGATCTAGGCCATCTCAATACTTATTTCCAATGGAGAAGTCTTCTAATCCATTGGGAGGACAGTATTGAAAGTTGTGAGCTATATTTCCTTATCTTGGCTGTAGGCCAACATTATTTTATCCCCTGCAGCGTAGAGAGAGTCCATATCTACATTATTTTTGAAGGAGCTACTGCAGGGTGATTCAGTGCACCATTTGGAGAGCTAATTTTCTAAGTGTTGGGGATTTGCCCTTCACTTTGGAGATATGTTGGAGGAGATCAATTTATTTTTTATATCAGATCAGATCCACTTTCCATATCTAAATATTTCCATAGATATGCAGTCTTAAAACTCATATCTACATGGTGTATTGCTGAAAACCCCAAGGGGGATTGATAAAAGAGATTGTATAGTGCATGGATCTACTGTAGATCTAAATTTTTTTTCACATACTTTCTCTAGATCTAATGTAAAACCTACTACTATTGCAGAGGTAATAAAACAACACTGTCATGGTATTCCAGCTTTCATACATGGTTGCAGTCTCTAATTTTGCATGATTTTCAACTATTTATGGCATGGGAGGATTGTTTAACTATGCAATAGTGATTTGTTTCTGAATTCCTTTCAGATATAGTTACTATAATATCATATCTAGGGGATCCATGAGATGCATTTAACTTTCATTTCACATATTTCTTAAAAATGCGTTATTTTAGCATGTATTGCTGAGCAGTTCCATTTTGGGATATTACAACCTCCAAATGTATCCACCTCATCTGTGAGTAATTTGTTTGTATCCACCCTCTAGGTGTTGGGAAAAATACTGAGAGGGGGGGGTGAATCAATATTTAGGCATTACTCAAATCTTTTTTCTTTTCCACTCTCTAAAACCCATACGCTACTTTGCTGAAGACAACTAGCATATACACGCGGATATCCTTCATAAAACTCGCGTATGTACAGAGATCTAATTATGTCATTAATTCTTCACTTATATCATTCCATCATTCATTCATTAGATGTTCAATAAACAGTAAACATGTACAGTAAGAACAGAGTAAGTCATCACACATAAGCAACACACATGAACACCAGGATTTTAGGTGGAAACCCAAGTCGGGAGAAAACCACCACTGTCGTTGTCTCAGCCTTCAATATTTTATTATAGAGAAAACATCTTACAACTTATGTGCTGGTGCAGACTCCTACCAGCATGCAGGCACCCACCTGCGCTCGTTTACCAGCCTCTCCTGGAAGGGAGCTACGACCCCTTGCTCTCGTTTACCAGCCTCTCCTGGAAGGGAGCTACGACCCCCTGATCTCGTTTACCAGCCTCACCTGGAAGGGAGCTACAACCCCCTGACTGAAGGCTACAACCCTCAGCACCACAATGGACCACGTTTCATCAATTTTCACACTGGATCCAATAAATTCCTTTAGAACAAAACTTGCAGGCCACTTTTCATCATATTTCGGTAGGGACCACTCTACACATTTAAGCTCACTCATACATCAAACTGATACTTATAACTTCATCAACAGATAGTTGTAATCAACAGAACAGATCAGACATCTCATACCACAGTCTTCAGCAAACCCTAGTTTTCCTCCTGGCACCTTTCATTGATACCGCTATGCCGCGCGCTTTGTTCACATAAACCCGCGAGTATAAATGCATTCATACTTGAAATGAATACACGCTTTCGCTTTACCAAACCCGCGTATATACGCGCTTCCGCTGTTCCGAACTAGCGTATACATCTTCAGTCATTATAGAGCAGCATACTTCTTTAGATCAGATATTCAGTTCAGATTTAACCCTTTTACTTCAGACAGATGTTCGCCTCATCTCAGATCTAAGCATTCCATAAACAGATCTAGAAGATACAAATACATTTCAGATCTAGATTCCCTTCTTCATCATTTTCTTCATAGGTGCATCACAGATTCAGATCTATCATCAAACCATTACCCTTTCCATACAGATATATTTCAGAGTGAAGTATTCATTCAAGCTCAAACTTCTTGCCCCGATTTGCACAATGAATTTCTTCTCCTTATATAGGTTTACCCTTTATCAATACCATGAGCCAAAACCACATTACTTTCGATGGTATTCCTGGACGGGGTCACATAGAAAAATCATTACTCAATACAATGGGTCAATACCATGGTGGTTACCCCTGGTTTTGTTCTTTATGAGCGCTTTTGCCCATACATGACTTGGCACGTTATTTCCCACGTGCATACGCGACTTATCCTAGACAAATCCGCGTATGCCTTGAGACATACTCTTTTCATCATAGATCTAGCACATACTAAATTCCTTTCTTCATTACCTTCTGTACTCACTGTAGATACATCAGATTTACATCATTTAACAAGTTCATCAAGACATATTCTATCAAGCATAACTTCATCAAGTAGGTTACCATCATCTTCATCAAGTGGGTTGCCATCAAGGACAACACTCAGCATCATATTGCCAACACTAGGATTTACCATGTATCCCGCCATAAATGGTCAAGGTATTACTAGGCCTAATGAGGGCATACACCTCTAGGATTGACCATGTATCCCACCATTCACCAATCTAGGATTCTTAAGATGAACGAGGTATGTAAAATCATGTTTTACCGTGTATTCTGCCATTACCTGTCAAGGGATTCCTAGGCCTTGGGTTCCTCTTGAGACCACCCAACTTAGTTTCAAAACCATCCAGGAATCTAGCTAAACCAAATAAGTGAGATCCCATCACATCATGGCTATCTGGAAATGGAAAGGAAATTCTAAAAACCACTTTCACACTTGGAAAAATCCATGCCAATGACATCAAGAAAACCAAATACACACATGCATGTACCATGCATTCCAAAACTAGCAAGGAAATCATACATTAAACTTGATACCTGTAAGTAATCCTGTTGTAGCCGCTTGATCCAACTCTTCCTTGCTTGATCTTTTCTTCCCTTTGCCTTCTTTGGCCTTCCTATTCTTTCCTTGATCAATGCTAGAGTTCTCCAAGAATACTCTAAGTTTCCAAGAGTATGTGAGAGAGATAATAGAGAGAGAGAAAGCTCCAAAACTAAACTAAAAAAATGTCGTGAACTGATCCTCATAAGACTTTTTATCAATGAGGCCTCTAATTTCTTCAATTTTCCATTATTTTCCTTCATTTTCCTCCTCATAGGAAACCTGTGACCTTTCACGTTCCTTTTCTCCTATTTTCCATTATTTTCATAAATAAAATGCGTCTTTCCTTTTCAAAGCCTTTACCATTTCCTTTTCTAATTTCCCTTAGCCATAATAAACTAAATGAACACCCACAATAGGATGTTTTTCCCAACATTGAACTTGGAATATGTGTCCCATGACCATGGTCTTATTTTTCCTTTATTGATTTTCTTACATGGATTTTTAACCCAGGGTTGTTAAAAAACCCTCCCCCTTAGGGGAACACAGTCCTCAGTGTTCAACAACACCTTCAACCAGCAAGATCATTGAAACTCAAGATATACTACCCGTGGAACTTGATAACTTATCTTGTTGCAGTATCTACAATGAACAACCTTCTAAAAAACACGACCAACATGACAAACATGATAATATAAAAACCATATTTCTTATTGGAGCTTTATAACACAACTAATGGTGGTATTTAAATCCATATACATATATACATATACAAAAAATACTTTGTCTCAACTGAAAAACAAGGAAGGAAACATAGCCCACATCTGATCAGTCATCTCCCATGTAGCTTCATAAGGAGAAAAGTGCTTCCAATGCACTTTAACCTACTCGATTGCTTGGTTTGGGAGCAAGAGAATATTTCTCTACAAAATACATTGAGGTTCCAGTTATAATTCTCCTTTTGGTTTCACCTACAATACACACAAATCATTAACATGATCAACCTCCTTAACATATCTTTTAAGAAATAAAACATGGAAAAAATCATAGAATTCCATTGTCAGAGCCAAAGAAAATCAACAGGCCACTAGTCCAATCCTCTCAAGGATCTCTAAAGGCCTACAATACCGAGGTGCTAACTTCGCACATGACCCAATCCTCAAGGATATATTCTTGGGCTTGACGCGCAAGTACACATGCTCCCCAACTTGAAACTCCTTAAATTCCCAATGTTTATCTACACAAATTTTTTGTATATCCCGTGTTTCCTTTAGATTATTCTTAATAACCTAGATTTATTGTTCCATCTCTACCAACATATTCTGTCCAATCAACACCTTGTTCACTAGATCACCCAAACTAATCTGAGTGTTACAACTCTACCCGTAGAGTACCTCAAATGGACTCATCCCCAATGAATCTTGACACCCATTATTGTAAGAAAACTCAACAAGAGGTAGATACTCTTCCAGCTTCCATTCCTCATGCATAACATACATTCTCAACATGTCCTCTAAAATCTCGTTGAACCTCTATGTTTTTCCATCTATCTGCGGATGATAGGCTATGTTGAAGGCCAAATTTGTACTGAAAATTTCATATAATTCTTTCCAAAACCTATAAGTTAACTAAACATCTCTGTATGACATAATATTCTTCAGTACACCATGCAAACTCACTATATCTCTGATGAAGACCTGCACCACATCTCTATCTGAATACGTAGACTTCACTAGAATGAAGTGTGTTACCTTTTTCAACATGTCCACTATAACCATGATAGAATCATGTTGTCTAGATGTCCTCGAAAACCCTGTAATTAAATACATAGAAATTACCTCCCATTTCCACTCTGGAATCATAATTGGTTGTAGTAAACCACCTGGATTCTTACACTCTGCCTTTACCTGTTGACAATCCAAACATCTAGCCACAATCTCTACCACTTCTTCAAATTTGGAAAATAGTAGAACTTCTTCGTTGTTGTAAATGTTTTCTAATATCTTGGATTACCTAAATACAACTTAGCATGAAATTCCCTCAATATAAGCTTCTCGAGTCAACTGTCGTCCAACACATAGATTTTGTCCCTAAATATGATCAAACCCATATGCGGTGAGATGATAGTCCACACCATGATCACTTGTGCCCTGTTGTAACTTGTGCCTAATCTCCTTATACCTGTCATCTTGTTGTCCTTCTTGCAAGATCTGATCTTGTAAATATGTCCCATAAGAACTCATAACTTCTATATGATTCAATTGCATTCTTCTTCTGCGACACTTGTAACCATGTTCTCTTTCCCTTTAATGTACTGATCTCAAATCTGTTGGATCGATTTCACTGATCGTGGACAACCATGTAACTTTCTAACATTTTAGATTTTGTTGATAAAATGATCGTCAATCCACTATGATGGCTCATCGACATAAATCTCACCTTAGAAATATGAGTGCCTCCACATCTTCAATGCATGGATGATAACTGCCAACTCAAGATCATATGTCAGATAGTTCTTCTCGTGCTCATTCATTTGTCATGATTCATAGTATACTATCTGTCCTTCCTTCATAAGAGCTCCACCAATTCCTCTCTTACAATCATATGTACACACCACAAAATCTTTATCCGGATATGCAATCTTGAGAAGTAAGGAATTTTCCAACAACTGCTTCAATTACTCAAAACTTGTTGCACATTCCTTTGTCTATTCAAATTTCTTATCTTTATTTGCAACGATGTGATAGGATACAAAATTTGCGAGAAGTTCCTAATGAACCTCCTGTAGTAACCTTCCAAAACCATAAATGACACCACCTCATGTACATTCCCATGATCTTCCCACTCCATGATATCCCTTATATTTTCTGGGTCCAATGCTATGCCTTCCTTGGATACCACATGCCCTAAGTAATGTACATCTGTCTAAAATAAATTGCATTTGCTAAGCTTGGAATACAATTTATTCTCTCTTAGCAATATCAATACTGATGCTAAATGTTTTGCATGCTCTTCCTCATTCTTATAATATATCAGTATATTATCAATGTACACAATAAAAAAATTGTCTAGATAAGGACGTGACCCACTATTCATCAAGAACATAAAAGTAGTTGGAGCATTAGTTAGTCCAAATGGAACTACAACAAACTCATAATTCTCATACCTGGTCTAGAAATTTTTCTTGTAGATGTCCTATTCTTTGATGCGTACCTGATGATATCTTGATCTCAAATCAATCTTCAAGAACACTATTTCTCCCTTTAGCTAATCAAACAAGTCATCAATCATCAATAATAAATACATGTCCTTGATTGTTACATTGTTCAACTTCATGTAATCAAAGCATAGCCCAAGAGTACCATCCTTCTTCTTCATAAACAATACTGGTGCACTCCATGACGACACACTTGGACAAATGTATCCCTTGTCAATAATTTCCTTCAGCTTAACTTCAGTTCCAATAACTATGGTGTGCTCATCTTGTAAGGCGCCTTCAATGTTGGTGCTGCTCCTGGTACCAAAACAATAGAAAATTCCAATTCTATATGAGGAACAAAATCTAGTAATACCTTTACGGGGAATAAATCCTGAAACTACTGTAAAACAAAGTACCTTTTCAAGACCTCACTCATCCTCAAAATCCTTACCTTTATCGCTGGAAATATGTACTACAAATAACACACACCCTTTCATATAACTATTATTTTCCTACATAACTATCACCATTCTAACTGATGTTTCTTTCTTCTTGCCCTGCAAGATTCTTTTTTCCCTATTTTCATCCAAACATTCAATCGCATTATCATAACAATGCACATTGGTCCTATGAAAATACAACCAGTCCATACACAACAACATATTGTATGTTCCCAACGGAAGTACATTTAGATGTGTTGATGTAGGCATACCATTCAACTCAAATGAAAAATATCTTATCCAATGATGAAATATCTTCTTTGTAACTTTAGTGAATTGCACTAACCAAGGATCTGCATGCACTTCTTTTTTTAAACCACACTTATCCACCAAGTGAGGATTAACATAACTATAATTATATACAGGGTCAATCAAAATAGAAACAACTTGATCACAAATATTACCATCCATATCGATAATGGATGCCTGGTGATCTTCCTGTCGGTTATCTAATGCTTCATAGATACGAGGAATGATATTCCCAACATACCCAACAGTCTGCACCTCTTGTGGATTTTAGATCTGAGGCTTACCACCCTGATACTGCAACCAATCTCTCTGGAGATGCTCTTTGCCACATATCCAACAATGCAATTGTCCTTTACCATCACCTTTATACTGTTTCCCTCCAAGCTATGACCCATGCCCTTGTCTAACTACATTTAAATTATTATAAGGAACAACATTCTCCTTACCTCTTGCATCCTGGGGTCTTGTTCGTTGAGACTTTTCCTTTCACTTTGATTGCTCATAATAGTGCTTCAACTTACCAATGACTTCTTCAAATGACCAAGGCTAATTATACTCAATCCGATCTCTAAATGATAATGATAATCCACTGATAAATCCCTAAATTTCACTTTCTAATATTTAATATACGGTACATACCTCAACAATTCCGAGAACTTGATCATATACTCCTCATATGTCATCAATCCCATCTCTAGCTCATAGAACTCCTTGGCCTTACTGTCGTAGTACCTATTTTAAAAGTGCTTCTTCCTGAAGAGTCTCTTGAATTCATGCCAACTCAACTCCTCTGTCCTAATGTCTCTGACCTACTTCACATATTCCCATCAGATGTCTGATTTTCCTTTGAGGCTAAAGATAGCTATTATGGCCTTCATCTTCTCTGTGTAATCATGAAACTAAAATAATTTCTACATCCCAATTAACCATTCCTATGCATCTTCTGTATTCTTCAAATCTCCATCAACTGTAGGTGGATTTTCTTTATTGAACTCATCTAGAAAATATCCCTTTTCACTCCTCCTATAAGAATGATAACGATGGTGATCATGATACTTGTCAGAACCAAAACTAGAATAGAACCTTTTTCCATCACCTCTCTTATCTGGAGTATCCAACAACCTGCCATCTATGATCGTGTCACCTCTATCCAACACACGTGACCTCCATGAGACCGACTTCCTTATGCTCCATTAGTCTTGTCCTCCTATCCATGACTGACCCTAAGTGGTCCCTATCTCTACAAATATAAAAAACTATGAAGGATAACTTCATTAAGCTCTGCTTGTTTCTCATGTGCTTGAATGATCCTGTTATTATCTTCCTTGCAACTTCTTATTTCTGCCTTCAAAATTCTCATAGTGTCTGCTATATCAGGAGAGTACCAATCACCATGCTACTTATCGGATCTATAGGGATAATCTCATGAATTGTAGTCTACCATATTTCTAGTCGTATTTGATCTTCTTACTACAAGCATACCATGTTATATAAACCAAAGTATAACATAACCAACATACCTCAGTATAATTCAGAGGAAGATGTATCATCTGCAAGATCAACCAGATTAGCATGATACATGTGTAATCATAATCATAATCAATATATCAACATCATGAATGAAAACATCAACTAGATACCATGACCTTATGCATAACGGTCATAACCATAACATGACATGATTATATCCACATAGACAACAAACATACACATCAAATTAAGATTCAACCGACATGCATTGACGACAAACACATTCCAACAACAACATCATCACTCCCACAAGACAACACAATTGTAACCGTGACTACCTCCACGCGCACCTGAAAAACACATAGACCACAGGTATAATGAAAACACATGCAACCGAAATGTATGCACGACAAACACATTCCACCTATCTAGTCCAAGGGGTGAACCATGCCCAAATTCCACTCTATAACACCCTCCTCACACATTTACCTAAGATATTCTGTCCACTGGGGTAAACATGTGACAAATAGTTACTCTGATATGATTCAACTCCCCAAGTACAATTAAGGAAGTGGAATCAACAAGACAAGACCAATATGAACTTCCTTAGATGTTACAGGACCTTCAAGACAACCAACCCTTACAAGTGCCCAACCCCTGATACAACTTGATATTTGACTTAACTATAGCCCCAATCACACTAATGACAATCCCTCCATGTGGATGAAACCCTTTGGTCGAATGTACAAGGATGCATCCATGTGACTGCAAAATTTTCCAGGCAGTTTTGAGCCAATGACCCTAGATTTTGTGCCATTTTTTCAGTGTTAGGACACAAGCCTCTTCCCAGAACTTGATGAAACTATAAAAAAAGATAAATAAAAAGATGACAAGGCCTCTAATGTAAAAATTAAACAAGGAAATGATATGACAAAGCCTAGACATGACATAAATTCCATCAAACACATCACGAACATGTAATCATGAGTGCTCATATAAACACATATGACAGTAGAGAATTCTATACTTATCTGAGATTTTTCCTAGAGGGTGCGAGTGCTCTCTCATAATAGTTGCAGAGTATCATACTAATAGGTCATGCATTCATTTTTTCATTCATTTACTAAAAAACACATGATAGAGATCCTATAACTCAAGTCATGCGTATTAAACCATGTTTATATACGATCATATAACCATAGAAAGTGATAGAACAACCATTAATATCACATGTCATAGACAAGCACATTTACACATGAATAAACAATAGGAAAAAGAGCTCTTAGTTAACATGTATAAAATGCAACCAAAGCCTGTGAGTTTTCGTGATAAGGCTCCATTACCAGGCCACATATTAAGTTGAACCAAATCTCTCATGCCTGCAGCCTAATCACTATTATGTGCCATATGTTGACTTGAATGTGGGACTCGTGACTCAATCAAATCTCCTCAGGCTTTACCATGTATCTTACTAAGGGATTCTTAGGCTCAAACAATAAACATACACTAAAGCCTTTATAGAAATCCTGCCACATAATAGTCAAGGGATAATTACACCCTAAAAAGAATGGATACCTATGGATTTCTCCACCTAAACCATGAGGAATTTATCTCATGCTCCACCCTCTAGGATTTACCATGTATCCTGCCATAACTGGTCAAGGGATTCCTAGGCCCAACAATTTATGCACAATCTGGCTTTACTGTGTATCCTGCCATTATCAAATGAAGGGATTCCTATGCCTTGTGTTCGTTCTGAGACCACCCCACTTAGTTTTGAAACCATCTGGCAATCCAACTCAACCAAATAAGAGAGACACCATCACACCATGATTATCCTAAAATGGAAAGGCAAGGCTGAAAACCATTATCACACCTGGAAAAATCCATGCCAATGACAACAAGAGAACCAAATACACACATTCATGTACCATGCATGCCAAAACTAGCAAGGAAATCATACATGAAACTCAATACCTGTAAGTAATCCCATTGTAGCTACTTGATCTAACTCTTCCTTGCTTTATCTTTACTTCCCTTTGCTTTATTTGTCCTTCCTTTGCTTTCCTTGATCCAATGCTAGAGTGATACAAGAATACTCTAAGTTTCCAATAGTATGTTAGAGAGAGAAATTCAAAACTAAACTAACAAAAGGTTGTGCAGTGACCCTCAAAAGCCTTTTTATTAATGAGGCCTCTAATTTCTTCAATTTTCCATTATTTTCTGTAGAAATTTAATACAAAATATGTATTGCCTGGATTCTCCTAATCTAACAATAATATACTACTATTAAATACAGAATCACTTCTACAAAATCTTTGCGGAATTTGAAACACAATCGCCAATCACAATATGATGAAGAAAGATCAATCATACATAACATAGATAATTTACTAGGAAAGCATAAAGCTAAAAACCCCACTATCTTCTATTATGTATTATATCATGGATCATGAAACAATTACATACAAAGCTCTAATCCAAGATCTCTTAATACATGAGCTAACTGTCTCACACTATCATACAAAAATTGGCAAGTTCCTTAGACAAATTATTGTCCCTCCAGGACACCCTTTTGCCTCCTTTGTGTAATCCACGATGGTAAATAAACCTACTGAATGATTGACTCTTGCTTGCCTTGATTGCTGCAATCTTCTTAGAGGCACATCCAATGTGTGCGTGGTTGCATGTCGATGCAATACGGCATAATGTCAGCAGCTTGATAGTTTACTTCCCTTTCACCTAGAACTCAACTGGGTCTCCATTGGATCTGACATGCATGCAGCTAATAATATTAAAAACATTAGTTTCATGTGAGATCACTACATGTGAATTAATTAATATTTAATTCACTTGATCTCTCACTAGTCTATCTTCAGTTACAACTAGCACAAGTTACTTTAGCTCACTTAACTGAGTTAAACTGATTTACAACTTGCATTAACTAATGCACCATTGAACTTCCAACTCTCTTACAACTAAGTCCACTTGCATGTCCCACCAATCAACCTCTTAACTCAAAATTCCTATAACTACGGATTTGTCACTTCAGTTAACTATGTCCAAGTACTCATTGAGAATATATTATTGTTTATTGTCCAACTAATATTAAGGGATAATAATAGTTGACATGCATCTATAAATAGACATGCAATCTATAAGTAGAAATTTCACATACATCTATAAATATACCTCATCTATAAACATAATTTTCTCATGCATCTATAAATAGACATCCACTAGAAGAGGGAAGCATGAGATTGACCTAGAGGAGCTCTACACCAGGCCGACTGCCATGACCTAGGGTTTAGAAGTTTCCACGTAGGCTTCCCCCAGTGCAGACCCTTGCGTACTGTTAGGTGGTGCATCACTCTCTAATTAGTCCTTGAGGCTCACACCTTAAGCAAAAAACCAAAGTGGGGGGAATGCGTTTGCTCCCCATCGACATGGTCAAACTTCCACAAAGGGCGGTGGCAGGGTGTAGATACCGAGCAATCGACAACACTCTGGCTCCTCTCATGACATCTCGAGGTGAGCTCCCACAGTGCATCAGCCACAAGGCTGTACATCGATCACGAGCAAGAAGCGAACATCAAGTCAACAACATGAATTCTGAAGAACCCCAAACAAACAATGATCAAACTCCTTGTGAATCGCATCAACGAAAGAATCCAGTTCACGAAGGATCATGCATTGATATTCAAGTTCATGGGTTTCTGGCCCATTGAAAAATCCCTCTGAGGATGGATAGCTTCCAAATGGAAACCTAAGGGTCATATTGACCTTCAGCTATGTGCTAAAGGCTTCTTCAATGTGCTCTTTACCTACATTGAAGACAAAAATAGGATCATGGATGGAGGACCCTATTTCTCCAACTCTGTAGGCTTATACCTCCGACACTGGATGGAGCGGTTCATTCCCGATAAACAAGATCTTACATGGGCCTCAGTCTGGATTCGACTCTACTCCCTCCCCCAAGACTACTAGGATGAGATGACCCTAAGAGATATAGGAAACACCCTAGGGGACTTCGTCAAGATTGAAGAGGAAACAAAGATCAACCACTACGCAGCATATGCACAAATCTGCGTCTACATGAACATAGTGGAGTCTCTACCAAGAGAGGTAAGTTTGTTGCATGAAGAATTTTAATGTATACAAACTATATATTATGAGCATGTTCCTTTAAGATGCTGGAGTTACCGCCAAAATGGGCATCTATTTAGATATTTCCTTCTAAAAAAAAAAACGGCGGCTGAAAATGAATCAAATAACTTAGCATCAGAAGGATTCACAAAGGTAGCAAGCAAGAAAAGGCATAACAAGAGAACTAATTCTCACTAGAATAAAAAAGGACCTGTGACTAGCAATAAATTTGAAACCCTAAATAAGTTGAATGAGAATGAGAATGAATGAGACAACCAAACCCTGGACGACACTTTCTCCGAAAGAGCGGCCAGCGACCTCCAAGACACAGACGAGAACAAGATCCCACTGTGAGACCCTTTAGAAACCCCAAACCCATAGCTTCCCAAGGGAAAATCTAGCGTCTAAGGGCAAAGAACCAGTGCTGGATGCAATCCCAGAAGCCATGGACGAAGATCCAGAGAGAATTGAACTTGAGGGCCTAGACCTCATAGGGTTAGAGGATGCTTGCAATATGTTAGGTCCCTATATTACTAGTATAGTCCGTTATTGTTGTTAGTGTAAACCCCTTATTGTTCTTATTGTACCCCTGTAACCCCCATATTGTTATTATTGTGCCCTTAGAGGTCTGTGTATTGTTAGGCTCAGCTAGGGATTACATTGTGGCTCCCATGGACTCCCATATATAGAAAGGAGGTTTTGTCAATTTGTATCATCCAAGAATTGTTCATTCATGTAATTTATTGGAGGTTTCCCCTCGAAGTGGCTTATTTCTAAGGTGTTGATATCTCTTTTCTTCTCTATTTTTGGAGCTGGTTTCACAACATTTGGTTTCAAAGCTTTGGATTCTAGGGTTTCGCTGCTCCTAATAGGTCATCATGGAATTTTTGCTATAAATTATTTTCTATGAAGGTTCAGAAGCTGAAATATTTAGAGTGCAAAGCATAAATCTTTAGGAACATTGTCACAAAATTTTAGAGCTTGCTTCGCAATATTTTCAGAGATATAATCTGTGGAAGGTAGGGCTTTTTGCAGGCTCCTGAATTTAACCTAAACAAATCATCGTGGCATTATCGCTATAAGCTTTTTTATACGAAGGTTCAGAAGCTAAAATTTTTAGAGCATGAATCTAAATTCCTGAGGAACATTGTCAAAAAATTTCAGAGCTTGGTTCACTATAGTTTCGGAGATATGGTCTATGGAAGTTAGGGATTTTTCAGGCTCCCAAATTTCATCTCAAAGAGGTGATCATGGGAAAAGCTTCATAACTCTCTCTCTGAGCATTGGATTGGAATGATGTAAAAAGTGGCCACAAGTACACAGACTGTAGTTTCCTTTCTATCAATTTAAGAGCCAAAGGAGGAAATAGTGACACGTGGTGAGTCGTACAATTTCTCTCTACAGAACCAATCCATAATTGGGTCATTGTTGGAGTTTGGACATAACTTTGACTTGAAGAATCCAAATTAGGTCATACCTATGGCATTTGAAAGAAGCTTAATAGGGCTACTACAAGGCTTAATTTTAGATATTTCAAATATTCAATTATAGAGATAATTCGATTTCAATATCAAGCTCCACAAAAGAAAGTAAAAGGTGTGTATTTTTTTTCCGAATTGCATAAGTCTTGCTTGAAGAATCAAGTTGAATTGATTTCAAGGGCATATTGTAGAATAGATATCAGTATTGGATTCTAAAATGGCCCCTAAAAATAATTCAACACCCATTAAGCCTTTAGAAGTCTCTACTATGACTCATGAAGATGAAGAATGGCAACATGACATATCAAAATTACAAGAGAAAGTGCAACAAATTTTTCTCTCGCAAAGAGAAACAAAAAATGACATGAATGTTTTGAAGAAAGGCATGGAAACTAAGATGGATGGTTTGAAGAAAGGCGTGGAATCTAAGATGGATGGTTTGAAGGATGAAATGGAAGCTAAGATGGATGGCATGGAAGCTAGCATGGAATCGAAGATGGATGACATGGAAGCTAAGATTGATGAAAAATGGAAAACATGAAGAATCATCTAAAAGTAGACATGGAAGGTTTGACAAAGGTGATACAAGAAATGTTTCCTAATGGTGAAAATATAGTAGAGGAAACTCATGATGAGAGCAAAATAAATGTTAATCATGATTTCATAAACTCTAATGTTGGAAGGAAAAACCTCCATATTCCAAAAATGGATATGAGGAAGTTTGATGGAAAGGATAATGTAACATGGATACTACAAATGGAGCAATATTTTATCTCAATAATGTGAAAAACACACAAAAGGTACGCATTGCAACTTTACATTTAGAACAAAATACATTTGTATGGTATCGATGGCTTTGCTCCCGTAAAAAGATTGTCACTTGCGTGTAATTTTTACTGGGAGGGACAATGATAGCACATTATGGGGATACAAAGAGACAAACACCTTCTTTAGGAAATTGATAAATCTCAAACAAAAGCATTCAAAGTGGGGAGCACATTGAGGACTTCAAAAATTGAATATAAGGGTAAATGATATTTGATAGGAACACAGGATTGATCTCTTCATAGGTACTTTAAAAGGATAACATGGCCAACATGAAGTTTGTGTTTTGGAATCTGATTCATTAGAGAAGGCATTCGGAGTTGGCAAGAAAAATTGAATGTAAAATTATGGCGACAAGGAAGCCTACCACTCACTTCTATAAAGAGGGAAGTGTTGCTACTCTAGATTTCCACAGTCAGCTAGCAAGGTTGACACCACAACAATTGGAAGAAAAAAGAGCAAAAAGGGCTTTGCATATGGTTGTGATAGAAAATACACTAAAAGGTCATAAGTGTGCTTTGAGAAGAAATTATTTTACATAGATTGTGAAGAGGAAGAAGAAAATGAACAGAATCTTCAAAATAAGAGGATATGCACCAGAGAACCAACCCTAGACGAGGAAATGAAATGAGTCCGACCATATCATGTAATGCATTGCATGAGAATTACCACTCCTCCTTAAACTCTTAAGATAGAAGGTACATATCAAGAAGAAAAAAGTAATAGTGTTGATTGATTCGGGTAGTACCCATAATTTTGTTATTCATTGAAGTTAGCCAAGGAATTGAATTGTTTCCTATACCTAGCTACCATAATGTCAAGTGATGGTTGCAAATGGAGGAACTATAAATTTCTGCAGAAAATGATATACTATCAAGCTAACCATGGGGGAAAATGTATTGAATATTCCAATAACTTTCCATGTCCTGTAGGAGGTGATGTTGTATCTAGGAGTACAATGGTTACAATCTTTGGGGACGGTAGCTTTTTAATTTTTTTCAGAGAATTTTTTTCTTGAATTTTTTTTCAAAAGGAAAAGTGAAAGTCGAATTACGGGAGTATTGGGAAGCCAGGAAAGATAATAAGCTCTAATTTCATGAAAAAGATTCTAAAGAAAGAACAATGAGGTGTAATTGCACACCATTATGCTCACTAGAAGTTCCAACATCAAAATCATCTATTTCTGTGAGCATCTCCAAAAATTCTTGGACAATCATTCCAAGGTGTTTGAAAACGCCCAAAGGACTCCCACCGCTATTCTATGATCATGATCATGTTATTCATCTGATTCTCGGAAGTGTTCCTCCATAAGCATCAGGTCCTTATAGATATCCTTATGTCCAAAAGAGATAAATTGAACATATGATTGCGAGAAATGTTTATGAGGAAATTTGGTATAATTCAACCTAGTCAAAGTTCTTTCTACTCGCTTCCGTAGTATTTGTGCACAAGAAGGATGGATCATGGCGCATGTTTCTGGATTATAGGGAGCTCAATAAGCTCACCATTAAATATAAATTTTCCCATTCCCGTGATTGATGAATTATTGGATGAATTACGTGGAGCAATTTATTTTACTAAGTTGGATCTTTGTTCGAGGATATCATCAAGATTAGAATGAAGAGTGAAGATATTCCAAAATAGCATTTCGAACTCATGATGGGTCATTATGAATTTTTGGTCATGCCTTTTGGCCTTACCAATGCACCCTCTACATTTCAAGGGTTGATGGAATTCCATTTTCAAACCCTTCCTTAGAAAAATTTGTGCTCGTCATATTTTTGATGATATACTAATCTACAATGGGTTTTGAAGGATCATGTTCAACATGTTGATAAGGGTGCTCAAACCGTTGCAGAGAAACAATTATATGCAAAAACATCAAAATGTTTCTTTGGAGTTCAGAGGTGGACATATGGGTCATATTAGTATCTCACGAGGGTGTTAAGGTAGACCCTAACAAAATTAAAGCCATTAAGGAATGGAAAGTCCCCACACAACCATAAAAGCGCTTGCGAGGATTTCTTGGGTTAACGTGGTATTATCGCAAGTTTATGTTAAAAATTATGGGAGAATAGCAGCACCTCTAACAACATTATTGAAGAAAGATGCATTTTCATGGACTCCTAAAGCAACTAAGGCCTTTGAACATCTTTAAAAGAGGCAATGCGCCTAGCACCGGTCTTAGCTATGCCATAGAACTTCACAAAAACCTTTATTGTGGAATGTGATGCCTCAGGGAAATGGAATTGGTGTTTGTTTTAATGCAAGAAGGAAGACCCATTGCTTTTGAAAGTCGTCCAATCAAAAAAGAAAGTATTTACGAGAAAAGCTATTTATGAGAAGGAAATGTTAGCAATATCGCACATACACTAAAGAAATGGTAGAACTTACCTAATGGGAAGACACTTCAAGGTAAGCGGTCTATGATAGTCTTATGAAAACACTTTTTGGAACAAAGACTATCTTTAAAGGAGAAGTAGCAAAATGGGCTCACTAAGATGTTATTTTACTGAGCTTTGAAATAATCTACAAAAAAAGGAAGTTAAATGTTGTTGCAGAGATGCACTCTCAACAAAGAATGAAGAGGTGGAAATGTTTGCTTTGATGCATTTCTATTATCCAACCAGATTGGATAACAAAAGCAAAGGGATGAATGGAAGAAGGACGAAGAAGTGTGGACACTCATGTCAAAATTTGGCAAGCAAGATCCTAGTACATCTTATACATTTAGTTGGAAAAAAATGATTCCTTATATGGTACAAAGATCGCTTATATCTTTTGTAAGAATTCCCAACTAAAAACAAAAACTCATTATTTTGGAATTGCACACTTCTCCTTTAGGAGGACACCTGTGGAGTTTTTCTGAAAAGTTTACCCACAGGGGTGAAGAAAGAAATTTTTTGGGATGGCCTTAAATCATGATATTCAAAAAGTTAGTGGCGGAATCGTTTGGTTTTCCAGTGAAGAATAAAAGTTGAGACAATTAAGACCCACAGGGTCTTCTACAACCTCTTGATCCAGTTCCCAAGTCAATGTTGGTAGGAGATTTCAATGTATTTTATCATAGGTTTACCTAAAGTCTGAAGGAAAGAGTGTCATCATGGTGGTAGTTGATAGAATTACCAAGTATGCATACTTTTGTGCATTATCTCATCCATTTAAAGCAAGTACAATGTGCTACATACATTTATGGACACAATTAAAAGCTACATGGAAACCCAAAGGTTGTTGTGAGCGATAGATGATCCCATTTTCTACCGGAAATTTTTGGATGTGAGTTATTTTCTAGTTTGGGAACATCAATGTAGCTCATAGTTCGATCTTATCATCTTCAATCGATGGGCAAACTGAGATAGTAAAATAAATGTTTTGGAAGGATATCTTCGTTTTTTTGTATATGATAAGCAAACATAATGGGTTAAGTGGTTACCTCTTGCTACATGGTGGTATAACACTTCCTTCCACTCTTGCATCAAAAATGACCCACATTTATGGCACTTTATGGATATCATCCATCGTCCATCAAGCATCATCTTTAAGAGAAAATTTGAAGGTTCCCGAAGTGATGGAAGATAACATTGAGCATCAGCAAGAAGTTCTCCAACTCTTAGAGGATAACTTTGAATTTGGCACAAAATCGAATGAAACAATAGGCAAAATCAACATACAGCGCTACGAAGTTTTGATGTAGGAAGGTCGGGTATTTTTACGACTACACCATACAAACAAATGTCCCTCCAAGCAAAACTAATAAGGATAATAAATTAAAGCGCTAAAAGTACTATCTGAGTCACTTACAAGGGTGTTGCAAAATATTGGTATCTATGGCATACAAATTGGAGCTTCTGCAGCTATCTTCACGAGTGCATCTAGTTTTGCATGTTTCATGCTTAAAGAAGGTTATAGATGAAAATCTTCTAGTTCAAACAATATTTCCAAAACTTGATGGGGGAAGGAAAAATCATATTGGAACCCTAAGCGGTCACGAAACAAGAATTAAATGACCTACGAAATCGATCAATTTTAGAGTATCTCATCAAGTGGAAGAACTTACCCACATGAAGATTCTACATGGGAGGATGAGAATTTTATACAGAAGCACCTGGATGATACTCAAGCATTGAGGACAACACTTTTTTGAAGGAGAGGGGCATGTTAGGTCCCTATATTACTAGTATCGTCCCTTATTGTTGTTAGTGTAACCCTTATTGTTATTATTATGTACCCCTGTAACCCCCATATTGTTATTATTGTGCCCTTATATTATTATTGTTAGGTTGGCTAGGATTACATTGTGGCCCCATGGACTCCTATATATAGAAAGGAGGTTTTGTCATTTGTATAATCCAAGAATTGTTCATTGATGTAATTTATTGAAGGTTTCCCCCTCAAAGTGGCTTATTTCTAAGGCGTTGATATTTGTTTTCTTCTATTTTTGGAGTACGGTTTCACAACACAATAAGAAGGACTTTCACTTAATATCTGAGCAGCAGGTCCAAAAGTTGGAAGAAATCCTTACTCGAGCACAACATCCCCCCTCTCTGGGCATTCGGGGGGGGGGGTACGCTCATAAATGCTAAATAATTCATGAAAGAGTCGTGTAAAAGAGGTAGGAAAACATCGCTGCAAATAATAATATAAATGGTCAGGGAAATGGTGGATTCTAGGTGATTCCCCAAGTTAACAATATTCTATGCCTACACTACCAACCCCCCCCCCCCCAATGAAGGTCATCTCATGGAAGAGGACTCAACAGCCCCACCAAGCACAAGATAATAAATAAAATAATCACCGAGGAACACTCGACAATATTCTACATCCAGGAAACCAAATTTTCCAACTCCACTCTGGAAAAAATATTCAAAAGATATGAAAAGGATGCAATACAGCAGCGGTAGATGCAAATGGAAGCGTCCCTGACGGACCTGAAATCATCTCGGAACCCCCAAATCATCTCCCTAAGGGAGCATCATGCACGATGAGCATTTCATCGACCAAATTTCACGATTGGGCGGACATCCATGGCTGCTAATAAATTTCTACTTTCCACGAATCTTGCGAGGAAAGCAGGCGCCACGGACGGCATGGCTGAACTTCGATAAACATAGATCTTTTCCTTTGTCTCTTGGGATGGTAAACTTTCAATATGATAAAAAACCTACGAAAATAAGGGAGAAGGATGCATCTTGACCTGGAGCGGGTAATGGATTCAAGAACTTCATCCAAGAGAAACCATCTCATTGATCTCCCTGAAAACTCCAATGGTGTCTTCACCTGGAATAATAGAAGAGGAGAGCACCCACAAAATAGCTTCCAGTCTTTCGACAAGTTCCTCATCATGGAATATTTCATCCATGCACTAGGGGGTGATCTGGCGACCACCATCATCCCGCTCGCCCACAGGTTCGATCATTGGTAAATACTACTTTCAATGGTTAGACCACGTATGCATGCTCCCAAACCATTCCACTTTGAACACTAATAGGCTCGGAACACCCAAGGTTACAAAGGAAATGGTATGCATGCTTGGTGGTCTCCTATCACCTCCACAAGGAAAAAAAATGCTCCAGTTCTAGAAAAAGTTAAAAATTATCAAAGGCAAAGGCGAAGGTATGGAACAAATCCACCTTTGGAAATATCATTAAAGATCAAAGAGAGTTGGAGGAAAAAATGAAGAAGCTTCAATAAATGATCATCAAGGAAGGATGCTCAGCCGATTCAGAGAACCAAGAGAAGATATTATCAACTCATATGGAAGAAATAAGGAGCCATGAAGAAATCCTATGGAGACAAAAATCTAGGATCTGTTGGCTCGGAGAGGGAGAACGAAACACAAAATTCTTCCACCACTCCAATATTCAGCATAGGATGCATAACATAATCACTGTCCTCAAAATACAAAATGGAGAGCGTATGGAAAAGAAAGAGAACATTATGGAGGAGATGCGCAACCACTTCAGGAACATTCTGCAATAACCTAATCATCAGAGGCATGAGGCTATATGAAAAATCACTCAACACATTCCTAAGTTGATCACGAAAGAATACAACTAAATGCTGCTCAAAGCCACCACTCTTGCTGAGGTGGAACAAGCAGTCTTCCAGCTGAAAGCTAGAAAAGCTCTAGGCCCTAATGGATTTACCACCAACTTCTTCCACTTCTTCTGGAAAACAATTAGTGACGAAGTCTGGGGTGTAGTGGAGGAATCGTGCACCACTCACTGGCTTCTTCCATCGCTTAATGCCACATTCATCACTCTGGTTCCAAAAGAATACAACGCAGCCTCGCAAAGTAAGTACAAGCCCATAGCACTCTACAATGTCATTTATAAAGTAATCTCCAAAGTTATTGCTAATAGGTTGAAGCAGCTCCTACCCATGATCATCTCCCCAGAGAAAATAGGCTATATTGAAGGCAGGAAAATCCTTGATGGCATCATCCTAACCCACGAGGTCATACATTCTCTCAAATCCTCCAAAAAACCAAGTATGCTCCTCAAAATCGATCTATCCAAGGCTTTTGACAAACTTAGATGGGGACTATATCAAAAATGTCCTTATGGCCTTGACTCGGTGCATGCCACACCGAGGTATCGGATCATGAGCCTCATTACCTCACTTTGTTTCTTTCCATTTTTGTCAATGGTATACCCTACGCAACTTTCAAACCCTCAAGAGGGGAATCAGACAGGGATCTCTCCTCTCACCCTTCTTCATTTTCATCATCATGGCTGAAGGGCTGGGCCGCCTCCTCAAAATCTCCATCCACTCAGGTGCTCTGCAAGGTATATCCCTCCACAACCTTGCCCCCTCTTCCCATCAAAAATTTGTGGATGACAACATGATCATGGGTTACCCCTCAGTACAGGAAGCTCGTACCCTCAAATATCCTCTAGATTCCTTCTTTGAAGCCTCCGATACTGAGGTCAACCCAAACAAATCGAAAATATTTTTCTTCCACACCCCCCCTCTATCTCAACGCAACATTTTCCACATCCTAGGCTTCTCCATCTCATCCTTACACTCCAAATACCTTGGAGCCCCTCTCACTGACATGACCATTAATCACTCCTCTTGGTGATCTCTACTGGACAAAATGGAAACCATAATATCCAACTTGACCCATCGTACTCTCAATATAGCAGGTTGTTTGGTTCTTATCAAATCATTATTGCAGTCCTCTTCTCGGTAATGGCAACCCCAAAATGGGTCCTCAAGTCCATGCACAAATTGCAAAGAAATTTCCTATGTGGTGATACCAAAGAGAAAAACAAATGGGCTTTAGTCAACTAGAAGGAAGTGTGTACACCAAAAAGTCATGGGGGACTAGGGCTACGCGACCCTGAGCATAGCAAAAACATCATGGGAGCTAGTATCTGGTGGAAATGGGTCTCCAATCCCCACACACCGTGGTCTAACCTATGGGTAGAAAAATATGCTCATTCATGGCCCAAGGAGGACCTTATCAAATTCAACATAGAGCCGAGAGGATCCCAAATCTGGAAAGCTGTAGGCAGCCAAAAGTAGATGATACAGACCCACAACTTTTGGGAGTTTCATAGTGGCACACAAGCTAGATTCTAGGAGGACTCCTGGCAGTAACTACCAAGAATCTCCTCCATCTTCCTCAGACCTTTATGGAGTGAAACTTTACAGGAAAGGAAAAGGAAAATTGTACAAGATTTCTACGGACCAAGGGTGACATGGACTCAAGGATACGGACGGCTACTATACTGAGGATAGATGGCAAGATGACTGGAACGATGAGAGTCACACAGAAATATAGGAGGACCTAAGCACTCAAAGAAAAATTAGAGCACAGCCAAGACCTGACATCCTTTGTTGGGGTCACATGCAAAGTGGAAACTACTCCACCAAGGAAGCTTACAACCCCCTACATCAGCAAAACCCAGATCCAACAAATATTACCTAGAAAAAGTTATGGTCGGCCAAAATCTAGCCCAAAGTAGCCACCTTTCTAGGGCTGCTCAATAAAGGATGTGTTAGGACCCTATAATTATAGGGAAATCAGGATTTCTGAATTATATATGTTGGTTTGGCTTGCAGGATAGAAGCAAGGCTTTATCCTGCAAAGTGGGGTGCATTTTCAAAAGCACCTTGAATAGTGTTCTTCATGGAGCATATTTAAAAGGAGGCTCTATAACGAAAGTCTCTTAGCCAAACACTTGATACCATCGCTCATCAAGAGATTCTTTGTTTGAATTTTGAATATGAGTCCTTGGGGTTGGTCATCTTCACTATATGAAATTGAGGCACGGTTTAAATGACAAATTGTAATACAAAGCTAAGAATCAACCTCAAATTGTCACACACCAGATTTTCCTGTGCGAAGCATAAAAAATGGTGATGTCAATTTTGGACCCTAGAAAAGCACAATCGCCTTCATTAATATTCCATGGCTTACCCAATGCATTCAAGGATTCAGATTTTTGATTTGAAAGCCACGAATGGCAATACCTTCTCAGGTGGTGATGAATTTTGATAATACTCTGCTTAATTATTTAGTTTCTGGACCTAAGAAATAAAAAAGAGTTAACTTTCTTAAAGGAAAATTAGCCTTGCAAAGGTTACGATGTTAAATTAAGCTAAATCTCTCACATTTCCACTTCGGGATGAGGGTCATAGGTTGGAACGATGGTTCAAAACAATTTCGGACCCCCCATGAGCTTCAAAGCGTAAGGGATGAGGGGGGGTCTGAAATGGGTGGTTTTCAAAAATTCCCCCCCCCCCCGACGTGTCATTCTCTCATAATTTAGGACGCCCCCCCCCACATTACAACTTACCACCTCAGGGGGGGTTCTAAATACCACTTTTTCTCCTTCAAAACCTCTTTCCCCAAATAAAAAATCGTTTTTAGCCAGTTTGAACAATCTATTTGCGGGAGATATTCCGGGAAAATGGGAGCGAATTTTGAAAACCAGAGAGATTTTTTTGTTCATCATGGGCTAAGGAACAAAAACCTCTCCCAGAGTTTGCAGAGGTGTTTTCAGGTCAGAGAATCGAAGCCATCTTTTAGCCCTATTTTTCAGTTTTCCGTTTTTCCTGTTCTAGCCATGATTTTGCGGCGATTGTTACGGAGAGCTGTAGATTAATTTTGAGAATCCAAGAGAGGTTTTTGACTAGCATGAAGCAAATAAAAATAACCGCTCTCATATTTCACATATGTATCACCGTTGGGGAGAAGCAAATGTCTGAGTGCGCCCCATTTTCAGCAAATTCGGCCTAGTTTCAGCTCTCTAACCATCTTTTCTATTTTCAGAGAGGAGATGAGAGATTCAAACAAGATAAGCATTTCAAGTCATATGTAGCACTCCAGAGACTGTCAGGTATCCCAAGTGTCAAGCTTGATATAATTCACACCAGCAAGCATATGACAAACCTGATTGCAGGGAATCAAAATGCCAAATGTCTAGCAGTCTTCATAACTCCAACAGTTTTATTTACTCGTGTCCGGTAATTTTATGTACCTCTCTGTTATGTAGTGAGAAACAAAGTAACTTTTAAGGATTGTACTCAGTTAGTAAGCTCGATATATACTTCACTGTTCGAATTATGGGGGAGGGGATCTGCAATGAGGGACTGAGTCCCATTTTGTAATGTTGTGGCTTCTCGCAAAGTAATTCAAGAGAAGTTTCCAGGATTCAAGTGGTGCACCAACTGGTGAATGTTTTTCTTGTTTTATGTGTTATTCATTGTTCTGTTGTCTTAGTATTTCTGCATTATAATTTGTAAAACGGAAAATGATGAATAGGATTTGTTGCCAGAGCACCCTGTTCTAGCTGATTCTACAATAGTCTACATTTTCCACTCATGCTAAACCAAGGAATTCTTAGTTTCTCCTTGGTTTCTATTGATCATTGCACTCCAGTAGAGTTGAGGAATTATTAACTGCCCCTCAATTTCTACTAAGTTCCACTTTTCTTGTATCTTCCCACTCCATTTAAAAGTCTCAAAGATCCAAAGTAGTACTCCTAGCTTGCCCTGTTTCACTCTTTCTTGACTACTTCTGCAAATTGGTCACCTGAGCCCTTTGAATCCTTTTCCCAGTGGCCCTTTTCCCTCACTTTCCCCACCAAACCAAATTCAAAATCCAACTCTGCTCATATTAACTAGCCTAAAATGCCCAATCCAACAAAGCTATATCTCATAGAGAGATTCCTCTCTTGGTCTAGGAGGGCTAGATCCTAGGCCCGAAGCGGTTTTGATATTGCCTCTGGGATTCTGTCTTCAACCTCAGAATTACGGAGTGATAAAATAATGGTGACCATACTGGGGAGATGAGTTTATCTTCCTCAGTAACACTTATCAAGTTCAGTTTGGGCTTTTGATGGTGAACAGAAGTCAAACACCAGAAGGTTGTTCCATTCACCTGGCGACTCCATTGGCAGAAAAATCCAGAAAGAAAGATTCACTGGCAACTCCACAAGCTCAATATGGGATCAGTTGCAAGGATATATGCTCCCGTGAATAGAGATTACATTCCAGGTTTCCTGGAAAAAATGCCTCAGGTAAATTGGCAAAGAAATATTCCTATTTTTCAAGATGAGAATGTTGATGATGCTTTGTTGCATCTCATTAAATTTCATATTCATTCATGGAAGTTGAAAGTTGAATGGAATGATGACTGCCACATGAAGATGTTCAGGGAAACATTAGAAGGGAAAGCGAGGGAATGGTATGAAGGTTTAAACTCGTTTAGCTTGTTTTCTTTAAAGGATTTCCACAAAGTGTTTTATGAGTATTATAAAGAACATTCCCCCTCTTTGTCATTAGTGGAAAACTGTTGTGATTAGTTTGAGGTTTTCATACAATACATTGAAAGTATTTATGAAGACATAGTAGATATGATTGATGAGGATCTATTAGAAGCACTCTATGGGTTCCATTCTCAAGTCAACTGTCATGATAATCAAGGGAAGATCACTGAGAATGAGATGAATCAAGAAATGAAAGTAGGCTCACATGATCTACCTTCAGAGACAAATGATAATTTTCCTACTCTTTTGCATGAAGTTGAAGAAGACATTCAATATCATGAGCAATCTTCACAAGAGAAAGAAAACAATTGTTGTTTTATCTAAAGAAAACAAAGGCTGCCTCCTCCTTTGACAGAAGAAGAGATTAACCAGATTCTAAGCATGTGTCCAGCCTCCCACTCTTTGTGTAATCGGATTCATTATATATGTCCTACTGTTGATTTATGTATTGAATTCTTTCCTCCGGAAGAAAAAAATTGTAGAATAGATTGGAGCCGATGTTGTTGTACATCCTCAAGAAATATTATTGCTAGAAAGTACTTTTGCTCATCATAATGATGGTCTTCAAGCAGGATCTAGCAATCTCAGTCAAGATATATCGGATTATATTGAGGACAACATATCGGTATACAATGAAGGTGCCATATCAGATAAACATGAAGAATGTATAGATGTTCTCTTGGAGGAGGATCCTGAGCCTGATAAGTTGGAACAAAGAGCAGTCATAGTTGAAGTTGGTCATGTGAATCCTCAATACCAAGTGTTTTTCCAGGATCCCTTTGCTGACCTCTTATAATTATTCAGAGAAGGAGTGTATTATGCCATGGATGGTTTGTTGCAGCATTCAAGGAAAGGGTTGAATAGTTATGTTCAATAGCAGATAAGATGGGAGTGGTCATGTTGTTTTCTCAGCCTACTCAAATAAGTGAGAAAGAATGGGTCAAACACTCATTTGCTTGACTGGTTACATTGGAAATATGATTATTATTTGACATGACAATTTTTTAAACTAGAGTAGGTAGATGTGTGAATAAGATTAGCACCCTGTGCATATTTCAAGTTTTATTTTAAGACTGCTTTTAGTCGTCAGCTTAAGATCACTTTCATTTTTTTATTTCGGCATAGTTCAGATCTCAGCATTCAAATTTTCAAGTTGTATGAGTCTTGTGGCAGAGCAGATGGCTGTCACCTTAATCACCAAGGCACTGGTCATCGGATTCAGAGATCTGCAGTTCTCTGTTGCCTCATTGGGACGACAGCATTCCCTAAAGGGAGCCACTGTTAAGACCCTATAATTATAGGGAAATCGAGATTGTTGAATTATATATGTTGGTTTTGCTTGTAGGACAGAAGCAAGGTTTTATCCCACAAAGTGGGGTTCATTTTCAAAATCACCTTGAATCAAGTTCTTCATGGAGCATATTTAAAATGAGGTTCTATAACGAAAGTCTCTTAGCCAGTCACTTGATACCATCAGTCATCAAGAGGTTCTCAGGTTGAATTTTGAATATGAGTCCTTGGGGTTGGTCATCTTCAATATATGAAATTGAGGTATGGTTTAAATGACAAATTGTAATACAAAGATGATAATCAACCTCAAATTGTCACGCACCAGATTTTCCTGTGCGAAGAATAAAAAATGGTGATGTCAATTTTGGACCCTCAAAAAGAACAATCTCCTTCATTAATATGCCATGGCTTACCCAATGCACTCAAGGATTCAAATTTTTGATGTGAAAGCCGTGAATGGAAATACATTCTCGGGTGGTGACGAATTTTGATAATACTCTGCTTAATTATTTAGTTTATGGACCCAAGAAATTAGAAAGCGTTAAATTTCTTAAAGGCAGATTAGCCTTGCAAAGGTTCTGATGTTAAATTAACCTAAACCTCTCACATTTCCGCTTCAGGATGAGGGTCAAAGGTTGGAATAGATGGTTCAAAACAATTTCAGACCCCCCATGAGCTTCGAAGTCTAAGGGATGAGGGGGGTCCGAAATGGGTGGTTTTCAAAAATTCCCCCCCGCTATTACCACTTAACACTTCAGGGGGGGTCCGAAATACCACTTTTTCTCCTTCAAAACCACTTTCCCCAAATAAAAAACCGTTTTTAGCCAATTTAACCAGTTTGTTTGCAGGCGATATTCTGGGAAAATGGGAGCGAATTTTGAAAAATTGAGAGAGGTTTTTTTTCAGAACAAGATGAAGAACATACAACTCTCCCAAATTTTGCAAAGGTGTTTTTAGGTGGGAGAATTGAAGCCA
Organism: Pinus albicaulis; assembly: GCA_034641835.2. NCBI lineage: Eukaryota > Viridiplantae > Streptophyta > Pinopsida > Pinales > Pinaceae > Pinus > Pinus albicaulis. The sequence goes on along the minus strand of CM076576.1, from coordinate 527,082,828 downwards.
TCTTTCAGCCCTATGCTTCATTTTTTAATTTTTCCTGTTCTAGCCATGATTTTGTGGCGACTGTTGCAGAGATTTGGAGATGCATTTTTGAGAATCCAAGAGATTATTTTGACTAGAATGGGGCAAAGAACAATAAAAACTCTCATATTTTTCATAGGTGTCACCGTTGGGGAGAAACAAATGTCTGAGTGCGCCCCATTTTTAGCAAATTCGGCCTAGTTTCAGCTCTCTAACCGTCTTTTCTATTTTCAGAGAGGAGATGAGAGATTCAAACAAGATAAGCATTTCAAGTCATATGTAGTGCTCCAGATACTGTTAGGTAGCCCAAGTGTCAGGCTTGATAGAATTCACACCAGCAAGCATATGACAAACTTGATTGCAGGGAATCAAAATGCCAAATGTCTAGTAGTCTTCATAACTCCAACAGTTTTATTTACTCATGTCCAGTAATGTTTTGTACCTCTTTGTTATGTAGTGAGAAAGAAAGTAACTGTTAAGGATTGTACTCAGTTAGTAAGCTCGATATATACTTCATTGTTCGAAGTATGGGGGGGGGATCTGTAATGAGGGACTGATTCCCATTTTGCAATGTTGTGGCTTCTCGCAAAGTAATTCAAGAGAAGTTTCCAGGATTCAAGTGGTGCACCAAATGGTGAATTCTCTTGTTTTATGTGTTATTCATTGTTCTGTTGTCTTAATATTTTTGCATTCTAATTTTTAGAATAGAAAATAATTAATAGGATTAGTTCCTAGAGCACCCTGTTCTAGTTGATTCTACAATAGTCTACGTTTTCCACTGATGCTAAACCAAGGAATTCTTAGTTGCTCCTCGGTTTCTGCTGAGAATTGCACTCCAGTATAGTTGAGGAATTCTTAACTACCCCTCAAATTATGCTAAGTTCCACTTTTCTTGTATCTTCCCACTCCATTTAAAAGTCTCAAATATCCAAAGTAGTACTCCTAGCTTGCCCTGTTTCACTCTTGCTTGACTACTGTTACACAAAATTTTGTCACTGTCCCTGGAATCCCCGTCCCACACATTGGAGGATAATTTATGTGACCAAAGCAAAGTGTCATGCCTTGCAAATACCATCATTGCATCCCTTTCCATGAGGACATCATTCCTTCTGTTGACTATTTCCTGAGCAGACCATTAGAAACACATGTTTTTTCCTTGGCGCTAGTAGACTGTTATGCCCTTGTGCCAATGAGGAAGATTAAAATTGGGCCCCATGCCCTTTGGCGCTCTGTCCTAGTGATCTACCTACACAAACCTGTTTATGGAATGTTTTTTAAATATAGAGGCGAAGTTTCTATGCTAAAAAATTCATGGGCGAGTCATCTGGAGTGGTTCAACTGAATAACCATGGCTTTCCTCCTTTGGCCTCTTGTTTCCACCTTTTGAGGAAACCTCCCAAGGGATAAGGCCTCCCTTCCACCATTGTAGGGATCCCAACCTCCTCCTCTCCCTCTATAAATAAAGCCATCTTCCATTGATGAGCTATTTGAACATATTATAACTGAAATGCTAAAGATAATTCCTGAACATTTCGCTAGAAAGATAGAACGGAAAGAGACCTTTGTCGAGAGAGCTTAGGCTTATGTTCTCACCTTGTCCGAATTCCCCGACGATCCTTTGAGACGCACTTCGACTGAACCCTGCTGGAGGAGGCTACGACATCAAGGCTCCAGTTGTAACTCTTCCTTCTATTTATATATACGCATGACTATTGTCTGGTTCCTATCTTGCATTAATGTGTTTTATTAGGTGCAATATGCTTAACCATCCTTGACTGGTTAGTTGATTATGAATGAAATCATTGTCTTGTATGCTGCTCTTGTTTGATGATCTTTGTGCATGTATTCGAGCATTGTTGCGGAAGGATTGTGACCGGTCGAAGCAAAGATCAAGAGGCCACCACCACTAAAGTGATGACACCATTGGACTCCAGGTAGGCCAATCTACCCCATCCTTTTCATTCATTAATTAGGAATCTACACTTTAGCTTGTCCCTTTGTTGCTAAACCCACTCTAGGGCTAGAGGGATCGTCTCTGTTTGCAGAGAGGATTTACCTTATCAACAAATTGGCAACTCCACTAGGGATCAATGTGAGTTTGTCGTTTCGTTTCCTTTTACGAGTTTGCTTGGTCAGGTCGAATTCGGTTGTTTGCTTTCTTATCTATCTTTTTTGACTTGTTTGATTGTCTGGAATCCTTCTGTTCAGCTCCAGAGTGTCAAGATTGACCTCTGCTCCCTGGTTCTTCCCTTCTCCTATGGTTATCCAGCTTGGCATGATTTTTGTTTAAACAGTTGCGCCAATTGGTGCTTGTTGCTTTTGCTACAGTAGCGCCAACCCCTATTTGGCGTGGATTACCGCCTCACAGTCATGCCAAATCCTGTAGGATTTGGTTTGACCCTTTTTTTGAGATTTTGGTCAGTTGTGCTTGACTCTGGCTTGTTTCTTGATTTGCAATTGGTCTTTTTTGAGTTGTTTTGATTGATCTAGGCTTACGATTCTCAATTGTTTTTCTATTTTATCATCGGTGCAGTTCATAGCCCTAGGGTTTCTAGGTGCCTTTTTCTCGCTGAGCCTTCTAATTGAAGTTCGAGTCTTTTTTATCTTTGTCAATTTGATTCCCTGATTGGTTGCTTAAGTCTCTCTTGATCCTTTGAGTTTTTGGTTTTTTGAACGATTACTTTTGTGTTTGTTTGACTCTCCATCTCTTCGTTTTCGAGCATAGATCACATTGCTCGTTTGGGTCATTTCAAGGGCTTTTATTTTTTTTGAAGGAGTGTGTCATTGGTTTGAGTAAATTTTTATGTTTGTATTTCTTTCAGATTGTTCATCTTCAGATCTCTACATTCATTGTGCTCTAAACTAGTGTTTGATTTGATTTTTGATGTAATTAGTGCATTGTGTGATTTATTCATTCAAAAACAAAAAATTGTATCCTTTTGTTCGCATGAAAAATGAAAAGTGCTTTTTCCTAACTAGCGCTTGCATCTAGGAAAGAGTTTTTCGTTTTTTGTTTTGATTGTATTAGATGCATTAAGAGACTTATTTGTATCTTTTCATTTTTTTCTGCTTTCTAAAATATCTATATCCTTCTCTTAGTTAGCTTTCATTGAATGGAAAATGGTGTTCTATTGCATGTAGCTTGCATTTAGGAAATTTGAGATAAAATTCGGTAGGGCCTTGAAACTGAAACATTAATCAAGATAAACTGTAAAATTTATTCAATTAACCTAAGGAAGAATTGGAACCTAACGCAAAATTTTTTAGAGGTCTAGGCTAGTGATGTGTTCTGGCATCGTTAAACCTAGTAGCTGTCGTTCGCCATCTGGCTTTCAACAGCACTAGTACGGACTTGTGCTCCCCTTAGCTTCGCGTATATAAAGGGAAGCCCTCCTAGATTCAAATCCTTTATCCATAGGAAGCTGAGTCTGCCACCCTATAATCATGATACACCAAACACAACATTTGGGTGGACTACCTGCACGTACATTAAGTCCTTGGTAATTTCTCTTTCATTTGACCACCAAGGTGTACATGGCAGTTCACAAAAACTTGGTACACCCTCTTGCTTAGATTACTTGAGTAGTCATTTCGATCTTTTCGTGACTCCTTAAAAAGAGAAGAGATCATAGAGCACTTGTCCTTTCACGCTCATTTAAAATTGAAAGTGACTAGAGTCATCTTTTGTCTGTTTCTTGACTCTTAAAACATGAAACAACAAAGTTTTGTTCCATTGTCATAAAATTAATTACCCATGATCACATGCCCATTAAAAGTTTTTTACTTGGCTTGTTTTTGTCATTCCTTAGAGTTTGGTCTTGAAGCCTTGAATTGGCTATCTCATTTTCCTTCTTGTGTTGAAATACTGTCACAGTGGCATAACCACCAGTTTCGTTGTCTTCTTCACTACCTCCTAGTGGTAGTTCTTTTCCTGGCGTTTCTTTCGAAACCCCTTAGTCCACTAGGTCTACTGAGCTTGCGCCGCCTATTCTCCTGAGTGTTCAATATCTCGCTACCCGATCTCCTCCTTAAGAGTCAATTGCGTTCAATTGGCCTCCTCAGGGCACTTGGTTTGGTTTTTGGAGTGAGGAAGAGTTCCCTCCTCTTACTTCGGGATCACCTTTCATAGCTTCTGCTATACCTCCTAGTCCTCATTGTCTTTTCGAAGATCTTACAGCTTTTTCAGACATGGAGTCTTCAAGTCCTGTCAGTAGTGAGGAAATTCCTATTTCCACAGGAGAATATCAACTTTTCCCTAAAGAAATCTCACGCATCTCTAATCATCTTCCCCTCCATCGGTGTCACTTCCACCTGGTTATCAGACTTTGAGTCAGATTATTTTTGGTGTTGCGTCCATAGCACATTCCAGTACTTCGAATCCTCCAAGGAGTTCGATCCTTCCTTCATTAGGATTGTCACCTTCGACACCTAGTTCGTCAGCGGCTATTACATCTGTCCCAGTCCAACCTACCGCTTGTGTGGCTTCATCTGCACCGGTTGTTACACATCAATCGTTAGGATATTTTCACACTCTTAGGTCTATCTTTCTTAATCCTACATGGCCTGTTGATCCCGGCTCGGGTAAATCACAACCCTGCACTGCGGAGGCTACGCCTACTTCTAGTGTGGCTACAACTTCCTCTGCCATTCCTAGCGGCCTTACTTTTGAAGAGTATCTATAGGCTATTCAGTAGTAGACCTCTCAGGGTTCTCAGCAACCCCAAGCTCTTATCAATCCTCCGCATCACTATGATTTCTACGGTAACCTCGTTTATTTGCCTCCGGCTAATCCTTATCAGACCGTCCCTCATCAAGGGTCAGTAATACAAGGATAAACCTCTGGTCTACAAGGAAAACCCTCACAGGGACAACCTTTGTTCAAGCAGGGACAACCTTATGGTCTACAAGGACAACCCTTACAGGGTTAACCTTCGGTCCAACAACCCTACGGTCCTTCCGATCAACCTCAATATCAATATCAACCAGGAGCATCTTACATTCTTGGGGGGAAATGTATCCACCATAGGGACAAAATTTTGCGCAACAACAACAGCCTTACGTTCAGCAAGGCCATAACTTTTTGCAACAAGGACAACCCTACGGTCCTGCTCCGGGTCAACCTAGTTATCAGGGACAACCTGGTCCATTGCAACCATCGGTCCAGCCTCTTCCACAAGGGCAACCCGGTGGCCCTCAATATCCAGGCCAACCTTCTCCGCAAGGACAGTCTGCCCAACCCCAGCAGTCGATTCAACCTGCTCAGCAGTCAATTCAACATGTTCAACCAGCCAAGCAGCCGGTTCAACCTGTTCAACCAGCTCAACAGCCCATTCAGCCTACTCAGCAGGGTCCACCTGCTCAACCTCAAGGCGCTACTTACCCTCCTCAAGGTTCATATCAGGCGGTATATAGTGCGCCCCAATACATCACTTATCACCCTAAAAATCAATCACAAATGGTGTATAATCCACCTCAAGGAAATGCTTACATTCCGCAACAGAATCCTTACGTTGCTCAGCAAGGACCTCAATGGTATGCTCAGAATCAGTATCCTGGTCCTCAACCCCAGTATGGGTAGAACTATTTGTCTTATAACCCCTATGGTCAGAATCCTCCCAGACAAAACATATGCAGGCAGAATTTCTCCCAGCCCGGGTGGAATGTTAACACCAGTCCTTATCAATGACTGTCGATGCCTTTTAACCCTCAATTACCATTTCTTGTTACGTTGGAACTTCCATATGTGTCAAAGTTAACGAACGATATGATTCTTCATAACTCGTATTGGCCTCTAGTTCTAACCAAGATTCATGGTGATTTTCCTAAGCTTGAGGGCAAGTCCGGAGAATACCCCTAAGTGCATGTTATGACCTACCACTTGTGGTGTTCCTCTAACTCTTGGGTTGACGATTCCATCCAACTCCGTATTTTCCAAAAGACTGTTACTGTTTCCACCGCAAAGTGGTACATTGAATTATCTCCTGGCATCTTTCAAGATTTCAACTCTTTAGCCATGGCATTTCTTACACATTTTTAATTACTGGTTCACTATGAGATCAGGGCGCACCTCCTCACATCCTTGAAATAGGATCGGGCTACTCATATCTCGGATCATATTCATCAATGGAGGCACCATCGTCCCTTGATCAAGTTTGATATTCTTGATCAACTTCTAACCGATTGGTTCATCACCTCATTTGTCAATCAAATCGCTAAAGACATAGTTATAGGGGCATGTGTAACCGAAGAACAAGCCATTGCTCGTGCCGAGTACCTTGATATTGTGTACTCTCAGTCTGGAAAGTTGTATGATATCTTGCCTGATGCTCCTCGACCTGGAACTTCCAAAGCGTCAGCGACGCCATTTTTCGATTGTATCATAGGTTTCATGTCTTAGACTTCTCAGAAGTCTTCATCTTCAAATCCTGGGAAGAAAAAGTCTAATCCTTCCACTGATACTACTTCTCAGCCTACCCCAAATTCTGGTACAATTGTAGAAGTCAATGTCGTTTAGGCCAATCTGGCGGATAAGACTTACAAATGGAAAAATAAGGGTAAAGTTAAGGCCAAAGTTGATACCAAAAAACCATATTCGTCTAAAACTCATGTTGATGATGGTTCATAACGTAAGCTGAAGTACCCTTGTTTGATTTGTGACGAAGAGCACTACACCAAGGATTGTCCTCGATGGGCCAAAGTAAGTAGACTACTCAAAGGCACCCAGGAAACTATGGTTGTTCTTAAAGAACCTTTTCCATCATAACAGACCCATATGGTAGAGCATCCTCAGCCCTCTGCCCCATTTGGCTCTCAGGTTTTCATGATGAACAGTTCTACATCCGTTTCTGTCTCTACTCTATCGAAAGATTATATTGTTTCGCGTCAGGTAGTGGGAAAAGAGATTGCTGGTGGTTCTCCTCCTTCGCCTGCTTCTGGCCCTCTTCAGATTGAAAGGCCCAGTACTAAGCCTGTTGTATGGCCACTTTCCAAAGGTGTACTCTGTAAGTCTCCTTACAATCCCAACACCCGTGATGCTCAACATTACAGTATTGTTGAGGATTTGGCTCCGACGTCATCTGTAATGTCTATATTAGAAGTAGTTCAGAATTTTCCATCTCAACGGAAGGCTTTATAATCTGTGATTGGCAGGGTTGATCCTACTGATTCTAGCCTTCTCGCTTTTGAATTGGAAAATTTCATCCCACAACTCCCACACCAAATTGCGCTCATCATACAAGTTGGTATTAATGGTCTGAATATCCATCGGGAAATTTTGGACGAGGGTGAATCTACGTGCGTCATGTCATCTGCTTGCAGGAAAACCATTAGATCTCTGGCTCTGAATTCATCACCAAATGCCCTTGAAGCATTTGATGGAAGGGAATCTAAACCTTTTGGTGTTCTCGCTAGTTTACCGATTACATTAGAAGGGAAGACAGTCAATGTCTAGGTTGAAGTAGTTGATGCCAAGCTCAATTACAATCTTCTCCTCGGTCATAGTTGGACTCACGCCATGTTGTGTGTTCCGTCCACTCTCTTTTGTGTTTTGAAATTCCCACATGAAGGAAAGACTGTTACTGTTGACTAGTTGTCATTATTCACTTCTTCTTCTGAGAACAAAGTTTCATATGTGGATCAAATTTGTACTCCCTACGAGAGCGTAGGGCCGGGTCTCTTCAAATATCCTGCCCTCATGGGTATTTTTCCTCTTCCTCCAACCAATAATGTTCAGATTAATATGATCCCTCGGTCTAACGAACCATGGATCATCCCTTCGCCTAACCAGATCGATTCTTTCAGAGATTCGATGCCGTTAAGTTCGATCGAGATAGACTATTGTGAACTTATTTCAGCTTCGAAGCCTCCGCCTCCTAATCATGCTCCTTTGATCATGTCTCTTGACACTTATTCTCAATCCCCTTGGCTCAGAAATTCGGATTCGCTTGATCCCTTGAAAGAGATATTTCCCTCCGATGAAGCCATTGTGGAAACTATGTCTCTCGAGGATCTTCCGTAGGATGATAGTCATCATCGTTCCTCGTTCATGCCTGGTCTTGGGGCCATGTATACGTGTCTTGAGAGGTTTGAATCTCAGGTTCCTTCTCCTCTACTTCAAATTACTATTCTGACACATGAATTTTTTATGGAGGGTAACTTGAGTAACATCACACAAACGATGCCTATTGTCATTTTCGTGAAACCGGGAATCGTCGAGAACATCCATATCGGGGTCACCTATTCTTTAGATGAATTTCAGGTTTATAATAGCCTTTTCCACGAGTTCCATGATGTCTTTGCATGGTCCTATGAAGAGATTCCCATCATCGATCCTAGTATAGTGGTGCATGATATTCCTGACTACCCTGGTTCGAAGCCTGTTCCACAACGCCTTCGTCCTGTGAACCCTAGAAAGGCTTCCGCCATTAAGAGTGAAGTTGAAAAAATTCTTAATGTTGGTTTTATCTATCTAATTCCCTTGATAGAATGGGTGTCCAACATTGTCCCTGTAGATAAGAAACAGGGTACCATTCGGGTCTATCTTGATTATCGTGACATAAACCAGGCTTGTCCTAAGGATAATTATCCTACTCCCTTTATTGATCAAATCATTGATGACTACGCTAGGAGTGAGATATTTTCCCTCATGGATAACTTTTCTGGCTATAACCAGATTAAAATTCTCTCGACTGATCAACATAAGACTGCCTTCATTTGTCCTTGGGGTAATTTCGTCTACAAAAAGCTCCCTTTTCGTTTAAAGAATTCTGGGGCCACATTTTAGCGAGAGATGTCGTATAATTTTCACGATATTAAGAACATCATTCAAACTTATCTGGATGACCTTCTGGCTCATTCAGCCAAACATAAGGACCACCCTGACCATCTTCATTAGATATTTCTTCATTGTCGACGTTATAACATCTAGTTAAATCCGCATAAGTGCGTCTTCTGCGTCGATTCTGGTAGACTCTTAGGGTTTATCATTTCCAAAGATGGGATTCACTTCGATCCGCTCAAGGTTGAGGCTATCATCAATCTCCCCTCTCCATCCTCATTACATCGGCTGCAGAGTCTATAAGGGAAGGCTAATTTTTTGTGTCGTTTTATATCTGACTGTGCCAAAGTGGCTAAAGGATTTATGCAATTACTAAAGAAATATGTCCCATTCCTTTAGGATGAGATCATCTAGAAGTATTTCGATGCTCTCAAGGTGTTTCTTGTCAACGCTCCTCTGTTGCATCCTTTGAACTTTCATCGCAATTTTTCCCTCTATTTAGCCGCCGCTTTCAACACGATTGCCATGGTTTTGGTGCAAGACGATGATGACGGTGAAAAGCATGTTATTTACTACCTCTCTCGTAACCTTCTCGATACCAAAACATGCTATGCTCATGTCGAGAAGTTAGTGTTGGCTACGGTTCAAGCAGTTCAATGTTTTCGTCATTACATTTTGTTGCGTACTGTGACTGTGATTTTTGACTACAACCCGATGAGCTATATATTGAATCGAAAATTTCTGGGGGTAAGTACTCGAAGTGGATTGTCACCCTCCAAGAGTTCGATTTAGAATTTACTACCTCCAAGTTGAAGAAATCATTAGTCTTTGCCGATTTGATCTGCTCCCTCCCCTATGACTCCACTCCGTCTGGTTCCGAGGAAAGCATTCTAGATGATTTGCTTTTTCTGATTAGCACCCTCGACCCTTGGTACGGTGATATCATCATATATCTTTATACTTCCACTTTTAGATCTGAGTTGACGAAGGATGCTCACCGACGCATCTATCATCAATCGCAACCTTATCGTATAGTTGGAGACACACTCTACCTTATTGGAGTAGATTCCATTCTCCACCGGTGTTTGACTCTCCAGGAGGCTAAGAAAGCCCTGAATGATTGTCATAGTGGCACCTGTGGCAGTCACATGTCTGGTTATGCCACTGCAAAAAAGATTCTTCATGCTGGGTATTTCTAGCCCTCAATCTTCAAGGACTGCATTATTGCTGTTCATAAATTTCATGATTGCCAGATCTATCAGCGGAAGATGCATGTGCCACCTTCACATCTCCACCCTATCATTACCATTGGTACCTTTGAGAAGTGGGGCATCGATTTCATGATGTGTAACCCTCACTCGGCCAGGGGGCATGCTTATATCATCGTATTCGTTGACTACTTCACCAAATGGGTCGAAGCAATGCCTACACTTGCCGCCGACGGTAAGACAACAACTTGATTCATATTAAATCACATCATTTCTAGGTTTGGTGTCCCTCAAGCCATCGTTATCGATCATGGTTACCATTTTCGACATTATATGGTGGCAGAGTTGACTTCCAAGTTGGGTTTGCATCATGATAGCTCAATGCCTTACTATCCTCAGGCCAATGGCCGGGTTGAAGTCGTGAACAAAGTTCTTGTCACCATGCTTCAACATATGATTGGGATGCATACATCCAACTGGCATCTCATGTTATTTTTGGCTCTTTGGGCATACCGAACCTCAGTTAAGGATGAGACTGGATTCACTCCATTTTAGCTTGTTTACGGTCTGGAAGCTACCCTTCCGATTGAGTGTGAAATACCTTCGCTCAATTTGGTTGTTGAATTGTTGTCGAACACTTCGCCAGAAAAAGAGCATATTCTCTACTTAGAAAGGTTGCATGAAACTTGTTGCTTTGCTGCTTCGGTCATCGAGGCACAGAAGAAGTGGGTCAAAGCTCATTTTGAGCAATCGTTTTCCCCTCGTTCCTTCATAGGAGGAGACCTCGTCCTCCTATACGACCAATCTCATGATAATCTGGGGGTAGGAAAATTTCAACCCATGTGGCATGAGCCCTACATTGTTAAATGTGTCTTGCGGAATGGGGCCTATGAGCTCATTGATTACGAAGGTCATCCTCTAGATCAACCCAGAAATGGGTTGTATCTTAAAAAATATTATTCATGAGTCATTCATGCATGTTTTGTGTACATAGGTGTTCTTTTAATTTTTGTACATTTTTTGGCTTGGTGTGCTTTGCAAGCATTTTCCTGCTTATTGGGTCGTTGTTTATTGTGCAGATGTCTATTACCCCTTATGTCGGTTTTGTGGATGGTGCTTCCCGTAGTACCTGGAACTTGGCTTCAGCAGCCTAGGTGATTTATGATCCTATTGGTGAGTTGATAGATCTACAAGGTATCTATCTAGGATGAACTACAAAAAATGTCACTGAGTATAGTGCTTTCATTGAACTATTAACCAAGGCGATTACCCTCGACATTCGTGCATTGGTTGTAAATCTAGACTCACAACTTGTTGTTCTTCAACTTAATGGACATTATTTATTTAGAAACCCTCAGATTTTAAGATTGTATTTGTGTGTTCATTTTTTGGAAAGACATTTTGATTATATCACATATCAACATATTCCTAGGCAAATGAATGCATTAACTGATATAGTGGCTAACATTGTATTAGATAGAAATTTATGTAATCTATAAAATCATCATCACATGAAAAATATCCATATAGGAAAATAGATGTATATATATATATCGAATGTTTGCATCAGTGTGCATCATAAGTTAAAAAATATGTGTGTTTTTGTTACATCTTGAAACATCATGTCTCTCAAAATATGCAGAAATAAATCCTAGGTGTCTAATTGGCATGATGCTCATGATAGCATGTCACTGCCCGTACAAGCTGTCTCAGCAAGCGGTAAACTCGGTTTGACACTCCTACAGTGTGTCTCTAGTAGGCATGAGTAACATCGTCGAATCATGCATTGTCTGAGACCCCATAAGAGATTCCCTCTAGGTTGCGCATTATTTCCTCCTCCTCACCTCCCTCACCATGAGGGGCAATATCAAAGTCGCGAGGGACTCGCCTCGCTATCGGAGACATGCCTGTAGGCCTTTCTGGTCCAACATCTGCATGACACATGGATTTAATGTCAGAACATACATAACACAAAAAAATTCATAATACTCATAAAAATAAAAAATGAGTCTTACCAAGTGCTTCACCCCAATCCTTTCCTTCCAGGAGTGGGAGATCTAGATCACCAGTGAAATCTGTGCTAGAGTAGGGCCATTCCTCCACGATAATCAGCTGTTGGTGGAGCCAATAAAAGAACTCTAGTCTCCAGGACATCTGTTGACCGCCCCCTAACCTTGGCATCAGTGCTTCCCAATGGGCCATCCATGGCTCCTGTGCTGGTGGTGTTGGAACTATAACTTCTTGTTACTAGAAAATTGGTAATCGTTCTAGGAAGAATGATACCAGGATGGATCCATATCCGAATTGCTTTAGTTTTGTATTCTTGCATTTCTTCAGTTGAAGTTTTATATTGATCGTCACTACCTCTGCCCAGTTGTCGAGGGTCGGTGTCAGACAGTCTACTACAAGAAGAATCTATGTTTTTGTTGCAACGTGCGGTGCTTGCGATCCTGCAGCTCGTGTGATGGTGTGTAGCACTACATTTAGTGCCAAGTTTGGGATAGTCTAGATATCCACTTTCCCGCTTCTTGATCCTTTCCGTACCCCTTGACATACCCTATCGATCACCATGCTCATGTTCTCCATGGTGGGCCGAGTGCCGGTCAGGAATGGTATTGCGCCCCTCTGCGATAGCCCTATTATGAAGTAAATGTCCGAAACATCAATTTCGAGTTCCTAGTCACGAAGAATGAATTTTTCCTGATTCTCATCCCAGATACTGATCAAGTATTGTAGCAGCTCTATTTGAGCTTTGAGGCACGGTGTCATGAAGAATTATTTTAGTCCAAAGTCTCTGAGAGCTTCCATGCATCTCTCATTTTCCATGGCAAGCTCGTCTTCTTCACTGTGTTCCCGTTCTTTCCATTTGATAACCATTTTGCCTCTTTACACTTGCAAACATGTTCATATGAACCTCATTAGCTAAATTAAAATCTTTTGATTGTGAAAATTGGGCTTAATTTCTTTCATTGTAAGTTAAAAAGGTTTGTGCGGTTGTCGCGCCCCAGTTCAGAAATCTGGGTGATTGGCGCGAGTCCGTGCCTGACACTCGTGCCAACCGGCATGCCCTATTTTTTACAAATTCCCCCATATAAATTCAAATTTGGGGTTGCAGGTAATAAAAGAGGAATCAAAATGCAGGGAAGGATGTCGGATCTTACCTGGAACTGACGGATTCGAGACTAATATGCCAGATCGCCTGCTATCATCGCCAAAAAATCACAGTCTAAAATGGGTAACTATTTCTCCACAAGAGGTAAAAGTGAAAAGTAATTATTTTTTACCATTTTTGGCATTTTATAACTTTTCAGAACCCTAATTAGGTTTTAAGACATGTTTTTCATTAATATTATGTTATTTCGAGAAATGGGTTTGCTGCTTGTCTTGGGGGCAAGATAGGTCTTGACTCAACACAATGAAAGATAAGCATGAGGCTTTCTTATTTTCCATTATACAAAGATGTACATTTATAGTACAATGGTGTGACTCTTGGTTTCACATTCTAAGGTCACTTGGACTCCATTGTGACTTTTCGCATTCCACACCTACCCATGTAGGATTAGGTGTTCCAACATCCCCCCTTAATCCGAAGGGGTATGTGTGAGTCCAAGAAAAGAGTTGTAATACAAATCTGCAAAGTATACATGGCAACACTTGGCTGAATCAACTCTCTGAAATGTTGGAAAAAAGAGGTGGTTTTAGGATGACCACAAACACTGGAACGCAAAACTTAGCAGGTGCCTCCTTAATCCTTCAAAACCTTGAAGAAGTCGGCTTCATGAGGGCCATTCCCTCATAAAAAAGGGAGACCTTTGACCTAAAAGAAGGGAGGTCTACTACCTGTGGTGGTTTTAGGTTGTCCACCAACCAAAGATGATGGTTTTAGGTTATCCACCAACCGAAAATGATGGTTTTAAGTTATCCACCAACCAAAGATGATGGTTTTAGGTTATCCACCAACCGAAAATGATGGTTTTAGGTTATCCACCAACCAAAGATGATGGTTTTAGGTTATCCACCAACCGAAGGCATGCTCATGGGCATCTGTGTCTCTGGCTACATATCTGAATCCGGAATGACGAATTGTGGCTCAGGCTCGCTTGAACTGCTGGCTACAACTCTAAACATGGAATGAGAGATTATGGCTCAGGCTCGCTTGATCTGTTGTCGAAGCTTGTACATGACCACCATTTTTCCCCCTGTCAGGGACAAGGTGAGATGATGGCGAAAACTCAACTGCAAGTTTTCTCAATATCCGTGAACAAGTTCTAACATGTGTCGTAAACATCTTCTTGGCTGCTGATGCCCATTGCCAAGAAGCGATCCATCCAAGATGAATCTTAGTTCTTGCAGGAGGCTTGTGTCTGAAGCATCTGTCTGAAGAATGAGTGTGCCGACCACAGTGCTTGCATGGATGAAGATAAAAACAGTGATCTTTCATATGGCCAACTCGATCACAGTGTTGGCATTTCTCAATCTGATGTTGTTGTGGAACAGGATTTGGAACAGCTGCAGGTGAACTGTCATATAGGAATCCGACACTTTGAAATATGATGGGCTTTGTGTAGTATGGAATATGAAAGGACACATCCTTGTCATATCCAAGACCAATTCAGTGCTTTTTGTGGACAAGCTCTTCCCAAGGTCTGATGATGGGCTTGAGAAGTGCAGGCTGAACTTCTGCATCTGCATGTAAATCTGCTCTAGTATAATGAACTGAATGAGAATCATCTAAACTTTATCTTCTTTCTTCTGATGAGAGTCCTTCACATTCTTCTGAACAGAAACAGGTTCAGAATGGTGACTCTTTTGCTGAAGTTCATCTTGCTGAAGTTGAGTTTCCAACTGCAAAAACTCAATCTTTTCTTGTGCATCTTGCAAACAACTCTGAATGTTACAAAGAGCATGCTTGCTCATTTTTATCACATCATCAACATTTGAATGAATGAGGTTATTCAAAAACACTAATACCTCATTGATTTTGGCCATTTCAACAACTTAGGCTCAAAAATGAAAGGGTGTCGGCTTCAACCAAGAATGCACCCGTTTACAATGTGATTCAACAACAAATACAAATGACTCAAGAAATTCTCAAAGTACAAAGTGTGCTCCTCAAATGATGGAGGGAAATCAACAATCCAACAACTCAAATACTGATTGCAACTATGAAGAAGCAATACAATGTCAACTCAATACAATATTTCTGCAAAAATGTGGAGCAAAAACAACTGTGCAAAAGGTCCTTTAAGGCAGCTGAAATTTCTCTTCAAAAATTTGTTTTGCAATGATGGCAAACTTATCTTCAAATTTCAATTCTTCAAAAAAATTACCCTTATGTCAATGTCAATTTTCTCTCTTTCCTTTCTCTCTCTTCTCTCTGCTGTTTTTTTTTTTTTTTTTTTAATTAATTAAAAATTAATTAAAAATTGGGAATAAGGGATTGTACTAAAGATGGAGGAGGGGGATTTTTATTAACAAAGGAATTAATTTGAGAGAAGAGATATTATATAAAGGATATTTTATTAATGGAGGAAGGGGATATTAAAATATGGAGGACGTATTAATGGTGGGAATTTAAAAATGGGAGGGGCAGTATTAATATTAAAAAGAGGGAAAGTTATGAAATGGGAGGCGAATTAAATTTTGAATGGACGGTATATTATTGGAAGGGCGGTATTTAAAAATAGTATTTAAAAAAAGTGCAGAAATTTAAAAGTTTAAAAGGGGCAACGCATTGTGCGTGGGAGGGAGGACGGCCATACCAAATCATTACACAACTGTGTGTGGGTCAAGCGTGAGGTAATGAGGCGGAGTGGGGCCGAAAGGCCATGAGGAGAGGGGGAGTGATAACAGTGAAGGGAAGGCCACGGGTTGCAGGGGGCGTCGTGGAGAAGGTATGAAGGCGGAGTGATAAGGGTCGATTGTGATATGAAAGCGGCGTGGGTAGTGCTGGTTGAGAGCGGCCAAGGGAAGAGCAGTGCGCAGAAGGGGAAGGGTGTAATGGGAGTCGGGTTTAGAGCGAACAATAGAGTGAGTGTAGAGTGTATGCAGCGGAAAGGGGCGAGGTTAACGTGAGGGGTTATTTGTTTTAGGGAGAGAGTAGATGGCAGTGTAAGAGGGGGCCGGAGGTAGCGTTATGGGGTAATGGGATATGAAAGGCGCAGGGTTAGTGTATGGTGAAGCGTTATGCCGTGGAGCGTTGCAGAGTTTTGGGAGGGCTGGTGAGGGAGCGCAGGAGTGGAGATGGCGTGGCATTTGGAAATAGGCAATGCGTGGATTTTGGTGAGGTGTAGGCCGTGAGGGCCAAGGGATAGTGTAGGATTGCAGTGAGAGGGGGCCGTATGGCCTGGAATTTGAACGATTTTTTTTTTTTTGTTTTTTTTGTTTTTAATACAACAGCAGAGAAGAACAGAGAATCTAGATTTTCTTCCAGCAGTAGAATTTTCTTCCTTTCAAATATATAGCAGAATGGACAAAGTGCAGAAATGAGGGCAACAATAGAATTTTTCCAGCAGCAGACAAACCCAGAATTGCAGAATTTTCCAGATTATTTCAACAGTAAAACCCAGAAATCTTTCTCAGGAAATGTGGCATAATTTCTCCAGTAAAAAACTCACAAATTTTCTAATAAAAGCCAGAAACTTCTTCAGAAACCCTCTTTAAACTATTTTCCAGTAGCTCAAAATGGTGCAGAATTTAATAGAAATTGCAGGAAAAATGAGAATGAAAACCTTCAGATGGGCAGTGTTGCCTTTCCTTCAAAACCAATTTCTGAATGCTTCTTCTTCTTCAAAGCAGATTTCTGAATGCTGCAGAATCACTGAATGCTGCTCCTCTTCAAAACACCTCTGAATGGCGGCAAAAACACTGCTGCAAAAACTCTCTAAATGCTGCAAAAATGCAGATATGCACAGGCCATAGACACAAATGGCTCACTCAATTTGGAGCAGGGCCAGCAATCGCCCGCTCTGATACCATGTTAAACACCATGTTGAAGCACACACATGGTGTATGAGGAGAAGAATGCACACACACAAGAGACTCAACACAATGAAGGATAAGCGTGAGGCTTTCTTTATTTTCCATTATACAAAGATGTACATTTATAGTACAATGGTGTGACTCTTGGTTTCACATTCCAAGGTCACTTGGACTCCATTGTGACTTTTCGCATTCCACACCTACCCATGTAGGATTAGGTGTTCCAACATTTTCGATTAATACATTATGTTATTTCGAGAAATGGGTTTTATGTTTGTCTCTTGTGCAGTGACAGGTCTTTAATGAGATAGCGATGAAGTAACAAGTTATTTTTCTAACCTAGAAACACGAAAAAGTCACCGCTAGAGTCATCTTTCCACTCTTTTCCTCACTCTCTAAAACTGAATACTGTTTCAGGACTCTTGTTATTTTGAATCATAAATGGCTAGGAAACGATATCTACCCAATATACGTTTCCCTTTTAGGCCTGATAGATTATTATGAAAAAGAATGGTCCCTAGCCTATCGCGACTAAGAGGTTCTTTCGTATATTGTTTTCTACCTGATCCTGAGGACTATTTACGAAAAAGGGAACATGAAGTTTTCTTTCCACTCTCCTTTTAAAACTCTCTAACAGAAACATGCCTAGTTCTTTCATTTTTCGTGATCATAAACTCGATGACATCGTAAATCGTCACCATGACGTTACCGAGTTCCTCCTTCCTAGGGCTCGTAAAATGTAATAGGATGGATTTGTCCGAAGGAAAAACTTATATGACAAGCATATGCTATCCTCTTCAAGCTTGTTTTTCCAAAAATAATTTGGGTACTCGCTAGCAATGGCGGGCGATAATGGAACCAGTTCTCAGCCTTGTCGGCAGTATGTCACTCTTGAACATGACACTCATCTGCATTCATGTCGTGTTGGGGACATCCCATTTCATCATTTTTTTCCTCAATGGGTTTGGGTAATATGTTTTGACCTCTCATCTACTCTTTGCCATTGTCATCATGAAATCCATATCCCTGATGTCACAATTCCAAATCCAGAGTCGTGTCGCTGATATGTTCAAGAGAAGTTTTCCTCTATAGTTTTCAACCTCCCTCTCATCCTCTGTTTGGTCCTGATTTATTATCATCATGTTCTTCTATCTCGTGTCGATGATGTGTGAAAAATTATGGCCCTCCTTCGACTGGGTCAGTTCCTATCGATATATAGAAAGTTGATCTAGAGACTCCTTTCCGATACCTTGGAGCTTGCATGCCTCAATGGCAAGTTCTTCGCATTTGATGACAGGTCGACATCATTGGCCTTCGATCGAGTGATTATATGGGTGTTCGACGTCATATCACTATTCACATGCCATGGATTGTACCTGTTGTACCTTGAGATCCATTGTCATTATTGGTGGTTTCTCTCGTGCCTGTTAACAACTTTCATAATTGGCTAGTAATCATGTGACTTTCTTGCATGTTCGACTTCAGATCACATATTCCCATGCTTGAATTTGTACTTGTTCAGGTCAAGATGGAGTGCAAGACCCTGGGTTTTGTCTGATAAAATCTAAGCTACGAGATATTGTGATTTATCATGACTTTATGAATGACTCTTTTGTTGGATGGTTGCATCCATACCTCGGATCTCAGTTTTTATATGTACTCTATTATGGATGGCTGCGCCCATGCCACATGTTCATGTATCAGAGATATTAGTTGTATTTGTACTTTTAGGTCTTCCGACAGCAATGTTTTGTTCGAACGCGTTCTCATAAAGCATTTCACCCCTCCCTCTCTCTCGGACCTCATGCTTTAGGGGGAATCTGTTACATATCATTTTGTAAACATCCCTAAAATCCCCATCCTACACATTGGAGGATCATTTATGTGACTAATAAGAAGTGTCATGCCTTGAAAATACCATCATTGCATCCCTTGCCATGAGGACAACATTCCTTCTATTGACAATTTCTTTGTGATAGACCATCATAAACACATTTTTGCCTTGGTGCTAGTGTGCTTTATTTTATGTGCCAATAGGGAAGGTCATACAGGCCCCACCCATTGGCGCTCTGTCCTAGTGGTCTACCTGTGCCAACTTGTTTATGGAATTTTTTTTAAATATAGAGGCGAAGTTTCTATCCTAACAACTTCGTGGGCGAGTCATCTGGAGTGGTTTGACTGAATAACCACGACCTCCCTCCTTTGGCCTCTTGTTTCCACCTTTTGGGGAAACCTC
The DNA here is from genome assembly GCA_034641835.2 of Pinus albicaulis. Taxonomy (NCBI): domain Eukaryota; kingdom Viridiplantae; phylum Streptophyta; class Pinopsida; order Pinales; family Pinaceae; genus Pinus; species Pinus albicaulis. Next base: position 527,063,609 of record CM076576.1, on the reverse strand, counting down.
CTAAGGGATTCGTCACCCGAGCCCTTTGACTCCATTGCCCAATGGCCCTTTTCCCTTGCTTTCCCCACCAAACCAAATTCAAAATCCAACTCTTCTTATATTAACTAGCCTAAAATTCCCAATCCAACAAAGCCATATCTCATAGATAGATCTCTCTCTGGGTCTAGGAGGGATAGATCCTAGGCCTGAAGCGGTTCTGATGTTGCCTCCGGGATTCTGTTTTCAGCCTCAGAATAATGGAGTGATAACATGATGCATCCTCACATGGGATAATATTTTGAAGAGAGGGTTTGTAGGACCCTCCATATGCCCTCTATTCCAGGAAAAATTGGAAAAAATCAACCACCTATTGGACCAATTCCCTACCTCTAATGCCTTATGGGATAGAATAGCAGTACTATGCAGATGTACCAACAGAGAAAGGGGCAATATCATCAACACCATCAGCAGTTGGACGAACAATCCTTACTCCAGTAACCTCCTAAACAGACTCTAGTAGATAATTCTGGGCATTCTTATTTGGAACATATGGAAGGAAAGGAATAGTCGAATCTTCAAAGACAAAGTATCCACCTTAGAGAATCGCTGGGGAAGGATACACAACAACCTCACTAAAATGATGGCCCTAGATGCTTGGAGCTAGGAGGATCTCCCCACCTCTACTGCGGAGCGTCACATATGGAAAAACTGGCACATGAGCATAAATACCCCCCTAGACATCAACCCAAGAAGCGTCGGTAGAATCCCTGCTCCTGAAAAATGGAAGCCCCCCCAAATCGCTTCTTCAAATGTAATTTTGATGGTGCATCCAAAGGCAACCCCAGAAACACAACATTTGGAGGTATTCTCACGAACTCTTAGGGTGAGCCACTTTGGATTTACTACAGTAATATAGGGTGGGATAACAACAATTCTGCGGAGCTTGAGGGGCTCATCCAGGGTATCCACATAGCAATTGAGTTTCACTATTTCCCCTTGGAAATGGAGGGAGACTCGCAAATCATCACTATGGCAGCCACAAGAATTCTCCATGGAACGACTTCCACAAAGGTATCTACTAGTTGGAGGCTAGCCCATAGGCTCATGCTTCTGGAAAAGCTGATACACAATCAGAGAGCCATTACTTTTATCCATGTGAGAAGGAAAGAAAACTCAATTTCGGACCTCCTTGTGAAAAAGGGGGTGGAAAGTAACATAAAGTTGTATCATTCCAACCTCACCCAGGCAGAGGATGATTATTTAAGACGAGAATGCAACATTCTCATTCAAAAGGATCTACTCTCTCCAAATACGGGTGACAGTAGGAGTACGAATGACAATCGCCTATCCCATGCCTATGAGGACAAATATCTGCAGTGCAAGTCCTCACATGATGTGGATCCTTATGCCATTAATCATCTGCATGAGATGAACGAGATAAGATATGATGAATACATGCTTGGACAATGTCACCCCCTCTAGGGTACCTCTCTGCAGCAATCGTCCTAAATGATTACCTGGATTGGCACATCGATTGGCCATAACTCTTCACTCGATCCCACTCATGAAAATGGTTATGGCACACAGCTGCGTGTGAAACTCAATCATGTTATACCCCTTGGCATGTGTCACAGGCCTTTTAAAATGAAGGCCCCTCAGCACAAAGAGATACACACTCATCCTCCAGCCTTTTTTGTTGATTTTGTTCTTGCCCTCCTGCGCATCCAGTCTACTGCGCAACCCTCTTCGTAGAGCTATGCTGCACAGAAATCCTTGGGTTACGATGTATCCAGCCTGCGCATCTCACCCTAGGTCCATCTATCCTACCTAACTCATAAGCTTGCGCGCACCCATTACCCCGCGCCCCCTGATGCACTTTCCCTCTCAACGTTTCCCCCTGTCCTCTTGTGCTCCTCCCCTTCTTAGATCCTCTCCCCCGGGCCCCTGCTGAGAATCCCCCCATCTCTGTCACACCTCTCTTTCAACGTACCATGGCACCTAGGCTATGCCAAAGAACCATCCATGGAGGGCAGAGAGGGGCGCACCCCGGTCATGACCACCATGGGATGGATAATCGCCTGGAGTTTGTTGAAGGCTCCTCCTCAGGCAGTTATGCTAGACAGAGCCCCGAACCTAATCAAGAGGAGGAGGCCTCCATGCAGGATCTGTAGAGAGGCAGATGTGGACCACGGAATTCCACTATTGCGCACCAGGCACACCCCCTGCCTCGCAAAACTGAACCTCTTCCGGCTCAGGAGGATGAGGGAGATGATACAGATGTTTGTATTATGGATTTTGAAGGTACTTGGACGCGCGTCATTGATGAAAAATACCCAGTGGCTCCCATGCTCTTCGCACTGGTCCCCAAACCTACACATCCACCCATTGATATAAAGGAAGTGGCTACGCAGGCGTACACCTGCCCCATAGTGGAGGAAGAGCCATACAGCGATGATGAAGCTGAAGACTAAGGACTGCAAAGCTGCTCAGTTCTTTCTGGTTTTTTGTCATGCTTTCTATCACCATGAAATTTCAAGTTATACTTATGATTCTGCATATTTTGTAATTTCTAGTTACACCGGTGCTTTTGCACATTTTGTAATTTCCTGTTTCAAGTATTTTCCGAGCTGGTTTCCTCCACAGAGGTATTGGTTAAGTGTAGCTTACCAACCCAACCTATAGAATATATACTGTTTATATTTTCAAATTAATATAGATTAGCCTAATTTACCAAAAAAAAATTGACATCCACCTAAAAATAGCCTGTGTGGGCCCCACCTAGTGTAGGTGCTTAATTTTCACGAGGATCGAGGATGTTGTTTCAGGATGCCAATTTCACTTTTTCTTGTTGCAACCTTCAACACTCCCTCTCAACAAGAAAGGAATGTCCTTGCATGAGACATGCAACTCCATGCATGCAACATGCACCCCTTGCATGCGACTTGCAACTCCATGCATGCGACATGCACCCCTTGTATGTGACACGCAAGTCCATGCATGCGCTATGCAACCTTTGCATACAACACTTCTCTAGTGTATGTCGCACATGCAACCTTTGCATGCAACACTTCCGAAACTGAATAGCCTCCAAACAACTGAATCATTATAATGCATCTGTCATCAAAGTCTTCTGAATTCTGCTAGCTATTGCACATGTCTTCAGGAACCACTGCGTTGTTGTAACTTGCATCCATGCACTCTGCACTTGCTGCCAACTTTGATATGCGATCCATTATCTGACACTGTCACTTTGATTTCATGTCCTCACGACATCTGATTGCATCAATCCAACTGATCCTGCTACTGTTGCTCTGTGGGCTCCTCGTATCCAGGTTCGATTCATCATATCCGCACCATCTCAATGAATCCTGCCCAAAAATTTCTTCTGGGGATTATTCATGCATGTCACCCCACCTCTCACCTGGTGGCATAGTTTCATGCACTCCCTCTACCCATCTGGCTCAAAATTGATTTGCATGAGTGGTTTCTCCCACTCCATAATCCTCATCTTGTGGCTGCTCCACATCTCGAGATTCACTCTTACCTGCATGCAAATCCAGCTCCCTCTCAAGGTTCAATTGCATGGCTTTCTCACACTTCCCCATGGTTGGAAGCTCTATATAAATCCCATCTACATCATGTCTATAGAGATTCTTCACATGAATCCCAATCTTCTTCACTTTCTTTGTGGCTTTATGTCGAAGGAAGGCTTTACCTTCACTAAAGACCACATCATAGCCTTTATCTTCCAACATTGCAACTAAAACTAAATTTTTCGTTAATCCTGGTACATGCATTACATATTTTAAAAATAAGGATTTACCTAAATTCCTTTGGAAATAAACAGTACCAATCCCAGTAGTGTTATACCTTTTTGTCATCACCCATTTCAAAATGCATCTGGAGGTCCTTCTCCTCCAAGCTACTGAAAATTTCTCTGTCTCCCGTTATGTGGAAAGATGCACCACTATCCAAGTACCACATCGAACTCATTGCAATTGACACCATGTATGAAATAAGTGAGAAGTCAAGCTCAAATTGTGAGGCAAGGGCCTCACCAGCTGCAGCTCCAACAACCTTCTTGTTCGTCTTCTTTTGTGGACAATTTGTGGCAATATGTCCATGCTCATGACAGTAAAAAAACTTCACTTTGGACATGTTGTGCTCCTTGCCATCTTCACTGGCCTCATACTTAGAATTTGATTTCTTCCCCTTCCCCTTCTTCACCTTTGCAGCCAAAGCACAATCTTCTTCATCATCATGCTTTGATGAAGAGCCATCTCTGGTGTTCTACCTAAACTCATCCTTCACCAGATCTGACCACAGTCGTTCCCAATCCGGAAATTTTTCCCATATGTTGACAAAGTATTCATAACTGTGCCAACTCTTAGGAAGTCCTAGGGGAGCCAAACTCACTAAATAATCATCAGCGACAGTTATTCCTACACTCTCAAGCTCATCCCGACATTGGAAAAACTTTGTTAAGTATACCAAAATAGTGTTGTTCTTTTCCATCTTGATCTTCCTGAGTTTATCTTTGAGCACCAATTTCCTATGGTTGTTGCTGATTTGGAATAGATCCGTCAAAGCATTCCACATAGCATATGGTGTGGCTTTCCCATGGAGGCTTGAGACAATGTGGTCTCGTACTCCCTCCAATAGAATCCTCCCCGCCTTTGCCACTTTCTTTTGCCATGCATCAAGATTAGCAGCATCTGCAACATCTGGCTTAGCAACATCTTTTTCAATGAATTCCTTCAAGCCATTGTCTTCGAGTACTGCCTCCATCTTGTCCTTCCAAGAAATTTAGTTTGAGCTTCCATTGAGTGCATACTCTAACCTCAAGCCATTGAAAGCCATTTCGATCTTGAATCAACTGTAGTGCCAAGAAAGTCTTTCTGCAAATTTGAATTATTTCCACCAAAAAACTCAGCTCCTGCTTCAAAATTGCAATTTCCTATGCTCTGATACCATGTAGAAATTTAATGCAAAATATGTATTTCTTGGATTCTCCTGATCTAAAAATAATATGCTATTGTTAAATACAGAATTGCTTCTACAAAATCTTTGCGGAATTTAAAACACAATCGCTAATCACAATATCATGAAGAAATATCAATCACACATAACACAGATAATTCACTGGGAAAGCATACACCTAAAAACCCCACTATATTCTATTATGTATTATATCATGGATCATGAAACAATTACATATGAAGCTCTAATCCAAGAGCTCTCAGTACATAAGCTAACTGTCTCACACTGTCATACAAAAATTGGCAAGTTCCTTAGCCAATTTACTGTCTCCAGCCAACCTACCTCCACTGCTCAAGCCCTGATGGTAAAGAAACCCTTAATGATTGATTCTTGCCTACCTTGATTGTGAAATATTCATAGGCACATCCAATGTGTGTGTGGTTTCATGTGTGCAACCGGATAATGTCGCAACTGATAATTTACTTCCCTTTCACCTAGAACTTAATTGGGTCTCCACTGGATCTGACATGCATGCAACTAATAATAGTAAAAACATCAGTTGCATGTGAGATCAATACATGTGAATTAATCAATATTTAATTCACTTGATCTCTCACTAGTGTATCTTTAGTTACAACTAGCACAACTGAATTTAACTCACTTAACTGAGTTAAACTGACTTACAACGTGCATTAACTAATGCACCACTGCACTTCCAACTCTGTTATAACTAGAATCACTCTGTTACAACTAAGTCCACTTGCATGTCCCAGCAACCAACCTCTTAACTCGAAATTCCTATAGCTAACTGATTTTCCACTTTAGTTAACTATTTCCAAGTGCTCATTGCGAATAGATTATTGTTTATTTTCCAACCAATATTAAGGGATAATAATAGTCGACATGCATCTATAAATAGACAATCAATCTATAAATAGACCTCATCTATAAATAGAAATTTCTCATGCATCTATAAATAGAAATCCACCTAAAAATACACTGTGTGGGCCCCACCTAGTGTAGGTGCTTAATTTTCACTAGGATCAAGGATGTTGTTTTGGATGCCAATTTCATTGTTTCTTGTTGCAACCTTCAACATTTTCCTTCGTTTTCCTTCTCACATGCAACATGTGACCTTTCACCTTCATTTTCTCCTATTTTCCATGATTTTCATAAATAAAATGCTAATTAATGACTCTTTCCTTTTCAAAACCTTTTCCAATTTTTGTTAGCCATAATAAACCAAATGAACACCCACACTAGGATGTTTTTCCCAACATTTAGCTTGGAATATGTGTCCTATGACCATGGTCTTATTTGGCCTTTATTAACTTAATTACATGGATTTTTAACTCAAGATTGTTACAATAATGAACTTTGGGAACCAAGTTGTGAGAAAAATATCAACATTACCTTTGATCCATGCTTTGATTTTCATGTTCACACAACATTTTATTGTATATAGAAATTACTATTAAAAAACAAGTTGCAATGTTTTCAAATTTATTTCATTTTTATTTTTCTTTGCTTTAATAATTGTTGGCCCCACATAGTGGAGTGCAGTTTTTCCTTCTGATGAGACTGAGTGAGACAATGGACATTAATTTTAAATTTTGACCATTTTCTAAATTTCACCTAACTTTGTCTTTAATTAGTCATTTAAAAAGTGACGATTCTTTATGTAATTGTGTATAAACTGCACTTTGTTCAATAATGAGTCATTTTGAAAGTGAACGGTTAATAAAATTTATTATAAAATTTTGTTATCATGCTTTGATTTGGTAATTAGTCACTAGTTCTACAATGACTCTTATTATTAGCATAAGAAGTACTATAAATCAATTATAATTTTAAATTTATAAAGTAATGATCCATCAAAGAGACATTGAAAAACTCAAACCTTTCAAGATTTCAAATATGTAAGATTAGGATATATTTTTTACTACAAATGTTTTGTTGTTTTGTTGTTTTTGATTTTTTGATTTTCATTTTTTTAATAATATTATGGTGGACATTTTCAAATTTTCAATTTTAATTTTCAACTTTTTTCATTTTAATTTATTAGAATTATGATATGTTATTTTATAATTTACATTCCATTAATATTTATTTGTAAAATACACTGTACTTCTCTGAATACAACAATTAAGTAGAACCTCATACTACTATAATGGCTAATGGCTAGTAGGTTGCATTGTGAGCATGATTGTCTACTTAGTTTTTCCATTTCTCTTTTGTGCTATAAATTTTTTTAACTACTAGTATTTATTTTCTTTTTTTCCACATGGGGAAAATCATAATTTTTCATTCTTTCAAGAAATATACAAGCATTAAATTTTGTAGATGCATTCATTGTGTATTGCTTGACTGCACCCATGATCGTGGCCGGGTTAATAAAATATTTATATTTTGATTGTTTCGAGACAACTCCAGATTTTGTCCATGAAACCAATAGGTAAACACCAATTACCATCCAACAAATAAAGGAACCAATAGTATGAGACCTATCTATCCCATGTACAACATATATATTCAACAAAAAGGCATCAAAATTTAAATTGTACTATCCCCTTTAAGGGTTGACTTTTATAGTACACCACTTACTCGGTTTTCAAGATTATTTAAATTACAAAAAGCAAAAAAGACATGTTAAATTTGGCTGGCTTATTCTCTGAAAGGTTGGTGGTAAAATTCATATGCAGTGTTGTCCCTCTTATGTGCTATAGGTCTTGTTCCATGTTTAGCCCATATTTTGAAAGTCCATCAACCATAACATTCCACTCCCAATATATATGTGAACATATAAAGAAATTGAATGAGTCTTTTGGTTGCCAAATGTCTTCTAGGATTGGACATAAAAACAAATTGTTGCAAAATTGTGCTCTGTTTAGCCATTCGACTACTAAAATAATGTCACCGTACACTTGAAGATATGTGTAATCCTTTTCCTTTGCAAAAGTCAGTATTTTGGCTTTTTTATTTGTGTATGGGCCAATCCTCATTTTAGCATGAAAAAAGTGATTCAATGTGATGCAGGAGCATTAGGCTCAGAAAATCCTTTGTATTTTAATAGACATAGGGGTCTTGTGTTTTCAAAAGAATATTGGTTTCTTATGTAATTATTAATGTTTTGAGTGACATTTAGAATAGGAATTAATTAAATATTGAGAGATATTTGTAAATGTTCCCGAATGATTGGATAACATGAGGGGAGTTGGATAGCTGAGATTCCATAGGAAATGAGAGATTTGAAATTTAATTGTAATTCCTAAAGTGGAAGTGGTTCCATGATTTTATGAGTTTGGAAGGAATTTTAGGGATAAAGGATATATTTTAGGACTTTGAGGATTTGGAGGATTTTGTTGAGATAATGGAGGATCTAAACCTAAATTGGTTCATCATATTTTGTATAAATTGTAAAGCCTCAAGGAAAAAGTAGCAAACAGTAATAGAGGAGAGCGATTCAGGTTTTAGACAAACAGGGGCTTGTTGTAAGCCTATAGGAAAATTTGACAAAAATGCCATTTATCAGAAAATCAGGCCTGAGAGAAGAAGAAACCTATGTAAATATTTGTTTATATATAAAGAGATTGTTCCTGAATTATGTGTGCATTGATTGATTGAATTATGTTTGAGAAATATTCAGAGTTTATGAATAGAGTACTCGAACTCGAATGATGTAATGAATGAGTTCAGGAGAAAGTGTGTGATTATGTGTTGAATGACTCTGCTTATATCTTATGTGAAAATAAGGGTTTGAATGGTGGTTCTGTATAACATTGTAAAGTTTGATGGAAATACCGAGATAAGGTTATGAATTAAAGCCGAACATCATAAATGGTTTGCATATATATTTGAGAAGATTGATTGAGTTTGCATTTGTTAAATTCAGTCATCGATCACTGAAAGAATCGATGACACAGAACAGAAACTAAATTTTCAATTCGGTATTTTGGATACATTGACCATATGTATCAGTAGCACATCCGATCGAACAGTGATTCGGATCAGGACTGGAACAAAGAAGAGGAGCAGAGGAGTGTTTTTGGAAACCTCCAAGGGGGTTTTCGCACCACCTTTTAAATGATAAATGGTGAATTTGAATGAACTTGTCGAAAGAAGAAACTATAATTAATAGCACAGTGGAAATGAGAAGTGGAAACATGAACCGGTTGGTTGTTTGAATTTTTTACCAAGTGTGTGGAGGACAGCGTTGAAGAACGAATGCAGAACTGTGAGTTAATGGAAAATGAACAGTGAAGGTGGTTTTGAAAAACCAACCAGTGGTTTTCGCATAGCTTTTAGATGGTAAGTGGTTTTTGCTTGATCGAACGCTATAGCGTTTAGGAGTGGGCACGTGGAAACTGAAAACGGGCTATTTCGCGTAGACTTGAAACATTAAGTCTTGTGAATCCTTGTTATGCGATAGCCGTCGAATTGGTAGATGTGATGCGATGATCGTTGATGGATGGATGGGTCAGTTGGTTGATAGCCGTGGGTCCCAACATACACATGTTGGTAACCTTGGGTTTTAAACCAAAGTCAGATGTATGGAGATGATGATCGTCAGTACAAAGGTATGTATGGTTGATAGCTATGGGCCATATATGATATATGATGAGCCTCGACATATGTGCATCGGCGGAAATGGTAAGTTATAAAGTGTATGCTAACTTTATAACATCAAGTTTGGTTTTAATAAAATTCCACAAGGACATGTGAAGTATTATGGCATGGTCCATAAATTTTATGATTTGAAGAATATTATGATATGCGGGGTAATAAAGGTTGAAATATATGTGGGCCGAAATTATATGGTTTTATCCAAAGTCAATTAATAAAGCTTAAGTGTGAGAATTCAGGTTGAAATTCATATGGATATGCATTAATGAATTGACGGTGCATAATTAATCACACTTAAGAGTTTGGTAAAGAGGATATGATTGGTGATTTGGGTTTAATCCAAAGTTCAAAGAATTTGTAAAGGTGGGTATTTTAATTATGGTTAGTAACCATAATTATCAACATTTGAAATAGCTTCCGCATTAGAGTTTGTCCCAATTTGAGGATTATTTTGGGTAATGAATGTGACATGCATTTTTATATGGAGAATGTGGGTTGTGCTGCTTAGGCGGCATCACAATGATAGAAAGAAGATGTATCCTGACCACTCTTGTTTGCAAGTCACTAGAGACCCTAAATACTAGTATTTCCTAGTTCCTATCTTATATGATTTTTAACATTTCCATTTAAAAAAGTTAGACATATTCAATATTGCATTTTGAAACTCTTGATACATTATAAAATCTCTCTTATCTAAAAATGTAATGTCTCATATTATATAAAAATACGTATTTACTTGCAAAAATAATAAAAATATTAATTTGTTATAATATGAAAGCTTATTTTCCTTTTTATATAAAATATTTATTTACTATAAAATATTTTCGTTCTTATTATTCGCAATTTCAATGATATATTAATAATTGAAATTAAACCAATTATAATTTATTTTTATTTACCTTCTTCCAATACTAGACTATATTCCAAATAAATTTTATGTAATTTAAACAAGCTCCTTGAAAATGTGTTTGGCCCATTTTCCATTTTCCATCATTTCATAGATCTCATTCATGAATAGGGAATTGTAATATCATTGAAAGGAATTGTAGCTCAGAAAAAAAATCTATGTACTCTTTGGACATGTCCACGGAACCTACTTTCCTTCATTTTTATAGCCTCATTTAGGAATAGACAATACTAGTCTCTTCGAATGATCATGCCTTTTATGACTTTGATGACTTTGGTGGTATATGTCATTGATAGAGACACATAATCTATTATCCAACAACATATATCAATATTATGTTTTCACTAGGATGTGGTGTTTTGTATGAGAACGATAGTCTACTTGAAAAAGTTTTTTACTTGGGAAAAACAATAATTGAGTAAGGCAATTGTATATTTCAACTTATATAAAGCTATACAAATTTAACAAAAATTATAAATAATAATTGATAGGATTTATTTTGGAAAATTTTATGTTTTAAGTATTATGTTGAGAGGCCGAGAGTTCTGTCTATGGTTAATTTAGAGTTAACACTTGTATTTTTTACAATATAATAAAATATTTGTTAAATAAAAAATAATATAGATTATAATAAAAAACAAAAACAAATATATTTTTGGTATATTCTATAGTTTATAAGACAATGTGTGATTTTATTGAGGTTAAATTTAGAGTAAATCTTTATCATTTTTAAAATAAAAATAAAATATTTTTTAAATAAAAAAATATTGTAAATTATAATAAAAAAACAAAAATAATATATTTGTTTGATTAGTTTTAATTAAAGGTATTATAAAACATCAATATTCGTACTCTCTCAATATGAAGCCACTAAGCCACTGCAAAAATATTTCACTCACATCTTTAGCCATAAATAATCAAGTAGCATAATTTTATATGAACTTTATAAAAAAAAATAAACTAATTAAAAACAAAAATAAAAATCTTGTATTTTCACTTTTAAATGTGTTGAAATTGTATAAGCCTTATACTTTATAAAATTATTTGAGAGACTTAAATAAACTATTTCAATATTAATACTAACTCATTTATTTGACTATCTAATTTATATATAGCATAATAATAAATTATTTCTAATTTTAAAAGAAAATGAGTAATTGAAAGTAAAAAATTCAATTGCTTTTAAATGAGTGGAAGTTGTGTAATTCATTTAATTCTTAATTTGAAATTAATATATGATATTTAGAAAATATTATTAATAAAAAAACAATATAAGTAATAAATAAAATATTTTAATATGTAAGATTAAGTAATATTTAATTGTGTATTTAAAATAATAATAATAATAACTTTAACACTTTAATGTGAACAATGTAATTCATAAATAAAATATTTCAATGTTGTGTTGAGTGAAATATTTCAATGTTAAATATGTATATATTATGTATAGTTCAAAAAATACTATGTATATAAAGCAATTGAAAAAAATAAATTTTATAGTTAAAGTATTTCATGTAGTTTCACTATTTTACACTTGGTCTTTTTTCAAGTACATTTTTAGGTCAATTTTATTTGAAATTTAGTAAATATTTGATGGAATTGAAAATTTAACATGTTTTGTGTACCCAATCCAAGTGGCAAAGGAAATTTTCAAGGCATTGAGTCCATTTATACATTAAAAATAAAATTTAAATAATGAAAAATTACATATGGTGTGTGTGTGTCTTAACCATAGCTCTACCAAGTGCTAAATTTTTGGAGGTGCAATTTTTTTTTGAGATTTACAACTTAAAAGAGGTTTGCACCTGAAGAGAGATTTGTTCTGATTTGATCCCTCTTGATGTTTGCTAGATCCATGGTTAAGACAGATCTATATTGGTATAGAATAAATTATGGGGCTATAAAGAGTTAAAGGGAAAAAAGGAAATTAAGATATTATAAAGAAGTGATCAATCTCAATTTCGAATATATATATATATATATATATATATATATATATATATATATATTTGTTTTGATTACTGTTAAAAAGAAAATGAACATTAAGAAAATAAGAACAAATTCTCACGAACTTCAAGGTGAAATTGGGTGTTGATCAATTCCCAAAACACCATGTGATGAAAGAGTTTGTTACCTTTGTAATACTAAGAGGGTTGAAGATGAAAAACAATTTCTCTTATAATGTCCATCTTATATTCACATTCAATCTAATTTGAAAAATATTTTTCATACTACCAAAATTTAAGGATTTCTAAGTCAAGAAAACTAAGGTGATCTTGAAATGCTTCTCTCAATGCTTGTCAAGCATATAAATAAAATGTTAAATAATTATGAGTAATATCTTACCTTCTTAAATTACAATAGATTATGTTAGTCTTAGTGGACATTAATCATCATCAAATATAATTACTATATAATTTAATAAAATATAACAAATTTTGGTAAATATCTTGATTAATGTTTTACAATGCTTTATGTGGTGCCACTTACCTAACCACATATAAATACCCTTTTTTTAAGTAGATATCATTGATAGAAAGCATGATACACAATTGTAACTATACTCATGTCATAATCAATTTGAATAATACCACATGTTTATATAATTATTGATTAAGTTAATTAGTTAACTTATTACTTCTGAGTAAATGGGATATCTATCTGGGTCAGTCTTCTTTTTAGTTCTATCAAGGATCACCACACAATTAGGAATTCAAAAATAGGATTATGAAAACAATAATTTGTTTATCCTTCTTAGTTATGTATATATTTATATATGCTTAATTAAATATCAATCATAGGTATGTGTCTGTGTTTACATTCGTATACATTTGAAATAAGTGTTCTTTAGTGGTTGTCCTAAAGGATGGAAATTCCCCTTTATTTAGTAACATTGATCAAGGTATCATCCTATGTTTCAAATCTATAAAAAAAAAATATTTGTCTTAGGGTTACTATTTTTAGGGTAAGGGTACCATTAAGGTTAAATTAATCATTTCTCCATTTTTGGTTTAGATCATGTTATAACTTAGATTATTATTGATCCTACCTTAGTGGCATTTTTAGTGTTGAAATAAAGATGATAGTCAAGAATGCAACAGGTATGGTAGTGAGAGACATATCCTTATATGTCAGGTTCAAGAGAAACACAACTAAGGTCAACTAAGGTCCAGTGTATGTTCCAATAAAAACACCACCCTATCCTATAAAAATCATCCAAAAAGACTAGACCCACCGTTAAATCACATAATGAAAGAAATAAAACACGGATTACGTAAAAAAAAGATCATATATTTTTTATTTATTGGGTTTTATATATTTTTTTTATTTTTGGCATATATGTGGTACGAAAATTACTCGCATTACACACAAAAATAAAATGCATATGTACAAGGCACAACATAGTCTAGTAGGTCATGTCAACTTGTTCCCATTGTCAGGCACATGCCAAGGATTTCAATACATGAACTCATGGGTTGTATTCGGTACCATATGGCACACCATGATGGGGCCATACCATAGACAGTTGAATTTCAAAATTCCCAAAGGTTGATGATCCTAGGGAAAGCCTAGAACCATACCATTATCAGGAATAACCCATGGACATATAAAGTGAGACGTGTATGAGCAAGTGCAACTCTTTGAGAAGGAGTATCAAGACATAAAGGGGGGATAAGGCACTTGTCAAAATGAGGATGTGAGTTTGAAAATTCATTGGTAAGTCTAATATTAGAAACCCAAGACTTGACTCAGTCCAAGGGAGACACCTCTAAGGATGGATGAGAAAATGCCCCCTGGGTCGATTCAATAATTTATTTTCCAATATCAACCTTTTATGAGTCTAGGAGAATAGAGGCATCAAGAGGAATAATATCCATAGGATTATCAGTAGGAACCATGACATCCAAGATGATTTTCATGAAGGATACTCGTCATTGAGGAAGCCACATGGAGTAGGCGGAGTAAAAAACTGTGTGGGAAAAGTATCTTGGTCATATTCCACATTGGAATTGAGTTTCTAACCAATGTCAGGAGGTACTGATGGGACTATCAAAGAGGAAATATCTTCAACTAAAGTCGATGTATGCTCACCATAAAAATCAACTTCCAAAGGAGAAGGCACCACCCAAGGGTCAGGAGACAGATTGGGTCCACAAGTGTCATAAGAGAACATGTGCATAGGATAAACAAAATAAGAAGAAGGAATGTTGTCAGGGGTAAAGGAAAGACATCGATAAGTCACAGAATTTTAAACAATCCTACATCGACACTCTCATAGGTGACAAGGTTATCTCCAATGAATAACTCTAAATTTCTCGATAGGGTTAAGCTTGGTTGATAACATGCAATAATAAAATTGATCAATCATGAAAAGCTTGCATTCATGTGGAAAGAGAAGCACACAAAACACCAAAGACATGAAAACACACATATCATAGAACAAACTATGACTAAGAAGTATATTGTATCTAAGGGAGAGTCAACAACTTCAACATCAACCATAAGTGGTCTTGCTCCCTAGCTCGATGAAAATTTTTGGAAGAATTCCCTGAGGCACGAAATGGTTTCCATCAATGGCCTATGGAGTAGTACTTGACATTTTTATTACTATAGAATCAATAGCCTTCAAAAATGATGCAAAAATCACACAGGTAGAATACCCTTCATCCACTAGCGTGTGGTATATGTCCTTATTAAATATACGCACAATGATATCAACAATGACATGGTGGGAGATTTTATAACAAGGGGAATCAATGTCAAATACTATCAAAATTTAATCTAAGAGATCCACCCCTATGATATCAGTCAACAAGGCTTTGCATTGCATGGGACAACTCTACAAAATATAGTAGGCATGGAACAAAGTGCTTGGGATAAATCCTCAACTTTGTTGTAATGCTAGGTAGCCTGCTCATTAGGATTGTGTGTCGAATTACAAAGAACACCCTTAGGTGGGAAAAATACTGGTTCCATGAGCTTATTTAGCGTGATAGGTCTAGTGGAAACAAAAGGGGTGGCCAGGTCCTCCAAATCAGAATTCGTCTTAGGAGTGTTAAAATATTTTTCTCTCATGGACAGGTTAACTTTCTCATTCATCATGAAAACATGTGCATTATTTCTAGTATGATAATAATGTCCCCCCCCATTTCCCTTAGGGGAAGGTTAAGTATCTTGCACAACCATTTACTGTTGTGGCTGGGTGGGGAATGGATGATTCAGAACTGCCAGCTACTAAGTGGCTAGTAGTGGCACAATAAGGAAATGGATTTCATCCATACAAAGGCACTAATGCGTTAAATTTTCTCCCTGATATATCTTACAAGGAAATATAACCTTTCAAAAATGCTCACTTGTGTGCCCACCATGATTAAGTTAGTTTTGGGTATTATTCTGAGAAGTTTTGGGATTATCCTTTTGCTAAATATTTTTCTTTTTACTATCATGTTACTAATGATTCTCAGGTGTTGTGGACTTCACGGTGAGAACCAGAGCGGAATACTCAGAAGAAGGTGCTTGTTGAGAACCAAATACACTTGATGGGGCTTGGTAAGTGATAATCATTTACCCTAGTTGAGAAGCTTGTTGGCTCATATAAGTATCAAAAGAAATAGAACCAATAACACCATCACAATGTGGTCATGACTTGGGTCATTGCATATCAGTAGAATGTCGAGGAGAATTAGGAATGATCTCATACAAAGTGATCGACTAAGAATAAATCAAGTCAATATGTTGAGCATGTAAGATAGGTTTCTCCTTAGTATTCTCCCCAATTATAGCGAAATCCTTGGAAATAGGTGGAAATAGGTATTGGGTGAACCAATCTTTAATTACTTCATCAGGAAGCCTAATTCATACTAACCTCGTGCATCTTCACCAATCATCAATATGATTATATATGTGAGTAGTATTATGTTGTTTTAAATTGGACAAAAGGTCAGTCCTAAGATATTTTCATGTGGGTAACTGAAAATGTTTCAAGAAAGTACAAGAAAATGAAGAAAAATCACTATAAGATGTCCTATCAAGTTCGATATATCATTTTACAACATCACCAATTAGGGTTCTTTATAAAAGTCTCAACTGCATAGAATCATCCACCAAAGAGTTAGATGAACACCATAAATGGTAGGTGGTGATGTGTGTGGGAGGTATTTTTCCCATATTCCCTTCTAACTTAGGAATATCATATGGGAAATTGGCTGGCATACGTGGCCACCTAGGACCATGGCATATGCTGTCATTTTTCAGCTTATCTAAATTTGATAAATCAAGAGGTTCCAGAAAAGGAATTTGTTTTTGGTTAAATGGATCATAACAGGAATAATCTCCTGGCGAACCATATGGTCCCCCAAAAGCATAGTTAAAGGTAGAAGAATGTGGACCAATATTATAGCTAATTACAGTATATTTAACTCTTGGGCGAATAGACGTGGTGTAAGGATCCTCCACCCCTCCTGAAGGTAAGTGCACTGAGAGAACAAAGGATACCCAAAAGAATGACTACTTAAGGGATTGTACCCAACAATAGAGGAAAAAACTCCCTGTGAAGAAGCACCACTGTAAGCATTAGAGATCATAGGGATATTGATACTAATGGGGTGATTTCCCCCAGGTAAAGTATCCCCCCCAAATGAAAATGAACCTCGAGAGAAAGGAATTCCTCCAAACATAGAAATATTCTAAGGTGGATAAGTACTGCCAAAAACATAACTTCCCCCAGCCTAATTAGAATAAATTATCGACCCCCCCTCACATTTTCCTCGAATTAGGTATGCCTATGTTAAATGTAGGAAACGTAGGTTGAGATGAACTAGGATTAAATATATCAACTTGTGTAGATTGACTAAGGTTTACCCCCAAGAGAAATGTGTATGTGGGAATAGACTTAGAAGATTCATAAAACTTGTTGGGGTCACATAAGTAATGGGTGGAATTCCCTAAAAGAGAGAGGTGTTGTAGGAGGAATGGATCATTCCGCACTAAGAGGTGATAAGGATGACACGGTAATAGAAACTGTCTATGTAGAGGGTAAAGAGGGACCCATATCTCCAAAAGTAGAAGAAGGTATTTCACCATACATGTTATAAGTAAACAAGGAAAAGGGTTCACTACCATAAGGTGTCAATTACACTAAAATAGGGCTGAGAGGGTCAGTCAAAGGTGGTTTTACAAGTTCTAAGTAAGGATAATCATCAACTACTTCGAAAGTAACAAAATCTCCCCCCTGTGACCAAAGTTAGGCCCCCAACCTAAGTATGTTCTAAACCCTTCATTGTCAGAGTGATCCTTGGTTTATGCAATGGTGGAACTACCTCGTTAGTAGAAAGGCAAAATAGTCTACGTGAACATCAAATGTTTTTTTCAATGATGGTGAATATATATATTTTTTAACAAAGTAAATAAATTAAGACACCCCTATGGAGAACTATGACTCGAACAAAATAACACACGCTATATTCAATAATGAAGATGTGGTTGGAGTAGTTACATTGCCGACTTACTTAGCGTTCAATTCAAAACCAACACAAGTACCCTTACAAGTTGTGGAGCACCCCTCAGGAGGTCCAAGTGAATTTGACTAGCATCTTCCCCAGGTACAACAAGGAAACTCCCCTCACCATTACCCACGTAATCCACCTAATATTATGGACACTATGGTTACCATTTACAACACCCACCCTGGGGGATTAGCCATAACTCATATTCAAATGTAAGGGAAAGGAAACTACATTCAAAACCCCTTGAGAGATTCCTCAAAGTGAGGTGTAATCCTCATATATGAGTCCCCAAGTAATACGAGTACACCATGCCACCAATAAGAATAAAGTGAGGTAGAACATTGTGTTGGCCCAAATGTGACATTGCAAATGACCTCTTGTTAGAAAGGATTCCCAAGATACATGAAACTGAAAATAAATCTTCCCTCCTTACTACAAAATTCTAGGTTCATTTTGTGGTCTTGGAGTTGTTAACCTCACTCCCATATTCCAAGACCCTATCCTAAGCTATTGTTGGTGTGCTTGCCATGAAAAAAAATCTCAAATAATTTTTATATGAGTTAATTTTAAGGTTTTTTTTTACAAAAAAGGAATTGATGTGAAATTGATATGGTGTGAATAGACTCAAGGCACAACCCTAACGCAAGCTATATGAAAATGAAATTTTTTACTTGTATTTCAATGAAATCTAGCTACAAAAGGCAAGAGATTATTTTCCTTTTCAAATGAAATAAAAAAAATTACACACTCTCAATAATCACTCCCCCAAATTAATTTAATTTATAACAATGTACATATCCAAAAATCCACCTAATAAATCACTCAAAAAGAGCTAAAAAAATTAAATCAAGTAAGAACACCAAGCACTGAAAATATCAAAATTGGATTTGTAGAAGAAAACATCACTCAAAATAAATCAATATACATCTAATTAAAAACAAGAGGAAGTGCAAAGGAAGTCTTAGGGTTGTAATTCAATGGAGAACAAAATCAAGCAAGTACAATGATCTACAATGGTAAAAAAACCTAACCCTAATTCAAGGTAAAGGCTAGAAAGGAATGGAAACCAAAGAGAACTATTTCAACATGACATGATGAATGTGTCCAAAACACTAAACCAAACCTCTCAGGTCCATATTTGCACAACCAAAACAAACCAAAAGGAAAAATGCCACTAAAAGCAAGCAAAGCACCTTCAACAAAAACCCTAAAACAAGAACATATATTATATATAACTCAAGACAGATATATTGATGCATATATGTGATAGATATGAATTGATACAATGAAAATAAAAATATACATGGAAATGAAAACAAGATCTAAGGGAAATCACCTAAAAAATGAAGCAAAAAAACTTTAAGGAAAACTCTAAAATTAGAAAACAAACAAAATATTAATCCAAAACAATAGTTCTGAATCAGATGTTTAACAACCCTAGTAAAAAATCCATGTAACATAAGTTAAAAATAATAACCATAGTTGATGAGACACATATTCCAAGATTAATTTTGGGTAAAACATCCTAGAGGGTGTTCATTTCAGTTATTATGGATAAAGGAAATTGGAAAAGGAAATGGAAAAGGCATTGGAAATGAATGAGGCACTAATTGGCATATTATTTATGAAAATAATTGAAATTAGGATAAAAGGAAGGTGAAAGGTCACAAGTTGCATGTGAGGAGGAAAATGAAGGAATTAATAATGGAAAATTGAATAAAATAGAGGCCTCATCAATAAAAAGGCTTCTAAGGATCAGTGGGTAAGTTTTTGCTCACACTTATGGCTCTCTCATTATTCTCTCTCTCTCTCTCTCTCTCTCTCTCTCTCTCTCATGGACACAGATTTTCATGGATCATTTTAGCATTGGACCAAGAGAGGCAAGAAAATAGGAAGAAGAAGGAAGCAAGCAAGGAGGAGAAAGAATTAAGTAGCTACAATAGGATTCTTGGGAGGTATCAATTTGCATATGTGATTTCCTTTCTAGATTTTGCATGCATGGTATTGCATGTGGTTCTTTTCTGTCTTGGCATGGGTTTTTCCAGGTGTGACACTGTTATCAACCTATCCTTTCCATTTCTGGATATCCATGGTGTTGTGGAGTTCTCATATTTTGGTTGAGCTTGATTATAGGATGGATTCAAAATGAAGTGAGGTGGATATCTGAAATGAAAAGCACATGAACTAGTGGTCCCTGAAATGGACTGTGGATCACGGTAAATCCATTGGCCTAGTAACCCTTGAACCAGATTGTGGGTTGTTGTAAAGCCATGACTGTGTGCATCTGTGGGCCTAGGAACCCTTGACCTGTCAATGGCGGGATATATGGTAAAGCCTAGATTTCATTTGCCTTTGTTTATGGCCTAGTGATCTGGGATGGATTTCGGTAAAGCCTGAGAGTTGGGTGCTCTTCATTTTGGCCTAGTAGTCCCAGGATGGGATGTACGTTAAATTCTAGAGAGTATGTCTCGGTTTAGGGCCTAGTGACCCCTGAGTCAGACTGTGGGTTGTGATAACTCATGAGAGTCTAGGAGATAGAAAAATTCCTCACGGTGTAGGTAGAGAACCCAATAGAAGTCACACTTGTTTGGTTCTATTGGTTGGTTATGAGTCCCACATTCATGCTTGAAATATGCCACAAGGGTGATTGGCTGAAGAGAGATTTGGCTTGGCCAATCTATGGTCGAGTGGAATGTGGTAGTCCTATCTCTGGTTGGTTTTTACATTTAGTAATGAAGAGCTCATTCCTTTGGTAGTTGGTATGAAAATGCATTGGTTAATGTATGGATTTTATTGTTGTTGTATCCATTGTATTTCTGTGGTTAATGTGCTAGTTATAAGAATGTACTTGATCAGTGATGATGTATAGTTATATCCATGTTTTTACTTGTAAATTAATGCACAATGTATCTATAGTCAAATAGATTGTATTGCAGCTAATGTTGTAAGGGAACAATTATTCTTAGCTATTATTATATAAGTATGAGACCCCTATGCTTAAATATGTTGTTTACACTTGTCGATTCAATGTTTATGACATGTTTGAAAAAATTCCTATTATGGCTAGTTGTCCAAATGAGTTCTTATTGATGTGATTTATTTTGTATCATTGTCCTATTGTTATTTATCATCCCTTATTTTTTCATGAAGTTTTGGGTAGTGACCTGGGATCTGGGTCTGAAAAGGTGGCTCAAATCCTAGAGCCCCAAGCACATAAGTGAGAATTTGGGGCCCTATCCAGTGGCATGCAATGTTATTCCTGTAGCTATAGCCTCCCATTCCTTGAAATGCAGTGTTATTCCTGCAGCTATGGCTCCAAGGGGGTAAAAATGTCAGTGTGACCTAGGGGTAAGAGGCCTAAATGGTTGATTTACCTCCTAGGGGTATTGTGGTTATAGTACAAGGTCAGTAGGTTGTATTTTTCTGTCGGTTCCACTTACTTAAGGTCACATAGGAGGTTTAATCTCATTATAGTAGCCTCGTGTAATATGTTTACCCTGGTTGACTAGTTACTTGGGTAAATGAGGGAAGAGGGTCTTACAGAGTGGTATCAGAGCATGGTTGCACTATCCTTGGTTATTTTTTGGTTTATGTTCTCTTGGTATCATAACATGGTTGCACTCTCCTTGGGTGGTGATTGGTTTTTGTTCTCTTCGTGAGATATCTAATACCACAGAGTCGTATCATAGCGTCGTTGTGATCTCCTTAGGTGGTGTATGTTTTCCATTCTCTTTGGGTGATGTATAGTTCACATACTCGTTGGGTCATATCTGATACCACAAATTGGTATTAGAGCGTAGTAAACACTCAAACTGGATGGGAAGTGTGTTGATCATGCATTTATGTTGGATGCATATGTGTTTAGTATTATTGTGGTGTATGTGCTTGTTGCATCTATGTTGTGTTGGCCATGGTAGTAGTGGTGTCACCATGGAAGTGTTGATGGTATTGTTGTCAACATGTTTTCATGAGTGCAGGACTGGTTATGTGTTTCTATTTCCTATGTATTGTTTGTGCACATTTGCTTTCATGTTGCTACATTGTGTGTATGCATTGCTTGTTTATGATAGGTTACATATTGGTCATGCTTGTGTGTTGTCTGTGTATGCTTGATTATGTGATGCTATAAGTGGAACATGCATTGGTCGTTCATGATTGGTTATACATGTCAAGTGGATGCATATGGTCAAGTTTTCATTGGTATGGCAAAGGTTGTTATGATAAGGTCATTGTATGAAATTACTTCATCATGATGATATTGGTATGTTGTGATGCTAATGTGTTGGATGAGATAGAGTAGGAGATGCAGATCATTAAAGTGAAGTTGCAACAATGGAATATGGGTAAGAGTATATCGTCATACAAGTTTGCATTCTTGGCATATAGGTATTTGATTCATGGTTTTATTAAGAATTAGGGTTACTTATATGTTTTTCATTCTATTATTATTATGGTTAGATATGTGATAAATGCTAGTTGACCAGTGTAGTCATATGCATTATGGTTATGTGTATGCCTTTCATTTTATTAATTTTATGGTTACATACATGATAGATGTTAGTTAATTAGTGTGATCATATGTACATGTGTTGGTTAGTCATGCATGGTGTTAGCTTGATGATTAGCCTACATGTTTTTGTTGAGCATGATATAATACTTTTTGTTGTTATATGCTAGTAACTTGATGATTAGGGTTATAACATTAATATTTTGATGTTATATGTACCATGCTAGTGTTATTGGCATATGCAGATGGTTATAGTTATGAAATTTAGGTATGAGATGATATAGTGGTAATGTTGGGTTGTGCTAATCTATAGTGATTGTGCATATGTGGTTTTTATGCATGAATGGAAATTGTTTATGATTTTATGATGTGAAAATGTTAGTTAGTTACTATTATGGATATCATGACCTTATTTATGTAGAGTTGATGTGTTGTGAAGTTATATCATGCTAATCTAGATTGATGGTGCAGACAAGGTGACCTCCCCTGAGATACATTAAGGTATGAGTTTGCTTATGTCATGTACTTGGTTCTTAACTGTTTGATTATGTCATTTATTCAGTGTTCGAGTGTTTGGTGTGTATTATGTTATTTATCTGTTGTCTAAATTTTTTATTACTTGCATGATATGATTATGTGCCTATAATATTTCATGAAGAAACGATCTAGTTATAATATGGTTGTGCTAACACATATGTGTTGAGATAACCGGTATATACTTGAGTGTAAGTAGGTGATAGTTGTAGCATTATGCATTATGAATGATGGATGTGAGTTGATTATTGATTATGACATGGTTGTTAGTCTTGGTAAAAGTTGATTTCAAATTTTTAGATATTTTGTCTTCATATTTTATACATACGACTAACATGTGTGTTCAGTTATAGGTCAGCATGCTTGGCACAACAAGGTAATATAACTAGTATATTTTGATATTTATTTGTGCATTGATATTTGTGTGGTTATGGAAGTATGATGCAGGGATTACATGGAAAAATATACTGCCATGAAATCTTGGAGAAGGATCAAGTTTATTTTTCTTTTGGAAGCATTGGGACCCATGGGGATTGAGTCATGGTGTTTGTTTCCAGTCTTGTGCTTTTGGTCTCTTGTGTTTTGTTGTGCTTGATTTGCGGCTTTGTTTATGTCTAGTGCATGATCATGAAAATTTATTTGTGGTGTTGTATTGTTATTGGTTTTCATGGTTTTCTTCTTGTTTGTTTCTTGTTCTTGCCTTTTATTTGAGAGTCTTGGGAATTGGTTGGGAAATAGAAAGTTGATGGAGCTCTAGAAAAACTGAATAAAACCCAACAAGTGATGCAAGACTTAAACGAAGCTTAGGGCATGTATAAGGGCAGCTAAAGGTAAGAATATGACAACCTATTGGATTTTTTGGGTCCATTGAGGTAAATGGACAGTGGCAGAACAATCACGAGAAAGGTAACATGAAAGGTAAAGTGAATGGGTATGAGGTGTTAGATGCCTTGGCTATGTTGGGAACTTTTTTTCTCAATGTTGTGCATGTTGTGCAAGAATAAAGGAAGTTCTCTTAAACTAGACCTTAGGATATTTGGTAATTATGATTTGATCATGATTATGCTAGTGTTTATATATGTATTATTGTATGTATGTATGTATTTCGTGTCTGATAGGGTCATCATGGATCATGGTTGTTTAACGCTAAATGTTTATATGTATATATGTGTGTATGTATATCTTTTCCTGACATGATCGTGATTTTTTTATGCTAATGGTTGTATATATGTATGTATATATGTATCTGTGTCATTGTATGACAAGACTTTCACAGATTTTCTTGTGGAGGAATGTCATGAAGAGGTTCTTGGTCTTCTGAGGAATCAAGTGGGAAGAGTAACTATGATAGATCTATGAGGTCAGTATCATGTGGACATGAATTGATATTATATTCTTTTACTATGACTATGTTTATGTTATTGACAGGTAATGCTAAGGGATACATCATCGAAATGAAAGTAGTGTGATCTGTGGCATGCTAAGATAGGCATGGATAGTGGAAAGACACTAGAAGAAAAATTTCTTGTGAGGTCAGTGTGTGGTCTATAGATGTGCAGCACTACTATTGTACCTATGGTGATATGCACATGTAGCATATGCAATATTATGTACATATGACGTTGTATGTCTATTGTATATATGGTATTGTGTGTATATTGCATATTCAGTTCTAGGTATAGATGGTGCTATGTACATGTTGGATATGCAGTACTGTGTACCTACCATACTGTGCGCATGTTGGATATGCAGTGTTGTGTATGTATGGTGCTATGTACATGTTGTATATGCAGTGCTATGTACATATTGTGTTGTGTTCGTGTTGTACATATGGTGCAATGTACATATGGTTTTGTGTGCATGATTGTACATGTGGTGTTGTTTGCATGTGGTGATGTGTACATGTTTTACATGTGATGTTGTGTGTGGATGGGGCCATGTACATGTCGTGCATGTGGCGTTGTGTACATGTGGTGTCGTGTACATGTCGTGCATGTGGTATTGTTTACACATTGTACAGGTGATGTGATGTACATTTTGGCATTGTGTAGGTGGTGTCATGTACATGTGATGTTGTGCACACATTGTGAAGGTAGTGTTGTGTACATGTGGTATTTCGTACATGTTGTGCATATGGTACTGGTATACATGTGGTATTGTGTGCATGTTGTACATGTTGTGTTGTGGGCATGCAGTAATATATATGTGCATGGTGTAATCGTGGTATCGTGACATGTGTATTTGTTTTTTTGTACTATGTATATGTGTATGTATTTTGTTGTATTGTACACTAAGTGTTGGTTTATGTATTGTGTTACATTGTACACCAGATGTAGGTGTGTATATTTTGTTGTACATCAGGTGCAGGTTTATTTTTTATGTTGTATCCCAGGTGTAGGTGTATGTGTTTTATGTTGGTGTATGTGCATGTATTATCTGGTGTTGTACATCATGTGTGGTTGTATGTGTGTGATGCACACTATGTGTACGTGTAAGTGGTTGAAGATAAGGCACTGGGTGTTTTTCCAGTGTGGAAACTGATCCGGTGTGTGTACAAAAGGAAAAAGGTAGAAGCTAAGGATTGATGAAGGATAAGTATCGATGTATTATTTCAGTTTTCGTATGCATGTGATATGCGATTATTAATCTTCTCTCAGAGAAATTTTGACGAGTAGATATGTGGTGCCCGATTTTTCTTCAGTGTAGGAACAATGTATTTCTATGGATTTAGGCTTTAGTATGTATTGGAGGTAACTTCAAACTTCATAGATTGGAAAGACATAATGAAAGTTGTGTTGGAGGAGAATGGAGTATTGGAGTACCTACCATACTGTGCGCATGTTGGATATGCAGTGTTGTGTATGTATGGTGCTATGTACATGTTGTATATGCAGTGCTATGTACATATTGTGTTGTGTTCGTGTTGTACATATGGTGCAATGTACATATGGTTTTGTGTGCATGATTGTACATGTGGTGTTGTATGCATGTGGTGATGTGTACATGTTGTACATGTGATGTTGTGTGTGGGTGGGGCCGTGCACATGTCGTGCATGTGGCGTTGTGTACATGTGGTGTCGTGTACATGTCGTGCATGTGGTGTTGTGTACATGTGGTATTGTGTACACATTGTACAGGTGATGTGATGTACATTTTGGCATTGTGTACACATTGTGTAGGTGGTGTCATGTACATGTGATGTTGTGCACACATTGTGAAGGTAGTGTTGTGTACATGTGGTATTGTGTACATGTTGTGCATATGGTATGAGTATACATGTGGTATTGTGTGCATGCTGTACATGTTGTGTTGTGGGCATGTAGTACTATCTATGTGCATGGTGTAATCGTGGTACCGTGACATGTGTATTTTTTTTTTTTGTACTCTATATATGTGTATGTATTTTTTTGTATTGTACACAAGGTGTTGGTGTATGTATTGTGTTACGTTGTACACTAGATGTAGGTGTGTATATTTTGTTGTACATTAGGTGCAGGTTTATTTTTTGTGTTGTATCCCAGGTGTAGGTGTATGTGTTTTATGTTGGTGTATGTGCATGTATTATGTGGTGTTGTACATCGTGTGTGGTTGTATGAGTGTGATGCACACTATGTGTATGTGTATGTGGTTGAAGATAAGGCATTGGGTGTTTGTCAGGTGTGGAAACCGATCTAGTGTGTGTACAAAAGGAAAAAGGTAGAAGCTAAGGATTGATGAAGGATAAGTATCGATGTATTATTTCAGTTTTATTATGCATGTGATCTGCGATTCTTAATCTTCTCTTAGAGAAATTTTGATGAGTAGATATGTGGTGCCTGATTTTTCTTCAGTTTAGGAACAATGTATTTCTATGGATTGAGGCTTTAGTATGCATTGGAGGTAACTTCAAATTTCATAGATGGAAAGACATAATGAAATTTGTGTTGGAGGATAATGGAGTATTGGAGTACACACAAATTGATATTCCAAAACCAATAACATTAGATGTGTGACAACTTGCTTAGTGGAAGAAAGATACAACAAAAACTAGGAGGGATATCATGGAGAGATTCAGAGACCATGTGATTTTGATTTTGCATGGAAAGTAGAATGCTTATGCAATGTGAAAAACCCTCACAAATTTATTATAAAGCAACAGTGATGCCAGGAAATTGGCATTAAAAGATAAGCTTAGGAACATTCGAATGCAAAAAAATGAAAGCATTGTTCAGTACCTATCCAGATTCACTCAGGTCAGAGATGAACTTGGAGGAGTAGGAGAGACTGTGCCACCATCTAATATTGTGATATTAACACTCCTTGGTCTTTCAAAGTCCTGGCACAACTATCAGGATTCAATTAATGGAAGAGACAAGCTCCCAAACTAGGAGAGACTTTAGTCTGACTTGGTGCAAGAGGAGATTAAAAGGAACACTACATATGGAGTCTCATCAAGATATGATGAGGAATAATATTGTGCTCTAGTTTCAAAATAAAAGAATTATAAACGCAAGAAGGCCCAAAGCGAGGAAGAATCCAGCCAAAACCATGGCAAGAAGAAAGGTCTCAGTAAATTTAAATTATTTCACTGCCATGAGTATGGACATTATGCAACCAAGTGTCCACATAATAAATCTAGTAAGGATCCTATAGTAACAACAAGAGGATATTCTACCACATCAAAATTCGAGTTGTATTTCACCCTCATTGCTTGTATGGAAATCATAGTAAGAGGGAGTGAGTGGTACCTAGACTCTAGTGCTTCATATAATATGACAAGAAATAAGGATTTCTTCAATTTCCTAGAGGAAAAGGGCCTAAAATTACCCATAGATCTTGGAGATGATGGAAGATATAGTAAAAAAGGGATTTGAACTTTCACCTTTAAGAAGGAGTTAGGTTCTCATCTTCACCTAAAGAATGTAATGTATGTGCCTGGTTTGAAGAAAATTTTAATTTTTGTAGTTATACTTGAAGACAAAGCATATGATGTGATGTTCAGTAGAGGGAAGGCATATCTGAAGCCTGTTGCTACAGGAAAAGTATAAAAATGGTGTTCGAGTTGAAAATATCCACAAGCTAGAGGTATATTTCACCATTTATGCATCTATACCTATAGGAGTGAGGTGGGGCGATGTAGAGTGTTAGTCCCAGAGTTGCAAATATTTGGGCAGGGTCCATAGGAGAGCAAAAACAGTTGCATTATACTCTTCTCATGGATTATTAACTTTGTTGTAGGGGCCCACAATATTTAGTAGCAGAAAGATAAGTTTCAGTTGATGCAGTCAGATCTTAAGTGACAATTATAGAGGTAGTAGTAGTTAGAGACTCATGATACAGTTGCAACACAAAGAAACAATTGATTTAGTATTTTGGATGCTTCTCAGTTGGAGTTGTTGTAGTAGCACAAATAAAAATTAGAGGGAGTTTTATTTGTGTTACAGTACATTCCTACATAGAAGCAATATTGGGGTTGTTCATAACCCTTTTATTTCTAAGAGGGAGTGTTAAATTGTAGCAAGAAAATGCTTCATTTGACTTGTGCCTTAGTCAAATGGATAAATTTAAATTTCAATGTTAGTAGGATTACTTGAGTTGCAGTTAGCAGGAGTGACATGGAAAAATCACTCAATTAAGTTATTCAATTCAATTTTATGGATAAGAAGTAGATGTGTGCACGAGTTAGAATTGCCTAGTGAAGTGGAGGAAAATGGCATAATTGTAATCATTATTGTATACTAGTGAGTGTAAAATGTTTGCATTGAGAAGGTGAGATAATTATCTTTGGATTTGCACAAGGAAATAGGAGCTTCCCTATTCTTTAGCAGAAAGAATTGCACAAGGAAATATGAGGAAGAAGGAGGCCTATTTCTCCTAAGTATTGGGCATAGCAGACTCAGGAGGAAGAGATCAGTATTGCAGTGAAGGTTGAGCTTCAAGGGTTGAAGTTGTCATTATAATAGATCATTGTTCTTATATGATATAATACAAAGAGAGGAGGGGTTTTTCCTAGTTGGGTTCCCTCATTGTGATTGAATTATTGCATGTTTTTCTATTATCAGTTTTCCTTTTATAGAAGTTAGTAGAAGAAACTTTTGTCTATTGAATTCAGTCTAATTTTATTAGCAACTGAAAATTTCGAGTTATTTCTATAGGACATACATATATTTAAAACTTCCAAAGAGTGAAAAATTATGCATACGAGGTAACAGATATACACTTAAATAAAAGTTGAAACTTTCCTTTCCCTCCCCCTCCCCATTCACCCCACCCCTAGAAATTACTTTAGTTTGTGATATATATTTAACTAATGAAGGGGTTTTTAATTTATGCGGATGTAGTGGGCTCCAACGACCTTGCATCATCTACTTGTACACTATACAAATTCATTGTTTTATTTTCTATATTTGAATTGATTGACTCATGATACTTCTTAATCTTTCCAAATGGGTCTCCAATATGGCTAGATACATAAAAAGGAAAGGCATAAATTCAATATCCACATTGTTGTGGACCATCTGCATATCAGTTTCTATTTTATTTTGAATATCACAAAATAACAAAAAAAAAAAACAACAAAAATTTGAAATTCGCAAAAGTATATGTTATGGTATAATGTTCTTATACTATAGCATAAAAAAGAAGTATTTAACAAAAGCGCGTTACCAATTAAGTTTATTATTAAACTTTATTTGGCCTTGTATTATAGTTTGACGTTTAAATATCGAGCAAGTTTTAAAGCAGAAGCGGCAAAGTGTTGAAGCTCGTAATCGAGTGATCAACTACAAGGGCGCAAAGAGCTCGTGCATTAGTCAACCGCACTTCGCAGAGGCATTCCATATCTGGCGAGTACAAATCAAGATCGATTTATGCACAAATATGGGTAACCTGCACTTGTCATTATACTTCTCAAAGGTTGTTCTCACAGCGGACGTCATGCGAGCAGCTATACTCCAAGTCAGCAACATTACACGTCATTACAAGCATTTAATATGGCTTTGCGCAGTTGTTAAAAGGTTGTTTTTATCCCATTTTCAAATTACCTGCTGTCATTTTCCCCCTTTCGAGCTGTATCACCATTACCTTTCCGTTTGCTATCTTTTGTCTGCTAATCCATGGCAAAACGAGTTTCTCTATCTGGTTCGTCAAGCCTCAATTCCCTCATGGACAGTGAAAAAGATGTCCAGGATACCATGTCTTCTGTAAATCATCCCTTATTGTATCATCAAGTGACCCTAAATGCTGAGAAATCCCCAGTCTTTTCCGCCATGAAGAATTCCGGTATACTGTCTGCCTGTATCCCAAAAGCCCATTTCTTTCCCGAGTTTATCTCATTGCTGGTCTCTTCAATGTATCCTGGTAAGTGTTTCGTAATGAATTCCCAGGGAGAAAACGTTTTGTAGGTATCGACGCAGTTAATTCGCCAAGCATTATGCTTTCCTGAAAACGAGTCACCACTGCAATTCTCTGAAGATTCATTGGCTCGTTATTTTGAGGACCTTTCAAATGAAGAATTTGATCAATGTATGTCCTACTTGAGATCAAATTCAAAGGAATCTCAACTAGAAGGAGAAGAATTTAGTTTGGAAGTGTTCAATGCTGTGTATAGACCAATTCTGAGTTGCATTGCAAAAATTTTGGGCAAAGACAATGACCATACAGTTGATAAATCAGTATTGGGAATGTACGCGCTGATGATGAAACCAGGGGTTTTTCTCGACATTCCATCTTTCTGACAGGAGATTGTAAATTCTCAGTTGATGACCTTTCCTCTTATAGGTTTCTTTAAATTCCCGTCATTGATTGTGTATTTATTTTTATATCAAAACGTCGAAGAATTTATGAGTTTGGGGTTGAATATAGTTGATGTTAACAAGCAAAAGCAATCAGTTTTATTTTGGACTGACATGAATAGAAAAGAAGGAAATGAAGCAGGTTTATTTGAGTTTTCTAGTCATTATATGTCTATTGCTTATAGAATTTTGAATGGAGTCCCTCCTCCGTGTTTTCTACCAAAAGCCCGGAAATTTCTACAGTTAGGACCGAGTTGCAGATTCGGAGATTTTTTTGTGTTTGAAGAGTATTCAGAGATAAGATTGTATGGAGCTAGTATTGAGCCTTATAGGCTCCCGAATT
This sequence comes from Pinus albicaulis, assembly GCA_034641835.2. Classification (NCBI taxonomy): domain Eukaryota; kingdom Viridiplantae; phylum Streptophyta; class Pinopsida; order Pinales; family Pinaceae; genus Pinus; species Pinus albicaulis. The sequence goes on along the minus strand of CM076576.1, from coordinate 527,032,459 downwards.
TTGTACCTATGCGGCTTTTTGCCCTGGAATTCATAATACATAGCCTTAATGTGGATCAGGTGCACTTTCTTCCCATGAAGAAAGGTTTTATGTATAAATTGCCTATGAGTGTGGGACCTTTCGTGGTCAATATGAGGCAAGCTTTTGATGAAGTTTCTAAAATGTTGGAAGAGACACATTTGCTACTAGGAGAAAAATGGTCATATGATCCGCATAGAGTGATTTCCCAGAGAAGAATTGAGAATGGATATTCTGCGTTTTCTCACGTAAGCAGACCTGATCAGGAGAAGTTGGCGAACCTAGGAAAATTAAATACATCAAAAACGAGTATTCAAACACATGTTATAACTGAAAGGGCAAATAAAAGAGGTAGGGACGATGTTGTTGAAGTAGATGATGAAGAGCCAAGAGAGGAAAAGAGAACTAAATTGGCTGAAGACCATTCTTCAAACTCACCTGGTTTTACCTTCCATATCAATGAAGAACAAAATGTCCCCTCTTCTCCTAGAGGCCATGAACTTTACTCAGAGAAGATGCCTTCAGTAAAACAAATATTTACACAAATTGAAGAAAGAAATCAGAGAATAAAAGCTAATGTAGAGGCTCAGGCAGAGCATCATATAGCTGTTGATTAGACTAGGTTGTTGACTGTAATGGACCTTGAAAAGGATCAATTCAGAATGGCTCTAACACATCCAACAGGAATGTCCCTTGGATCTTCAAGCAGTTTCAATGAGGTAAATATAACTATGGATGTTAAGAAGATCCCACTGTGGGATAAGATGAACCTTCATATGCAGACTGGACAGTTAATTCTTAATGATTTAACCAAGACTAATGCCACAGCGGTTAAAGCTGAAAAAATGCTTGCAAAAGTTATCAAACAGTTCAAGATGGAGAAGGCCAATTCAAGGGCCTTATCAGTTCAAAATGAAGAGTTAAAAAATATTATCATGAAGATTGGTGTGGATCTGAATGACAAGGCTGCAGTGCAGAAACTCATGAAGAGTGCAGAAATAGAGATATCCACTCTAAGAAGAAATCTAAAGTTACCTGCTGCAGAACATTCAATGGCCGCAAAAGTAGCAGAGGTAGAAAAAGAGAAAGAAGAATTGCGTCAGCAATTGTTGCGGAAGGAGGAAGAATTGACTAAAGTGAAGCAGACTGTTATTTCGTTACAAAACCATATTGAAAATCACACTTGTACTTTTGTTTTCCCTACAGGTGATGCAGATCCTCAAGCACAAATTGTGCAGCTCAGTACAGAATTGAAGATGGCAGAACGAGATCGAAAGCAGGCTCAATCAGAGCTAGAAACAGCCACCAAGATCATGCGGGCACTAGAAGATCAAGCAGATGAGAATAAGCAGAAATTACAGAAGGCTGAGGATGAAATTAAAGCTCTCAAGGAGAAGTTAAAAGGTAATATCTCACTTATAAAAGCGAAAGATATCATTTGGAGTCAGATTATTTCAGAAATGAAGTCAAATTGGAATTCCCTAAATATAGTTGCTAAAGAGAAAGGCCTCATCTCAGAAAATGAAGAGGAGATATTATCTGAAAAACAGACAGCCATGAAAAGAGAAAATTGGGCTAGGAAGTTTATTAATTTTATCAATTCCAAATGAAACGAAGAATTAGAAGATATTGGAATACAAGACAGATATTTTTATGCTGAGGAAGTTAATAAAATTATAATTAAGAAGAAACAGAGGAAGAAGGAGTGGAAGAAGATGAAGAAATTGATCTTTCATTCGATCAAGAAGAGATGGATGACTATTGCAGACAGTTCACGGACTTCATGCAATCCGAATTACATAAAAAATACGATTTGAGGTCAAAAAAGAGGTTAAGAACTCAAGATGATGAGGAAAAGGAATCAGAATCAGTACCTGCTCCGATAGCGACTCTATTACAGAAAAATCAGATTAAGAAATCAGATAAGGGGAAACAGCCCATGAATGAAGAAAAAGAGAAGGAAAAACAGCAAGTTGGGGTTTCTCAAACAAAGATTAAGGACCCTAATATTTTGGAGAAAGTTGTTACTGTTTCGAATCAAGGCCTAAATTCCAATAAAAATTAAGAGGAACCTGAAAAGTTGACAAAACAAAATCAAACTTTCAGTTTGTCAAAAGAGTTGGAGAAAATAAAATTCAAGTACCTCTTTTCGAGTTAATAAAAAAACCTGGTTATAAGAAGGAGATTGCAGAGTTTATCAATTTATCTCAGTCTGATGAAGTGGGCGATATAGTAAATCTGCAGGAAGAAAAACCAGTGGTTACTTCGGGCCTCATGTTGAAGAGGTAGATTCATCCGTCCCTCCTTTTTATATATCTCTTCTGTTACATGATTTTGTTTTACATAATTGTATGCTAGATTCGGCGCATCCCACAATCTAATGCCATTGTGTGTGATGAAAGAGTTAAATTTACAAATCACTAAGCCATACAAAGATCTTTATTCTTTTGATTCAAAAAGGGTGAAGTGTGTGGGTCTTATTAAAGATAAGGTTGTTTCATTGGCTCAAATCCCAGCCAAGAGCATTATGATGGATGTGGTAGTGGCAGACATTCCAGCCAGATTATCTAGGTCTTGGGGGCAAAGCTTGGAGGAGTTTTGAGGCTAGATTTTACATATGCTATCATTCTTGTTTTTAATGGGGAAGAAAGGAGGTTGTATAGAGAAACCAGATTTCAAAAAACTGCCACCAAGAAAGATGGAGGTAATTCACCTATTTATGGCCAAGAGAAGGATGATCTTTCTTGTTTCATGTTGCATGAAGATGCAGAATTTGCCGAAGAGTCACAAGGGCAGCCCCCTTCAGCCATTGTACATAAGGAGCTGCATTCAAACAAGCTTTGGAAGTGTTATTTTGATGGTGCGTATTCTAAAGAAGGCGCTGGAGCTGGCTTCATTTTTGTATCTCCAGAAGGTAACCTTGTACCTTTTTCTTTTAAATTGGAGTTTGAATCCACCAATAATGTAGCTGAGTATGAAGCATTAATCATTAGTCTGCAGACAGCTAAGAAAATGGGAATTCAATCTATTACCGTGTTTGGTGATTCTGAATTAATCATAATACAAATTAATAATGTGTGTCAAACCAAGCATCCCAGGTTAAGAACTTACAGGAATGAGGTATGGGATTTAATTGAAAATTACTTTGAAGCTTTCAATCTACAGTTTGTCCCAAGAGAAGAGAATAGAATGGTAGATTATTTAGCAGTTGCAGCTAGTACATTCAAGCCTCCAATTAATCTGAGGCTAAGATATGAAATTGAAATGAGACATAGACCTTCGATCCCAGACAATATCAAACATTGGCAGGTTTTTGAGGATGATGAGAAGATTAAGCAATTTTTGTTGATGATTGAAGATTTTGAAGATCATTAGATTGATTTGGAAATTGATGAAGATGACTCGGCTGATATGTCTAAGACTCTGAAAAAGAAGATTGGTGATCAGCAGATTATTCAGCTGAAATACAATGTTATACCAAAAGGTCTGGTACCCCTCGAAAGGATGTTTGATGCTAATGATGTGACAATAAATCAGAAGAAAGCACAACAAGATAATAATGTGGAAGATTGTAATTTGGGAACTCAATATGAGCCTAAAATGGTAAAATTGTTCAAAGGCCTTCCGAAGGACTATAAACAAAGGTACATAGATCTGTTCAAACAATTTGAGGATGTATTTGCCTGGTCATATGATGACCTGAAGACTTATGATAAGAGTATTATTCAGCATAAAATTCCATTGAAAGAGGGAGTCAAACCACATAAACAGAAACTTCGACAAATCAATCCATTGTTGTTGGCCCTGATTGAAAAGGAGGTAAAGAAATTGCTGCAAGCTAAAATAATTGTTCCTCTCAAATATTCTGATTGGGTTTCCAATCTGGTACCAGTCCGAAAGAAGAGTGGAGAGATAAGGCTGTGTGTAGATTTCAGGAACTTGAATAGGGCTTCATTGAAGGATAATTATCCTTTGCCGAAGATGGATTTTGTCTTGCAAAAAGTAACTAGAGCGTACAGGTTATCAATGGTAGATGGTTTTTCAGGATATAACCAGGTTGCTGTGGAGAAGGAAGATCAAAAGAAAACTGCTTTCACTACACCCTGGGGTACATTCATGTATGCCAGGATGCCATTCGGCTTAATGAATGCAGGGGCCACATTCAAAATGGCAATGGATATTGCATTTGTAGGAGATAACTTTGTGGTTGTTTATCTGGATGATGTCACCATTTTTTCAAACTCTGATGAAGATCATCTACAACATTTACAAAAAGCCTTCTTGAAATGTAGAAAATATGGATTATCGCTGAATCCTAAAAAGTCTTTGTTTGCTCTGGAGGAGGGTAAACTGCTGGGACATATTGTTTCTAAACAAGGAGTGAAGATTGATCCAACGAGAGTCAAAGCAATACAATCAATTCCATTGCCCAGAAGTAAGAAAGATATTCAGAGATTCCTTGGGAAAATTAATTTTCTGAGAAGATTTGTTCCTAATTACGCAGAGATTATCAAGCAAATAACAGACATGTTGAAAAAGGATGCAGAGGTGAAGTGGGACAAAGAAGCAAGAGAATATTTTCAAAGAATTAAAGAAGCTCTAAAGGAAGCACCTATTCTAATAAGTCCAGATTATCTGAAGCCATTTCAAATTTTCTCATTTGCGTCTTCCTCAACAATTGCTGCTGTGTTATTACAGAGAAATGAAGAAAAATGTGAACAACCTGTAGCGTATTTCAGTAAGGTGCTCCGAGATGCAGAGTTGAAGTATAATATATTGGAGAAACAAGTATATGCTCTGGTGAAAGCATTAAAAGCATTCAGAACCTATGTTCTTCATTCCAAAATTTTAGCATATGTTCCTAATTCTGTTGTAAAAGATGTTTTAGTACAAAGTGATGTGGACGGGAAAAGGGGAAAATGGATTGCTAAAATCCAAGAATACAATTTGGATGTTAAACCAACAAAGTTGATTAAAGGATTGGGGCTGGCAAAATTATTAACAGAGTCAAATTTCCAAGCACTGGGAATTAATTTATTGGCACCTATAGAGGAAGTCAATGAAGAAACAGGTGACGTTTAGGTGAAGTCAGCAATTAAATATAATTTTTTGTGCTCGGACTGGTACAAAGATATTGTTCATTATTTATGCTTTCTTTCTTGTCCTCCTTCAATAAATAGAGCTAAATACAGAGCTTTAAAACTCAAAGCTCAACCTTATGTCATAATTGAAGAAAAGTTATATTGGAAAGATCCTGCTGGAGTGTTGTTGTTATGTTTGACAAAGGAGGAAGTTTCAGAAGTAATTAGAGAATATCATGAGTGCTTGTGTGGGGGTCACTATAGTTGGAAGGTAACTTGCTCATAAAATTTTAAAATCAGGTTTCTATTGGCCATCTGTGTTCGCTGATGTATATAAAGCAGTCAGAAGTTGTCAGAAATGCTAGGTGTTTGCAGAAAAGAAAAAGTTAGCCCCTTTACCTCTTCTCCCTGTTTTTATTGAAGAATCTTTCAGACAATGGGGATTGGAATTCATTGGAGAAATCAATCCACCATCCAGTGGGAAATTTAAGTGGATTCTTACTGCTACAGATTATTTTACAAAATGGGTGGAGGCAATCCCTACCAGGAAGGAAAATGATTTGGTTGTTATGAAGTTTTTAGAAGAAAATATCTTTAGCAGATTTGGATGTCCAGTAAAGATTGTGACAGATAATGCACAAGTTTTCAACTCAATCAGGTTTATTAATTTCTGTCAGACTTATAATGTGATATTGTCTCATTCTACAGCTTATCATCCACAAGGGAATGGATTGGCAGAATCTACTAACAAAACATTGGTAAGAATTCTGAAGAGGACAATAAATGAAAACCAAAAGAACTGGGATTCCAAGCTAATTTTTGCGCTATGGGCAACGAGGGTGACCACTAGAAGATCCACTGGTAAGTCACCTTATGAGATAGTATATGGGACTCAGGCATTGTTTCCCACCCAGTTGGTGAAGCCTGTGATTTTTTTCCTTCAAGATGCTCAAGCAGAACCTAATGCCATGACTAGAAGAATGAATAATGTAATGGAGCTAAATGAAAACATAAATAAAGTTCGGGAGAATTTGCTTACTTATCAGCAAAAAATGAAGACAATATTTGATAGGAAAGTGAAATAAATCATGTTTCAGAAAGGAGATCTGGTGTTAAGGTGGGATACCCGGAAGGAAGACAAAGGGAAACACAACAAATTTGATCCCTTGTGGTATGGTCCGTTCAAAATTAATGAAGTCAGGATGAATAATATTTTCATGCTGGAAAATCTTGAAGGGGAAGTACTAGATATTCCTGTGAATGGGAAATATCTAAAGCATTATTTCCTGCACTAAATAAGTTGTTTCACCATCATTGTACATATCCAGTGTTATCATTGTACATTTTCCATCAAGCAATTTTTGACTCCATGCCCGAAGTGATGGCACTAATTTGCAGGTTCTTAGTGTTTCGTGGCAAAAACACTATCCCCAGGTGGAGCCAGATGTTGTGGAACATCTGCATATCCTTTTCTATTTTATTTTGAATATCACAAAATAAAAATAAAAATAAAAATAAAACAACAAAAATTTGAAATTCGCAAAAGTATATGTTATGGTATAATGTTCTTATGCTATAGCATAAAAAAGAAGTATTTAAAAAAAGCGCGTTACCAATTAAGTTTATTATTAAACTTTATTTGGCCTTGTATTATAGTTTGACGTTTAAATATCGAGCAAGTTTTAAAGCGGAAGCAGCAAAGTGTTGAAGATCGTAATCGGGTGATCAACTATGGGGGCGCAAAGAGCTCGTGCATTAGTCAATCCAACACCCCCGCAGTTGACTTGTTGACCATGAGGTAAACGAAGATTGACGGTGTGGATGTATTGCGCGGGGGGGGTAACCCAAAATTTGCCGCCGTACTTCAGCAGACCCCGCAATGACATCATGCGAGCAGCTGTACTCCAAGTCAACAACATTACACATCATTACAGGCATTTAATATGGCTTTGCGTAGTTGTTAAAAGGTTGTTTTTATCCCATTTTCAAAGTACCTGCTGTCATTTTCCCCCTTTCGCGCTGTATCACCGTCACCTTTCCGTTTGCTATCTGTTGTCCGTTAAGCCATGGCAAAACGAGTTTCTCTATCTGGTTCGTCAAGCCTCAATTCCCTCATGGACAGTGAAAAATATGTCTAGGATACCATGTCTTCTATAAATCATCCCTTATTGTATCATCAAGTGACCCTAAACGCTGAGAAATCCCCAGTCTTTTCCACCATGAAGAATTCCGGTATACTGTCCGCCTGTATCCCAAAAGCCCATTTATTTCCCGAGTTTATCTCATGGCTGGTCTCTTCAATGTATCCTGGTAAGTGTTTCGTAATGAATTCGCAGGGAGAAAATGTTTTGCAGGTATCGACGCAATTAATTCGCCAAGCATTATGCTTTCCTGAAAATGAGTCACCACTGCAATTCTCTGAAGATTCATTGGCTCGTTATTTTGAGGACCTTTCAAATGAAGAATTTGATCAATGTATGTCCTACTCGAGATCAAATTCAAAGGAAGCTCAACTAGAAGGAGAAGAATTTAGTTTGGAAGTGTTCAATGCTGAGTATAGACCAATTCTGAGTTGCATTGCAGAGATTTTGGGTAAAGACAATGACCATACAGTTGATAAATCAGTATTGGGAATGTACGCGCTGATGATGAAACCAGGGGTTGTTCTCGACATTCCATCTTTCTGGCAGGAGATTGTAAATTCTCAGTTGATGACCTTTCCTCTTACAGGTTTCTTTAAATTCCCATCATTGATTGTGTATTTATTTTTATATCAAAATTTCGAAGAATTTATGAGTTTGGGGTTGAATATAGTTGATGTTAACAAGCAAAAGAAATCAGTTTTATTTTGGACTGACATGACTAGAAAAGAAGGAAATGAAGCAGGGTTATTTGAGTTTGCTAGTCATTATATGTCTATTGTTTATAGAATTTTGAATGGAGTCCCTCATCCATGTTTTCTACCAAAAGCCCAGGAATTTCTACAGTTAGGACCCAGTTGCAGATTCGGAGATTGGTTTTTTTTTGAAGAATATTCAGAAATAAGGTTGTATGGAGCCAGTATTGAACCTTATAGGCTCCCGAATTTTGTACCTATGTGGATTTTCGCCTTGGAATTCATAAGACAGAGCCTTAATGTGGATCAGGTGCACTTTCTTCCCATGAAAAAAGGTTTTATGTATAAATTTCCTATGAGTGTGGGACCCTTCGTGGTCAATATGAGGCAAGCTTTTGATGAAGTTTCTAAAATGTTGGAAGAGACACATTTGCTACTAGGAGAAAAATGGTCATATTATCCGCATAGAGTGATTTCCTAGAGAATAATTGAGAATGGATATTCTACATTTTCTCATGTAAGAAAACCTGATCAGAAGAAGCTGGCAAACCCAGGCGAATTAAGTGCATAAAAAAAGAGTATTCAAAAACCTGCTATAACTAAAAGGGAAAATAAAAGAGGTAGGGATGATGTTGTTGAAGTAGATGATGAAGAGCCGAGAGAGGAAAAGAGAACTAAATTGGCTGAAGATCATTCTTCAAACTCACCTAGTTTTACCTTCCATATCAATGAAGAACAAAATTTCCCCTCTTCTCCCAGAGGCCATGAACTTCACTCAAAGAATATGCCTTCAATCAAACAAATATTTACACAGATTGAAGAAAGAAATCAGAGAATAAAAGCTAATGTAGAGGCTCAGGTAGAGCATCATATAGCTGCTGATCAGACTAGGTTGTTGACTGTAATGGGCCTTGAAAAGGATCACTTCAGAATGGCTCTAACACATCCAACAGGGATGTCCCTTGGATCTTCAAGCAGTTTCAATGAGGTAAATATAACTATCGATGTTAAGAAGATCCCACTGTGGGATAAGATGAACCTTCATATGTAGACTGGACAGTTAATTGTTAATTATTTAACTAAGACTAATGCCACAACGGTTAAAGCTGAAAGCATGCTTGCAAAAGTTATCAAACAGTTCAGAATGGAAAAGGCCAATTCAAGGGCATTATCAGTTCAAAACGAAGAGTTAAAAAAGATTATCATGAAGATTGGTGTGGATTTGAATGACAAGGCTGCGGTGCAGAAGCTCATGAAGAGTGCAGAAATAGAGATATCCACCCTAAGAAGAAAGCTGAAGTTACCTGCTACAGAACATTCAATGGCTGCAGAAGTAGGAGAGGTGGAAAAAGAGAAAGAAGAATTGCATCAGCAATTGTTACAGAAAGATGAAGATTTGACTAAAGTAAATCATATTGCTATTTCATTACAAAACCATATTGAAAATCATACTTGTACATTTGCTTTTCCTACAGGTGATGCAGACCCTCAAGCATAGATTGTTCAGCTCAGCATAGAATTGAAGATGGAAGAATGAGATCGAAAGCAGGCTCAATCAGAGTTAGAAACGGCCACCAAATCATGTGGGCAATAGAAGATAAAGCGAATGAGAATATGCAGAAATTACAGAAGGCTGAAGATGAAATTAAAAATCTCAAGGAGAAGTGAAAGGGTAATATCTCACTTATAAAAGCTAAAGATATCATTTGGGGTGAGATTATTTCAGAAATTAAGTCAAATTGGAATTCCCTGAATATAGTTGCTAAAGAGAAAAGCCTCATCTCAGAACATGAAGAGGAGATATTATCTGAAAAGCAGACAGCCATTAAAATAGAAAACTGGGCTAGGAAGTTTATAAATTTTATCAATTCCAAATCAGACAAAGAATTAGAAGTTATTGGAATACAAGACAGATACTTTTATGCTGAGGAAGTTAATAAGATGATAATTAAGAATGATCTTCGGAAGGTTGCAGAGAAAAGGTTACTGGGAATCAAGGAGACAGTAAAGAAGTTTGATATATCATTTGAAAAATTGACCAGAATAGGTTTACCTTCATGCTGGACTGAGAAAGGAAATATCATGTCATGGAAGTTTTATGAAGATCAGTTAACATTAGCAAAAAGTAAGGCAGATAATAGGCACGAAAAGACACAGATCTTAAAAGGGGAAACTGTGTTTAACTTCTTGCATAGGAATTTCAATTTGCTATGGATGGTGAAGAATCTCTTTACAGGAAAACCTACACACAGTCAAATTGTGGCATTTAGGATAGAATATCAAAGTTTCAAAAATTCCTCGACCACTCAAAATGAGCTATGGAAGAAGTGCAAGAAATTTTCAATGGACTCAACAAAAGAGTTCCCAACGGCTCAACCAAAAGTAGTCGTTGATTCAACAACCGCTTCAGGAGCAACTGTTTTCATAGATTAGAAGTTTTCAAATTCTCATTATGTTATTTCTCAAAATCATGTAAATGTAATAAGACCTTTTTGAGGCATGTGCCTCCGTAACAGTCAGTAGTTCAAGCAGTTAGAATTAAGTTAGGGCAGTTAGAATCAGTTTCATTAGTGGAAACTATCTTGTGATACTGTATTTAAAGACAATTTCAAGAAAGATGAAGGTTCCGAGTTTTTGAACCTTGAAGCAAAATTTTGTACTGAGAATTGCAAATCAATGAAAGAAGTATGCAAGTTTCTATTATTCTTTTTATGTTGAAAGTTTATCCAATTTACATAATGTTTTCATATGAAATAGAGTAATTTGAGCAGCGGGTCTCTTTATACATGTGTATTTAAGAGTTAAACAAACCTTAATGTGCACTCCTCTATTTTAACTTTATCTTTACATAATTCTTCTGGGTTTTAAAATGGTAGATTCTGTTTTAAACATCATATCAGTTTGAAATCCTCTTCTCATTTTCTTCCATTCATTCATTTCAACATAAGTGGAATATGGCATTGCAGAAACATGTATAGGTTTGATATTTGAAGGTTACAAAATCAATGTTTAAGGGTTTTTAATACAGAGACATATATAAAATAACTTTGTGACATCATCAGATAATGTCTTGAGCACGGATTCCTTTACACAACAAGGAATTGTTTCTCAAGGTACAACACACATCATGCTCCTTAGAGAGAGGGTTGAGATCCTTGATCCATGTTGGAAATCCCACTTACTTGACATGAATTTTGATGGTCATTGTTACACCATTTTTTGTTCATCTAACCTATTATCATTAAATGGATCCAAGTACACCATGTAAGACCAATTTTACCCTAAGTAAAATTTCTTTCACTATAAAAATAGCTTAGTAAACCACCTTTATTAAGTTGTTTATGGTCTAAACAGGAAACCCCATGAGGAAATATTAAATAATTCTACATTTGTCTGATTTTCCTCAAGGAATAATTAATTAAACAATAGTTTTATTAATATTCCTGGTTATATTTAACCCAAAACAAGGAAATTAATTAGATAAATCATTATTTATCTTATTATTTCCTAAAGAATAGTTATTTAAACCTTATTTAAATAATATTCTTTGTTAAATATGACTAAATCACCCATAAAAAATTAAATAAATCATTATTTATTTGATTATTACTCAACCACATCCTTAAAATGATAAATAAATCATTTATTTATTTATTATTTACAAATAAAGGGATTTCACCCAAGTCAAATTCCTTTTCCCTCCAACAAATATAATAAAATATTCCATAAAAGTTGGATCTTGATTTGGTTAATAATATTTTAATTATGCACCAATATCTAGACTAACTCAATATTTTGTTATAAATAGAAGGGTTTTTCCATTCATTTACCACCTTTTGTTGCCTAAAGATCACTCTGGATCTATACTTTTGGTCTGACTATTTATCCATCATCATAGTCATATTTTGCTACCATTTTTGTCTAGGTTTTCTACACCATCAAGAGAGAGGAATTTTAGATCTGAAGTGTTGAGGACTTACAAGAACCCATCCCATTGAGGAGAACTGGGAACACCCTCTTGTGTTTTCCTCCCAAGTCCCCCTAATACAAAATTCATTCAACATATTCTTGTCTTGTCTATTGGATGCATGGAGTAAATCTTGTTTTTTCTACTGTTTAATGTCTTCTAATGCATAGATATTGATTTTTGTAGCATTTATCTTGATCACCTAACTGCAGATCTAAAGATATTTACAACCATATTTTCTGTTAGGGTTGTTTTTATGCACAGCTGAAGTGGTATTTTTTTGTACGCTTGGAATTAAGATTCATACTAACAACTGGCGACTCCACACGTGTTTACGATTATGACCGATGTCGTTTTTCTTATCCTTGCATAACCAGCTGCTTCAAACCCTAGGATTTCTCTTTAACCCCTTGTTTTTTCTTTATTGATGTTGTTTTTAACCTATAAAACCCTAAAACAATAAAAATTCTAACTTCCGTGTGCTTTTGGACCTATTGCGCAGGTGACAAACATCAGTCGCAACTTAGATGACAATTTTTACTGAAATCTGCCGCCGAGAGTGCCGAAGTGTAGGTCACACTTTTCAGCCCAAAACCTATGACCTAGACACTTAGGGTGCACCTTACAGCCCAAAAAGTGCGACCTCTGCTAAAAACAGGTCAAAAACTGTGACCTGGACTTTTTGCGAGAATTTTTGTGAACTTTTTCTGGGTTTGTCTGAGCCTCTGTTCAGGGTTGTCTGACCTCTGTCTCCACCCATTTTGGACTTTTACTTGTTTTTTTTTGCTCAAATAAGTGGGAACCTAGCCCCCTAGGTCTTCAGTACCCTCCACTTCTTGTGGAAGAGTTTTTGATGTTGCAGGTTGTTTGAAATTTCAAAGTCTTCAACCATTTTTTCAGATCTGATACCTCACCTTCAGATCCGCTTCAGATTGGCTTGTTAACCATCCAAATCTCCTCATTTAGCTTTGTTTTGGTTTTCCTATAGGGTTCACTCCGCTTCCCTCTTGGAGATATCCTTTTGCCACCTCTTTTTACAGCAATTTTTCCTTTGATCTATTGTTGTTTCTGCACCACTTTCCAACAGATTTTGTCCTTTAGATCCCTGTCCCTTCTGACCTTAGATCTATTGGTTGTTTTAGTGTGTTTTGATTAGTTTTTCACTCACCTATAGAATAGTTATTGAGAGGCCCGCCTCCTTGGGTTTATATTATTGCATTATTAGCTGTTTATTTATGTTTTTGCAGGCTTATATACTGTCATTTGCAGGTTTATTTGTAGCTATACAACACACTTTTTCTTTTCTCTAAAAACGTCTGGGTTTAAAAATTAAACTTTACACACTTCACACACACACCCCAAGCAAAAAATGGCTTCGTTAACATCACCAAGCAAAGACTCTAAAACACTAAAATCAATTGATCCTGCACCTCTCTGCCCTTGTTTCGACATTGTAATCGGTTGATCCTGCACCTCCTTGCCCTTGTCGGTCTCTTTTTCCTTTGTGTCATGTTTGTGTCATCATCATTACGCCACCAAGGTGTTCATCCTGGAGACTTCTTGGCCTTCATCCTCAGTTTCCGGTAGGAAGACTTACTCCTCTGCATAAGGTTCGAGTTAGTCCTCCACCAAATCTGCACTTCGACTCTTCTTCTGGTCCTTTGGGTTCTCCTCCTTGTTCTGTCTTCAGTTCTCCCCTTGTCACCTTCACCATGTCTGGTGCAAGACCTAATGCTGGTGGTAACCCCAACCCTCATGCTAGGAATACCACTAGTGGGACCACAACGGACACTACCCCAGCAACACCCTTGCTCCCCTTCATGGCAGGCCTCAGCCTTCCCGATTTAGACCAGTTGATAAATGACCCTATACACCATGACGCTAGTTGGCCTGCTATGCCGACCAAGCTCCCTTCCGACATCCCTAAGTTTGAAGGCCTTGCTGGAGAAGATCCTTCAAATCATGTTCGATCTTTCCACATGTGGTGTTCGTCTAACTCCATTACCGATGACTCTGTCGGTCTTCGGTTGTTCCAATGAACGCTTACAGGTGAAGCTTCTAAGTGGTATGTTTATCAGGCCCCTTCCTCTCATACCACCTTTGCGACTCTTGCTCAGGCTTTTCTGTCTTACTTCCAGCTCCCCTTTCATTATGACACTGGTATCAAACTTTTGAATTCTTTCCGTCAATCATCTACGACCCGCCTATTCGATCATGTCCAAGAATGGTAGAGAAGAAAGAGCCTATATCAATCCCCTACCTTAGAAGACCGTGTCTACATGGACTGGTTCCTTAGATCTCTCTTTCCTCCTATCAGGAAAGATGTCACATCGCATTTTCCTCAAACCGAAGAAGCCGCTCTCCAAATGGCATTAAAATATGACCTGATCTACGCTCAGTCGGGTTATGTTTATGCCGTTCTACGTAATATTCCCAGACCCGGTGGTGCCAATGCACCGGGGGAATCTCATGCCACCAACGGTATCATTGGAGCTCTCTCTAATCCATACGCTCAGCCTCCCATGGGCTATGGTTTTCCTGGGGGGGCCAGCACCTCCTGCACTTTTCCCCCTCCCGGTAGCATGTATCCAGGATATGGTATGCCTTCTCTTTTTGCCAAACCTCTTATTTACCAAACTGTTATCCAACCTCCTCATTATCCGTATCCACAATCTGATGCTCCAACTCCTCCAGCATTATCACTCCCGCCTCCCTTGCCTTCTCAACCCCCGCAACAGCAACCACCGCCCCCTCAAGAGCAGGTGTATGCACAGTAGGGCGTTGAAGGACAGGTGGCCACTCAACCTCTTCCATCTGGTACCTCCGATTACCAGATTCTCATGATGAAATCTACTCAACCTCTAACTATAGACATCAATCTTTAGACTCGGTCCCGTCAGTACAACAAGCCTCCCACTACGTCTATCCCTGAGCCGCCTCCTTCGGTCTCTACAGAGCCTCTTTCGACACTTAATGGTCCCTTGAAAATCCCTCAGCCTAAGGTAGAGATTCATACCAAGTTCCCTAAAGGACCACTACGCCGAAATGATGCTTCTAGAAAAGCTGCCCATTCGTATAGCATAGTATATGATTTGGCACAATCTTCTACTGTCATTTCAATGCTGGAACTCCTCTATTCGTGCCTTTCACAATGAAAAGCTCTACTATCTACCCTGGGCACTGTAGATCCTTCCGAAATCAATTGATTGTCTTTGATGTTGACCAGTTATAACATCCTCCTCTCCCTGCTTCTGTCGCCTTCCAAATCCCAGTCAAGATCCGGAATGCCAACATTTCTTGGTGCATCATTGATGAGGGGGCATCCACTTGTGTGATGTCTGCTTCGATTTGGAAGCAACTTGGATCACCTGAGTTGGCTCCTTCAACGATCACTCTCTGAGCGTGGGATGGCCATGCCTCCCAGCCCATTGGCTTATTCGGCAATTGTCCTATTACTCTTGTGGACAAGACTATTTGCGTTGATGTAGAAGTCATAGATGCCCCCTTAGATTACAAAATTCTATTGGGTCTTAGCTACACCTATGCGATGTCTATTGTCCCATCTGTGGTCCACCACAAGATTTCCTTCCCTCATAATGGAAATATAGTCACCATTGACCAGTTGAAATATTACGAAACAAAGTCTCAGACCTCCTCTGATTCCATCATCTCTTCGGTGGCCAATAAGCAAATCGTCAATCCTTTGACCAGTGTCTCACCTAAAGTCTACAAAGATTCCTCATTGCTCGGTACATTCCCTGGTCTTCCTCCTCCTATCTCGGATCCTAGCTCATCGAATGTTTGCATGATGCAATCATCTCGGGCTGCCCTCAAACAACCCGCCTCGGCTAGTCAGCAGCCTCCTCGCCCTCTGCAGCCTACTCCTAGCCCTTCGATTCAGCCTTATGGACCTCCTCCTCCTAGCCCTTCAACTGGTATCCATGAGCCTCTTTACCCTCCTGTAACAGTTCCTCCAGGCCTTAACCATTTAGGAGCCGTCTCGCCTGGCCATTACCCCTTTGGTCAGATATTGTTCCTAGCTCCACCCCCAAGAGTGTACACAGTACCTATCATGGCCACCCTCTCTCTTCCTAACTTAACCCTTGGGATTCCCATCTGGTACCTTGATCCTCCAGCCGATACCCTACCTGTTCAACCCAAACCTTACCTTGCTTTGACCCCGGTTCAAACGGTCGCCATGAATTCTCCTGCGGCCCCAGTACCTCAGCCACCTCAACAGGAACCACCTCCTATTGCGACCGCTTCAGGTAAGAAGGGAAAAGCTCGCAAGGAGACAACCAAAGACAAGCCTTCTCTGAAAAACCCCGCCCCTCCTCGGCCTCCAAAGCGCACCATCCAATGTGCTTTGTGTAATGTTTTTGTTCATGCCACCCATACTTGTTCGGAGCCGCCTCATCTCAAGCCCATGGTTAATGTCACGTTCCCTGAGTCCCTGGTCCTAGAAACCTCTATTCCTTCCTCGACTACAGCCAGGAACCCCAGGTCTATTCACACAAACCACTCTTGTGCTTTGTGTGATTTCCATGGCCATTATACCCACCTCTATCCCCGCCTTAAAGACTTCCACACCTCTCTAGTGAAAGTTCGCCAATTCGAGGCCAAGGGCAACGAGTCCAGCACTCCCTTATTTACGCGTTTTGCTTCGGAAAAACCAGAGGACACAGATACTCCCATTGACATTCCCCCTCCTGATGTCGAGATGACGGAGCCTTCGTCCACCATTTTATACCTATAATCATCTATGAGACCCTCGGTGGAAGTCCCCTTGGAGACTTCCCCTGATTTTTCGCCTGACCTCCCTTCAGCGATCGCCTTGGGCTCCACATCGGTAGATCCTTTATCTGCTCACTCTTCTATCACCCCTTGTGACGATGCACATGTGAAACTCTCTTCTCATGATGATGAGTCAAGTAGCTTCGTCACGTCAGGTGGTCTTTCTTCCACCAGTCACTGCATCTTCTATCATGATGACGACATTATGGAAGAAATCACCACCCCTGACTGTATCTATCCCCCCTTACATCGAACCCATACATTCGAACCACATACACCCTGTGGCCATTACATTGAAACCCAATGTTTGGGTAAGGGGGCACCCATATTTGAGAGACCAGAAAAATAAATTCTCCACTACTCTCCTAGTGTATCTGGTCGTGTCGACTCTAGTACCATTATTCTTCCACATTTAGAAGAACCTCTAGAGTCCCATATCACTTCAAATCACTCTAGGGATGATACCCCTCATCATTCCTTCATATTACATAAACAACCCAGTCCTTTCGAAATTTTTGTTGACCAACCTGTGAGTTTTCTGCGACAGCACCAGTTCATTATCTCCAAATCCTCTCTTTGGGATAGTGACACCATGTATGCCAACCTGGAAACTTAAAGTCCATTTGATTCATATATGCAATGCCAAAAGAGATTGGTAATCCTCCATTTCCCTTTCTCAAACTGCATAACCATAACGAAAAAAATGGCACACCACATCATTAAAATGTGTTTAGATTCCCCTTTTTCTAAATACATTTTGGCATGACCACAACATGCTTGGGGGCACCTATGCCCCTCAACCATAAAAATCCCATATCTCAGCCAAAAACATCACTGAAACCGCCTTTCTCTGATAGGTCGCACTTTTCAGGTCATTTCCTGGGACAGGTTGCAGTTTTATGCCCAGTACCTGCTACCCAGGTCATAGAACATACCCCAAAAGTGCGACCTGGCCTGTTCATGAGCTCTGGGTACCTAAATTGAATTTTCAATACACTGAAATGAAAGAGTAGGATTAGGCCTCTTACCTACAACTGACGGATCTCAATTCCAATGGTCGGTTTATCTGCTACGATCACTGCAAGATTTAGGACCTTCTCTCCTAACTACAGTCACCACAGCTCCACATGCAAATGAGTGAATTTGGAGGGAAAATGCCTTATTAAAAGAAAACCCTTGATTTTTCATTTGCCTGCTGCGGCCAAACCGTAGCTCAGTTTAACAAACCGTCAGTACCGCTGGAAATCTCTCACCAAGCCCTCAAATAGGTATCTGTTAGTTTTTAGTGATTTGACACTTCACCATGACACATTTTGTCCAAGAAGTGTCACTTCACCCCTCCTCAAAATTGAATTTCTTCACTTGCAACACTCGTACTGGGAGCACCACTTTGCCTCCATACTTGTCCATGCTTGTTTCGATCTTCGTCATGAGTAACCACAATATACTCATATTTTTATGGTCCCCATTGGACCTTTTTCTCTGTGTGGCAACACCATCGAGTCACCCTTGTTTCGAGCATCTGAGTTGAGTCATCATTGCATTCATGAAGTCTATCCTGAGTCCTTTTGTATCCCGCATAGTCCTCCATCCTTCATTACTTGGTTCCTCCCTCGTGTTGCACATCATGGCCTTCAGTCCCACTATCCCCTATGCCTCATGATATTGTGTCAGTCGCTGCCAAGTCATCCATGCCCTTTATGCTCTAACAAGGGAAGGCATCCGCCCACTACTCAGTACCCCCCATTTTCCATCATCACCTCTAGTGTCCATTTGTTAGTCGCTCTACTATTTTCTCTCGTGCCTTAGTTGAGGACCTCTTATTGCCTCACCTATGGTGGACCTCCTTATGTCGACATCAGATCATTTATTCTAGAAGACAGGTCTAGAGGGCGGTGTACCTTGGTTCCATCTCCCACTCTTTTTCAGTGGCTCAGATCAGGCAAAGGGACTCCTTCTAGCCCTTTGAATTAATTATTTCTCAGCTCCAACTCCTTTTTAGCATGATCGAGATCCGTTTACTTGATGGTTCAGTGATGCAGCAGTTTGGACTGGTGATTCTCGGGTGTGTGTAAGATGTTTCAACCCTTATGAGGGGGTGGCCCTACAGGTAGCCCCCCACATACCCGGATGACTTCTTCACTTTAGCCTTCGATGCAGCTCCATAGATTTGATGATGTCAGCCTCAGCCGCTTGCAACACCTTCTTGATTGCATGTATCAGTCAGATTTTCAGAGCCTTTTCCTATTTACAGGGGCATCTGGGTTGTATTTGTATCTCATGTACTCAGATATTATTGTACAAGTCCTGGCTTTTATCCCAGGCACGATATGTATGTGGGATTCATTATCATGTTAATTATCTGGCTCATGTTTATGCCAACATACATTATAGTGGCCAGTCCTGTGGTTTTCCGAACGCCTTATTTTTTTACTATTGCCTCAGAGGGCATAGGTATGCCTCCCCCGCTACCTATAGCAAGTACTCCCTTATAAAAGAGACTTGTCGCACCTGTAAGTCTTGCCTCCTTAGGGTCTAGTCCTTTCAACACTTTGGTCTTACTTATACTTCTCTCTCTCTAACTTCCCCTTCGGCGTCTAGTGATTGAGTTCTTACAATGTACTTTGGTCATACGATTAGCTCCTAACGCTCGCACGCTGGGGGGCAATCTGTTACACCATTTTTTGGTCATCTAACCTATTATCATTAAATGGATCCAATTACACCATGTAAGACCAATTTTACCCTAAGTAAAATTGCTTTCACTATAAAAATAACTTAGTAAACCACCTTTATTAAGTTGTTTATGGTCTAAACAGGAAACCCCATGAGGAAATATTAAATAAATTTACATTTGTTTGATTTTCCTCAAGGAATAATTAATTAAACAGTAGTTTGATTAATATTCCTGGTTATATTTAACCCAAAACAAGGAAATTAATTAGATATATCATTATTTATCTTATTATTTCCTAAAGAATAGTTATTTAAACCTTATTTAAATAATATTCTTTGTTAAATATGACTAAATCACCCATAAATAATTAAATAAATCATTATTTATTTGATTATTACTCAACCACATCCTTAAAATGATAAATAAATCATTTATTTATTTATTATTTACAAATAAAGGGATTTGACCCAAGTCAAATTCCTTTTTCCTCCAACAAATATAATAAAATATTCCATAAAAGTTGGATCTTGATTTGGTTAATAATATTTTAACTATGCACCAATATCTAGACTAACTCAATATTTTGTTATAAATAGAAGGGTTTTTCCATTCATTTACCACCTTTTGTTGCCTAAAGATCACTCTAGATCTATACTTTTCGTCTGACTATTGATCCATCATCATAGTCATATTTTGCTACCATTTTTGTCTGGGTTTTCTACACCATCAAGAGAGAGGAATTTTAGATCTGAAGTGCTGAGACTTACAAGAACCCATCCCATTGAGGAGAACTGGGAACACCCTCCTGTGTTTTCCTCCTAGGTGCCCCTAATACAAAATTCATTCAACATATTCTTGTCTTGTCGATTGGATGCATAGAGTAAATCTTGTTTTTTCTACTATTTAATGTCTTCTAATGCATATATCTAGATTTTTGCAGCATTTATCTTGATCACCTAATTGCAGATCTGAAGATGTTGACAACCATATTTGATGTTAGGGCTGTTGTTATGCATAGCTAAAGTGGTCTTTTTTCGTACGCTTTGAGTTAAGATTCATACTAACAGCCATGTTGGGTTATTTATTCTCAAGTGATTACTACCCTCTATATTTAGTGTTTTTTGTCTTTTTCCTCGGAAGCATTGAGGATTTGGGATAAGGATCCTATAAAATCCTTGGTTTTTTTATAAGCGATAAGATGAAAATAATTATTCTTATAGTTTAAAATTTTAACTAATTATAGTCTCCATATTATACCACCATATGATCTAGTAGAAATTTTTCATCTCTACACATATTCTAGTGAAAGTGTTGATTTTATTTTCAAATAAACATGAATCAACTTTGAGAAAAACTTTGAGTGTCTACAAGGCATTAATATTTTATAAGTACATAAGGACATATGGAAATCTAACCAATACTAGGGTTTTGATTAGAAAAATTATGGATGAATTAAACATAGGGAAACAGGCATGAGAAATTTTCCAACACTACCTTATAACCATGCCCTAGTTTTTATGATTGCTGAATCTTTTGTTGTAGGTAGAAATTTACTATTAAAATACCCTTACAGCAAAGTTCAACTTGGAATTATTTGATGTAGTGGTAGACATTCAATTGTTAGTAGTTTTAGAAGTTGACCAAAAACCATTGAATCCAAAATTTAAAACATAATTTAAGTAACTTTTGATATGATTTTTGGGAACTTCAATTTCAACTCTATAACATTATTAAAACTCTTCAAAGTAAATAGACCCAAGACCTAATAATTATGAGTTATTTTGGACCACCTCTTATAAGGAATGAGAACATGAAGAATAGTTTCCATTCCTGTATGAATACATAGACCTAAGAAAATAGTGAAATCTCAATATTTTTCCATTAGATGAAGGGAGGAGGTGAAGATAAGAAACTTGTTTGATATTGCCAAATCTAGCTACATCATTTTCCCTAAGTATCTCTAAAATTTCCTCATCAAAAATTCCAATGATATTTGAATATAACATGTTGGCCACTCACAAGTGATATTGAATTGGTTATCCATGCCATTATACCCCAAGTTCCTTTGACATAACGACCTCTATAATGTACCATGATATGATCTAGTAAGAATTTACTCAAATTATTCTCTACACATATTTTATTAGAATTGATGATTCCATTTTCGAGTAAAATAAAATTATTAATTAAAATAAATAAATAAATAAATAAAATTCAAACAGCATTAAAGTATCCATATGCCATGAGTACATTGAAATATCTAACATTCTAACCAAAACTACATTTGTGATGAGTAAAATGATGGCTAGATTTGTAACACCCTCATCCCACATTTACCTCAGCTAACCAGTCCACCGGGGTAAACATGTGACAAAGAGTTACTATGATATGATTCAACTCCCCAAGTACAATTAAGGAAGTGGAACCAACAAGAGAAGACCAATCTGACCTTCCTCGGATGCTACAGTACCTTCAAGAGCCAACCAACCATTACAGGTGTCCAACCCTTGAGACAACCTTTTTTTTTTACTGAAGAGACAAATTCACACTAATGACAAGCCCTACATATGGCTAAAACCCTATGGTCACATTCACAAGCCTACATCCATGCGACTGCAGAATTTTCCATGCAGTTATGTGTCAGCGACCCTGGATTCTGAGCCACTTTTTCAGGGCCAGGATTCAGGCCTCTGCCCAAAACTTTATGAAACTATCAGAAAGGATAAATAACAAGATATAAAGGCCTATAATGTAAAACTTGAATAAGTACTTTATCTCACAAGGCCTATCCATGACAAACATTTCTTCAAACACATCATGAACATGTAATCTACAAGTCATATAAACACATCTGAGCATAGGGACTTCATATTTATCTGATATTTTTCAAGAAGGTTTGATGCCCTCTCATAATAGTTGTAGTATCATCTATTAGGTCGTGCATTCATTTTTCATTCATTTAATAAAAAAAACATAATGAGAGCCATAACTCAAGTCTTTCATAAATCATGATTATAACCATCATATAATCAACAGAATAGAAATGATCGAAAATCCATTAAGATCACATAATAGAAAGAAATTTTACACATAATACACAAGAGGAAAAGAGCTCTTATTAACATATGCAAAATGAAACTAGGTCAAGGACTTCCACACACCACCCTACCATAGATTAGGTTGAACCAAATCTCTCTTTTAGCCAATCACCCCCGTTCCATATGTAATATTCCCAATTAGCCATGAGCTAGTTGGAATATTAATTTTTGTTTTGTTGTCATGTTTTATGAATAAGAGGACAATGGAGGTCCATAATTCTCCTTAATAATGAATAAATCAATGCCAATGTAAAAGGAAAACATCTTGGCAGCTTAATTAAGCAGCCTTAGGTATGAAAAGGGGATGGAACACCTTGACTGGGTCAACTTTGACCAAATCAACAATGTTTTCATGGAGGAGTGGCAATCAATGAGGGACATCACAGTTTTAGATGGAGACACCTTACATGGAATTAGGGTCATAAATGAATGGGGCTTAGGGTTTGGAAGCTCATATCTTATAAAAGGAAGAGGATGGCAGCCATATTCATTATGTATTGGTTATTATATTTCTGAATATATGGTATGTTTAGACATATAGCTTTCTTTGGCTATTTAGATAAGATTGCAAGTGTTGTTTAGCACTGGGTGTTCCTAATCAGGAATCCCACCTCTTCTATTAAGAAGATCTTGGAGGAGTCTTGTGCTTCACTTCCACTATCAGGCATTTGGACAAAGATTCATATTACATCTACAGCACAGATTCTGTTGAGGGTTGAGTTGTTTTGTAGGTTGTAGCAGTGGAGACCATATTTCGGTCACTTCAGTACTTATTTTTAGTGGATAAGGGTTCCTTTCCATTGGGAGGATAGTAAGGAAGGCCCTTGTGCTTATTTTCAAATCTTGGCATCAAGCCATATATTTATTTTCCCCTACAGTGTAGTTTATTTCCATATCTGCGTTATTTTGAGGGAGGAGTTTCTAGGTGGTTTCATTACACCATTTGGAGAGGAGGTTTTCTAGAGAAGGGATCAAAATTTTATCTAGAATATCTATTGGAGGAGGTTGCATTATTTCTTATATCAGATCAGCCACACTTTCCAGATCTACATGTTGCAGTGAATATTTAGCCCCAGGGCTCTGATTCCTATCTTGTACATGGTGTTTTGCTGAAAACCTTTTGGGGGTTCTTCATTGGGGGTTGTATAGTGCCCAGATCTGTATTAGATATATCTTTTGAGGCATATATTAGCCCATGTTATTTTTTATATTCATTTTCTATAGCAATTCCTTTTAAACAACGTTGTAGTAGTCTTCTAGCTCTTTGATATATAGTAGCAGCACCTCTTTTGAGGGTTTTTTCCATTGGAGGCTTGTTCTATATTATTGTACATGTTATGGCCCATTTATTATGAATATTTTTCTACTGTTATAATGATTATAAGGTCTCCATATTTTCTTCTTGCAATTAAATGATGTTTTACACAGTTATTCCAACATTTTGCACTATATTCCTGCTTTTCCCATTTGGGAATATTACAGTGGTATTAGAGCATAATATTGGCACAGCCTGTGCATATTGAAAAGCCAATATGTCATCTGAAGAAGGATATCTTCTTACTAATAGAGATAAGAGGTATCAAATAAGAAGGAACCGGAAGTTTGATTATACAAATGACAAAGAAGATAAGGGTAAAACCCCTTTATCTAGAGGAGAAGATGAAGAGAAAGAGTTTCCTAAGATTCTTCTCAAAGCTATGCAAGACATTGCTAGAGAAATAAAGGAGATGAGGATGGATAGATACAAGGAATCCCCTAAAGGATTTCAACATGGTGAAAGTTTCGGCTTTTCTCATCACTAGAGTGATCAACCAGTGCAACAACAAGAAGTTTCCCAATGCTCTACAATGCCTACATTCTTAGCAGTGGGAAATGAAGGGTTTCAAGAAAAAGAATACCTTGAAGAATATTTCATGGAGTATGAGTCTCAATCTCAGAGATTCAAGGACAACTTGAGTTTTCAATAATTCTGTCAAATCAAGGACAATAGGAGACCCGAGCATCACAATAGAGGTGGAGGATTCATTCAGAATCATGATCTACACCGCACTATGGGCAATTTTTTCTTACCCAAATTTAATGGGTCATTTAAATGCACTTCCAAATCATGGGTAGAGAAGCTTGAAATCTAATTCCAGTTGAACAAAATTCTAGAGATGGAGGCCATTAAGATAGCAGCGCTGCACCTTGAGGGTGAAGCACATGATTGGTGGTTCCATGGCTTGTCTACATTGGGTCATGCCAATTTGACTGCATAATAAGATTTCACAAGGAGGTTGGTGGAGAGTTTTGATAGAAGAGATCGTGAAGCACCATTCATGGGGCTTGCAAAGCTTAAACAATCAGGTAATCCAGAAACTTATATTTCTGAGTTTTTAAAACTTTTTGTTATGGTTCCTGATTTATCTACAACAAGAAGTGTCTATATGTTCATTGATGGGTTAGATGAACCTCTTCATGGGTTGGTTAAGTCTACCAAGCCCACTACCCTTCAATATTCCATTGAAAGGGCTAGAGATCTTCAAGATGCCTTGCCAAAATAAAAGGAAAAATTTCAGCACAAGCCCTCTTTTCCATCAAATGGAAAAGATGAGAAAGCTCCTCTTTCAAAGGAGAGCCAAAATAAAAAACCTCTTGATGATGATGTCTGAACAGATTGGAGGAGAAGGAAGCTTTGATTCACATTCCAAGAATCATGGGCACCCGGACATAAATGTGCAGCAGGAAAGACACACTACATAGAGGTATTCTCAGATGATGAGGAGGAAGAAGAAGATGAACCAAGAAGAGGTCGCAGCGCTGACATAGTAGGAGATGAACCAACACCATCAGGAGATGGGAATGGGGCATTTGCTCCAATTTGAGGGGCTCTTGAATCATTGAGAGGAGTACCTAAGTACTTGACCTTGAGGGTTCGAGGTTCCATCTTAGATTAGAGGGTTTCTATTTTGATTGATAGTGGGGCTACCCAAAATTTTATTGATGCCCAACTAGTGCAAAGGAGGGCAATACCCACTGATGATTTTGAGGGATTTTTTGTTTTGGTCCTAGGAGATAGAACTATGCAATGCATGCATTATGTTCCATCATCATCTATCACCATGGGGAAATATAAATTGATTTATCACTTCTTTGTGGTTGACATACCTGACACCAATGTTATATTGGGTGTGCAGTGGTTGATTACTTTGGGAAAGGTCACCACAAATTGGGTGACTTTGCATATGGAATGGGTGGATAAAAAGAGTGGAAAAACTCAGATGATTAAGGGCATGCATGCATATCTCTCAAATACAACTTCCACACAGAAATCAGAGATGGATTTGCACAGTGGAATCAAGGACCTAACATTCCCATCTATTATGCACATGATTTTGGCTCATGGGACATTATTATTTTGTGGAAAACCACCGGGGAGGCCACCTGATCCAGATTTGGTGAGATATGTCTCACATCATGATGCACCATTCATAGATCCAAGATGAATGGGAGCATTAGAAGGCTATAATACAGCGATGAGAGTCTTGGGTAGATTCTTTGTCGAAGCGCACGAAAAAGAACCACTTTAGCTACGCATAACTAATAGCCCTAACAACAATAATGGCTGCAAAACATCTTCAGATCTGCAATTAGTAGTTAAAGAGCTGCAACAAACAGATCTATAAATGGAAAGATATTAAGCAGTGAAGTAAAGAGTTTGCTCCATGCATCCAACAGACAAGACAAGAACACGATTTTTGAATGAATTTTTATATTACGGGGCACCTGGGAGGAAACAAGAAGGTGTATCCAGATCTCCTCAATGGGATGGGTTCTTTGTAGTCCTCAGCACTTCAGATCTAAGCTTTCTCTCTCTTGTAGATGTAGAAAACCCAATGTAGAAGGTAGAGCTCAATGGGAGCAACAATGGCAGAAAATGAGACCGAGTGTATAGATCCGGAGTGATCTAGTATGCAACAAAAGGTGAAGAATGATGGGGGAAAACCCTCCTATTTATAACAAAATATTGGGTCCTTCTAGATCTTGGTGCATGATTAAAATAATGTTAATCACATCTAGATCCACCTCTATGGAATATTTTATTATTATTTGTTGGAGGGAAAGGGTGATTGACTTGGGTCAAATCCCTTGATTAGTGAAAAATAAATAAATAAATGATTTATTTATCTTTTTAAGGAAGTGGTTGGGATATAATCAAATAAATAATGATTTAGTTGATTAATGGTGCTTGATTTGGTCATATTTAACAAGGAATATTATTTAAATAATTATTCCTAGAAAATAATAAGATAACTATGGGTTTATCTCATTAATTTCTTTTGTTTTTGGGTTAAACATGACTGGGAATAATAATTAAATTATGGTTTAATTAATTATTCCTTTTGGGGTTTCCTAATTAACATAGTGAAAGCAGTTTTACTTGGGGTAAAGCTGGTCTTACATGGTGTACTTGGGTCCATCTAATGATGAAAGGTTAGATGACCAAAAAATGGTGTAACAGATTTCCCCCCAGCGTGCGAGTGTCAGGAGCAAATCGTATGACCGAAGTACGTTGTAAGAAAACAATCACTAGACAACAAAAGGGTATGTCAGAGAGAGAACTATGAGGTAGATAGTGTACTGAAGGACTAGACCCGGAGGAGACGAGACTCGCAGGTGCAACAAGTCTCTGTTATGAGAGGGTACCTGTGCTGAAGGCGGCGGGGGAGGCATACCTATGCCCGCCGTGACAAAGTACAAAAGAATAGTGTGTCCGGTAAACAAAAGAATAGTGTGTCCAGTGAACAAGGGACCGAACAATAGAATACAGCTGGCATAATCAAGAGCCAGATAAAAATACAATGAATAGTCTCACATACATGCTGTGCCTGGGATAACAGCCAGGACTAGTACAATATCATCTGAGTACATGGGATAAATACAACCCAAATGCCCCCTGTAAATGGGGAAGGGCTCACAAAATCTGACTGATACATGCAAATCATAGAGGTGCTGCAAGTGGCTAAGGCCAACATCATCAAAATATGGAGCGGCATCAAAGGCTGCAATGAAGAGGTCATCCGGGCATGTGGGGGGCTACCTGCAGGGCCACCCCCTCATGAGGGCTGAGACATCTCACACACGCCGGGGAATCATCAAGAGCTGCTGCTGGGTCACTGGACTGTCCAGTATACGAATCTCGATCATGCTGAAAGGAGCTGGAGAAGCAATCAAGTCAAAGGGAGGTACGAAATCCCCCTGCCTGATCCGAGGCACCGAACAAAAGTGGAAGCTGGAACCAAGGTACACCGCCCTCTAGACCTTGCTTCTGGAATAAGTGTGTTGAGGTCGACAGAAGGAGGCCCGCCTTAGGTGAGGCAATGAGAGATCTTCAACTAAGGCACGAGAGAATAGCAATAGAGCGACGGACAGACTGACACTAATGATGATGGCGGAAATGGGAAGGGTGGAGTGGCGAATGGACGACTTCCCTTGTTAGAGCATAAAGGGCATGAATGACATGGCAGCGACTGACACAATATCGAAAGGGACCGGGGACAGTGGGGCTGAAGGTCATGAGATGCGACACAAGAGAGGAACCAAGCAAAAAGAATGGAGGGCTATAGTAGGGTGTAAAAGGATGCAGGATAGACTCCATGAATGCAATGATGACTCAACTCGGATGCTCTAAGCAAGGGTGACTAGATAGTGCTGCCACACAATAAAGGCCCCAATGGGGGGTCATAGAAGCATGAGTACAAGGTGGGCACTCATGACGAAAATCAACACGAACATGGACAAGTAAGGGGGCGATACGGTGCCCCCAGTACAAGTGTCGTAAGCGAGGAAATTCGATTTTGAATGGAAGTGAGGTAACTGCATGTTGGACGAAGATGGGTCCTGGTGCAGTAGAAAAAATGAAACAACAGATGCTGGCTATCTAAAAGAAAAATAAAACATGCATTTTCGAGGGGAAATGCTAAGGGTAATATTTCTTAAGATAGAGTGCATTGCGAGGGTTAGGAAGGGGATGGCCTTCGAAATCCTCTAAGAGGTATGCCCCCTTTCCAAGGTCCTTACTAATGATGTAAGGGCCTAGCCATAATGAGTCAAACTTCCCATGACCCAGGACATCATGGGCCTGGTCATAGACTAGAACAAGGTCGCCTTCGTGAAAGGTGCGAGGCTGGACTTTTCGGTCATACTGAGCTTTGGTGCGTTTTTTGGCCGCTTCCATGGTTTGTAAGGCAATACGGCGGTCTTCGGAGGCACGCTCGAGCATGATAAGTCGTTGTTCTAGTGGTTGGGTGTCAGGGAGAAGTTCAACGGCTAGTTGTAGAGAAGGAATTTCACACTCGATCGGTAAAACCGCCTCCTCTCCAAAGACGAGGTGGAAAGGGGTGAACCCGGTGGCGGTTTTGACAGAGGTTCGATAGGCCCATAAGGCAGGAAAGAGCATGAGATGCCAGTTGGTTTTGTGCTTATTCACTGTTCGTTGAAGCATATTCTTGAGGGTTTTGTTGACTGCTTTGACTTGGCCATTACCTTGGGGGTAATAGGAGGAGGAATATTGGTGCTCAAAACCCAACAGTGAGGATAGCTCACGCCATATCTCATCTTCAAAATGTCTGCCGTGATCAGAGACCAGTTTCTTGGGAACCCCGAAGCGAGCTATAACATGGTTAAAGAAAAAGAGAGCCGCGGTAGCTGCCGTGTTGTTGAACGTTGGCATGGCCTCGGCCCATTTGGTGAAATAGTCGACCGCCACGATGATATACTTGTGGCTACTAGAGGATGGCGGGCGACACTCCATAAAGTCGATGGCCCATTTAAAAAAGGGACCAGTGGAAACGACCGGATGGAGGGGAGCTGGTGGAGCTCGCGCTTTTGGGGCGAAATGTTGGCAGTTGGGACAGTGTTTGACTGCCTCAATGCAATCACTGAAGAGGGAAGGCCAAAAATACCCGGCGCGCATTATTTTTTGGGTAGTAGCAAGACCGGAGAGGTGGCCACCGCAAGCGCCGCTATGGCAGGCATTAAGGACCTGCTCATCTTCAGCGTGTGTGAGGCAACGACGAAGGACCGTATCAACCCCGCGACGATAGAGGTCGTCACCAATAAGAAGGTATCGGGGGGCTTGGTGTCGGATACGTCGACGAGCCTCACGGTCAAGGTGGAGAGCGAACTTTTGGGTTCGCAAATAAGTAAGAATATCGCCGTACCACGGGTCGTCGGAAGTAATGGTAAACAGGTGTTCATCAGGAAAATCGTCATTAACGGGAGGGTCTTGCGATCCGGTAGGTAATTCAGAAATAAGCTCAGCGAGGGCTAAGCCTTTCTTACTTTTTGGGGTGACAAATTCAAGGTCGAATTCCTGAAGGATAACGACCCAACGGGCGTACTTCCTAGTAAGTATACGACGACTCAGTAGGAAGGCCATGGGGTTGGAATTTGTCACAACCTTGGTGGAGCGCAGGAGGATATAATGACGAAGTTTTTGGACTGAGAACACGATAGCCAGCGCTAATTTCTCGTCATAGGAATATGAGACAGGGGGCCCCACAAGGTTCTTACTAACATAGTAGATCACATGCTCGATGCCATGGTCATCCTCTTGGATAAGGACTCCAGCGACCGAATAGGTGGAAGCGGAGATATATAGGATGAAGTCCCGATTAAAGTCAGGAGGGCGAATTAAGGGAGCGGATGTGAGAGCTTGTTTGAGGGCATCGAAAGACTCGTGAGCATGGGTATCCCAAACAAAGGGGATATGGGAGCGTAGGAGTCTAAGGAACCCGTGCGCAGTGGTGGCGTAGTCAGGGACGAACCGACGAAGGAAATTAGCTTTGCCTTGGAGGCTTTGGAGCTGGCGGAGGGTATGCGGGATGGGGAGTTCAAGAATGGCTTGAACTTTCAAAGGGTCAAGAGTGATACCGTCCTTAGACACGATGAAGCCTAGGAGGCGGCCGGCAGGAACACAAAAGACGCATTTCAACGGGTTAAGTCGGATATTATACTTGCGACATCGGAGAAAAATGGTGCGCAAATCGTGTATGTGTTGCGCCCGATGCTTAGAACGTGCCGTGAGGTCATCTAAGTAGGCAAGGATAATATGAGCTAAGTCATGGAAGCAATAAGACATGGCCCGTTGAAAGGTGGCGCCGGCATTTTTTAGGCCGAAAGGCATGACCCGGTAAGCGAAAGTTCCCCACGGACTAATGAACACGGTTTTTAGTTGATCAGCAGGACGGATAGCAATTTGGTTGTATCCGGAGAAACCATCCATGAAGGATAGGATCTCATGCCCCGCACATTCGTCAATGATTTGGTCGATGAACGGTGTGGGGAAGTTGTCTTTGGGACAAGCTTTGTTCAGGTCGCGAAATTTCGTGCAGACACGAATGGTGCCTTGTTTCTTGAGAACGGGAACGGGGTTAGAAACCCAAGTGGTGTATTCGATGGGGTAAATGAAACCAGCCTGCTTGAGCTTATCGATTTCGGCTTTAATAGCGTCACGTCGGGAAGGATGAATGGGTCTCATCTTTTGGCGAACTGGTTTGGCGTCCGGCCAGGTGTCGATATGATGCTCGACAATGGCAGGATCGAGTCCGAGCATTTCAGAATAGGACCAGGCGAAGATATCGCGGAATTCTTTGAAAAGCTTGGTGTAAGTTTCAATTTCTTCCGGGGTGCATTGGGCACCCAATGTGATGTATTCTTCGATTCCGGGTGTGGCCGAAATGTTAACTTTGATGGTAGACGAGATATTGGCCATGTTTCCTTCTTCGAAAGCGTCAGGTGCAGGAATGGGGTTTTTGAACCAATCGACTGCATGGGGGATGAAGTCTTTGGTTTCCACAGCGTATTGGTCGTGGGATTGCTGTGGGAGGAAATATGCGCGATGGTGCATATCATCCCAGGGAAAGTCGGGGTTGGTCATGGCTTCCATGATGTCTTCATCAGATTGGAAGATGGGAAGATTGGAGGCAGAAGGGACACCTAAGGGAGTAGTGGTGGGGAACGGTTCATCATGAGGAGAAGGGCTCATATGGGCGATATCAACAGACCCAAGGTCGGCTGAGAAGCTGAGGGGATCAGTAGGTTGAGTGGCTGGTGAATTAGGTCTCAAGGATGATGACAGATACAAAATGGTGACGGGGGGCTCCGTTGGCTTAAAAGCGGGGGGCGGAATGTGAATGTCCTTTGGTCCGAGCGAAGCGGCCTTGAATTGGCGGTACAAGTCCAAGGAGGAACGGTACTCGTCAAGGCGGGGACAGAGGTGGGTGTAATGGCCGTGAAAATCGCACAAGGCACAGGGGTGGTTTGTGCGCAAGTGTTTGAGTTTTGGGAGGGAGTCGGGGATAGTGACATGGACTTCTGGGAGATCAGAGTCGGGGAATGTCTCGTTGACCAGAAGTTTGAGGTGGGGCAATTCAGGACACATGTGAGTGGCGTGACCGACGACATCACACAAAGCACATCGAATGGCGGGCTTTGGTGGTCGTGGGGGGTTACGGGATGTCGGGGGGGCTGGATCGTTATGGGTTGCCCCCTGCGGGCTTTGCCTGTCTTCTCGGGAGCCGGCACAACAGGAGAAGGGTCCGGTGGAGGTGCTGGGGGCACAGTGGCTATGGAGGAAGCGAGGGGGATCGGTTGAACCGGTGTCAAAGCCATATAAGGTTTGGGGAGACCAGGGGGGGTGGCAGCTGGGGGGTCAAGGTACCAGACCGGGATGCCCAAGGTCAAGTTAGGGAGAGAGAGGGTGGCCATGACGGGGACGGAAGATACTCCAGGAGGGGGAGCCAAGAAGGGGATCTGTCCAGCGGGGTAATGACCAGGAGGTACGGCTCCGAGATGGGCAAGGCCAGGGGGAACCGAGACGGGAGGATGAAGAGGTTCGGGGATACCAGCTGTGGGGGGAGGACCAGAAGGAGAAGGTCCGGCTGGCGGAGATGAATGGCTAGAAGCGGGTCGCGGAGGGCGGGGAGGAGGTTGCGGACTAGCCGAGGCAGGCCGCTTATGGGTGGCCTGAGACGATTGCATCATGCAAACATTCGACAAGCTGGGATCGGTAACAGGAGGGGGGGGAAGGCGAGGGAAAGTACCAAGCATGGTAGAATCTTTATAGACGCCGGGGGAGACACTGGTCAAGGAATCGACGGTTTGCTTGTTGGCTACGGAAGAGATGGTCGTCTCGGAGGGGGTCGGAGACGGCGGCTCGTGATAAGATAGCTGGTCGATGGTGACTATCTTCCCATTATGTGGAAAAGACATCTTGCGGAAGACCGCGGAGGGGACAGCAGACATGGCATAGGTGTAGCTTCGCCCCAATAGAATGTTGTAGTCTAAAGGGGCGTCAATGACTTCGACATCAACGCAAACGGTCTTACCGGCGAGAGTGATGGGACAGTTATGGAACAGGCCAATAGGCTGGGAGGCATGACCGTCCCACGCTCGAAGGGTGATCGTGGAAGGGGCCAGCTCAGGGAATCCGAGTTGCTTCCAAACCGAAGCGGACATCACACAGGTGGATGCCCCCTCATCAATTATACATCGGGATACCGTGGCATTCCGGATTTTGACAGGGAGTTGGAAAGCAACGGAAGGAGGAAGAGGGGGATGGTCCGATTGGGTGGCGTCAAAAACAATCATTTGGTTGTCAGCGGGAGCGACGGAAGGGGAAGGATCGGAGCGCATCATAAGGATCTGGTAATCAGAGGAACCAGAAATGGACGAGGGTGTGGCTGCATGGCTGTCAGGGGGTTGGGTAGCCACGAATCCCTGTTGAGGGAAAGGATCAGTGAACACAGCTGGCTGGGTGGTGGCCACATTAGGAGGAGCGTGAGGGGAGGCGTGTTGTCCGCGCAATGTGGCTTGAGACTCCCACATCTGTCGCATCTGGGGTAAGAGAGGGCAATCGTGAGTGTAGTGACCGTAAACACCGCAACACGAACAGGGCTTGTTTGTGCGACGCTTTGTATCCGTACAGGCGGAATATGCCACGAATTTGGTTGCTAGTGTTAAGTTTTGGACCCCGGTGGGACCTCGATTCTAGGGGCGGATGGAGTTCACAGTTGCCTCTCGCCTTCTTTGAGAAGAAGGGGGATTAATAACACCCTGCTGTGCAAATACACTTACTGGAGGGTTGTAAGAAATTGTACGAGGTGGTGAGGAGGCAAGGGAGGCGGAAACGCATATGCTGGGGGAGCTGGCGCACCAGGCTGCGGATAAAAGTAAGGGTTGGGTTTGGCAGCATTGAGGTAAGCAGGAGGTTGGGCAAAAGGAGGAGGCATGCCGTATCCTGGATACATGTTGCCGGGAGGGGGCAGAGTGCTAGAGGTGCTGGCCCCCCCCTGAGGAAGGCCATGGCTCATAGGAGGGTGAGCAGAGGGGGGGGAAAGAGATCCAACAATACCGTCGGCGGAATGAGATGCCCCCGGGGCGTTAGCGCCACCGGGCCTGGGGATGTCAGGAAGAACGGTATAAACATAACCAGATTGAGCGTAGATCGGGTCATATTTTAAAGCTATTTGGAGGGCGGCTTCTTCAGATTGAGGAAAGTGAGAGGCGACATCTTTGCCGATGGGAGACGGGAGGGTGCGAAGGAACCAGTCCATGTAAACCCGATCTTCAAAGGGAGGGGCTCGACATAAGCTCCGTCTTCGTCGCCATTCCTGAACATGGGCAGAAAGGCGTGTGAAAGAGGATTGCTTAAATGAAGTCAAGAGCTCCGTACAAGTGTCGTATCGGAGAGGGAGCTGGAAGTACGACAAGAAGGCTTGGGCAAGAGTCTCGAACGTGGTATGGGAGGAAGTGGCCTGCTCGACATACCATTTAGAAGCTTCGCCGGTAAGCGTGCGTTGGAACAACCGAAGAGGGATGGAGTCATCGGTAATGGAGTTGGAGGAACACCACATGTGGAAAGACCGGACGTGATTGGTTGGGTCTTCGCCATTAAGGCCCTCGAACTTAGGGATATCGGAGGGTAACTTGGTGGGCATAGTGGGCCAGGTAGTATTATGGTGAATGGGGTCGTTAATCAACTGATGGAAATCGGGGAGGCTGAGGCCTGCAATGTACGGCAGCACAGGGGTGGCCGGAGTAGTGGTTGTGACGGTTCCGTTAGAAGTAGGGCCGGTATTGGGGCCGCTAGCATTAGGCCCTGATCCAGACATGGTGAAGGTAAAAGGGGGAGAACCGGGAGGAGAAGGGGGACCTGAGGAATCAGGAGAGGAGTCGGGGTGCGGACTCGAAGGTGGACTGGCTCGACGACGACGGTGCGGAGCAGGTCGATCAACCGGAAAGTGAGGATGAAGGCCAAGAAGTCTCCGGGAAAGGCGCCTTGGGGGCGCAATGATGACAGGAAGAAGGAAACCGACAAGGGCAGAAAGGGACAAAATCAAGAAGGTCAAGGGCAGATAAGGTGCAATGACGATTGATTTTAGAGTCTTTGCCAGGCGGTGTAAACCAGGCGCTTCTTCACTTAAGGTCAGTGTGTGGTGTGCGTGAATTTTAATTTTTAAACCCTTTCCGTTGTTGAGAGAAAAAAAAAAGTGTGCAACGTAGCTGAAAATAAACCTACAGAGAACCGAATAAAAATGCTGAAATAACAGAAAAATAACAGCTACATATGCATCTATCAAACCCAAGAAAGTGGGTCTCTCAAAACTATGCTGAAAAGAAAGGGAAAAACTATGGAAACACACACAAACGAAGCTCAACAGATCTAGGGTCAAAGGGGACAGAGATCCGGAGGATAAAGCTGCAGATAAGGGGTGCAGATCACAGCCAAGAGACAGGGGCAAGGTGGCTGGAAAAAAAGGAAATCAGCAAAAAGCCGGGAGGGGCAAGGCAGAGGCCTTTAGGGGAGGTCCAAACAAAACGACAAGAGGTGATTTGAAAGGAAAAGAGGCTGATTTCGATGGATCTGGAAGTGAGGTCACAGATCTGGAAAAAGAAAGGGCTGAAGCTCTGAAACCGACGGCTGAAACAGCTGAAACTCTTCCACCAAAAGTGGAGGGTACTAAAGCCCTAAGGGGTTGGGTTCCCACTTAGATGAGTAAAAACAGATCAGATCTTGGTCAAGGCGGGCTGAGACAGAGGCTGGAAAACCCTGGCAGAGGCTGCAGCAGAACCCAGAATAATTACAGAAAAAATGCTGGAAAAAAGGCAGGTCGCAGGTTCTGACCTGATCTGAGTTGAGGTCGCAGGAAACAGGCCAAAAGGTGCGTCCAGGTCGCGGGTTTTGGGCCAAAAGGTGCGACCCCCCCGTTCCGGCTGTTTCGGCGGCAGATTTTCTGAAAAATTGCCGTCTCAGGTGCGGCTGGTGTCGCTTACCTGCGCAATAGGGCCAGAAACACACGGAAGTTAGAAATTTTAGGTTTTTAGGTTTTTATGTGAGAAAAATGACATGAAAAGAGAAAAACTAAGCAGCTAAAAAAGAAGCCCTAGGGCCTGAAGTAGCTGGATATGCAGGAATATGAAAAACGACAGCGGTCGTAATTTAAAACCCGTGTGGAGTCGCCATTTGTTAGTATGAATTCTTCGTCGAAGTGTACGAAAAAGAACCACTTTAGCTACCCATAACTAATAGCCCTAACAACAATAATGGCTGCAAAACATCTTCAGATCTGCAATTAGTAGTTAAAGTGCTGCAACAAACAGATCTATAAATGGAAAGACATTAAGTAGTAAAGTAAAGAGTTTGCTCCATGCATCCAACAGACAAGACAAGAACACAATTTTGAATGAATTTTTATATTACAGGGCACCTGGGAGGAAACAAGAAGGTGTATCCAGATCTCCTCAATGGGATGGGTTCTTTGTAGTCCTCAGCACTTCAGATCTAAGCTTTCTCTCTCTTGTAGATGTAGAAAACCCAATGTAGAAGGTAGAGCTCAATGGGAGCAACAATGACAGAAAAATGAGACCGAGTG